>JADLZN010000748.1:0-93073 GCA_018155175.1 Sinocyclocheilus anophthalmus | reverse complement strand
GAGCTAAATAGTCTCAGATAAGTCTGTGTATGTGTTTTGTGGTAATGCGTGATGGAAGCAGGTACAATGACAGGTGCAGATTTGTAGTATCACAAAATCAACAGTATGACTCAGGCTTTCCTGCTCTGCTTGTCCTGCTAACGGCCTTCATTTTGGTCCAATTGCTTCTGACAGCTGCAGAGATAAAAATGCTGTTGCAGCTCTATAACATAAACCTTTATGATAGCTTTTTCGCTCAAGGGGTAATTTTTTAAAGCAGGCAACTCTCAGAATGGCAATGATTGAGTGGTTTGATTTCTCTAACAATATTATCACATATTAATGAAACGAATCATGCATTCATGAATAAAAAAATAACTCCATCAACATTGACATGACAACTTCAGGAAGATCCGTTGAAAAGTGTCTATAATTATGCTTCATTTTAAAGGACAATCATAATTGCAAAGCTGTGATTCCCACTCGCTCATTGTCCATTCAGTCGACTAACAGAGCTTAGCATAAATGACTGCAGTACAAGTGGTTGGCTAGATTAAGCGGAAATGCGCTATGATTGAGCATGACCCAAGTGTGAGAGAGCCTCCATCAGGGGTGAGTGTAAAAGAGAGTGAGTTTTGTGCGTGTGTGTGTTGGGAGCTCTTCTAACACACTTTTGTGCCACGAGCGCTCCAAGTATTTAATTGCATTTAATTAATTGTGGGAAAAAAATAAGCACTCAGAAAACTTGACACCGTCGCCCCAGGGAGGAAAGTCCCAGCCGGAAAGTGCCCTGCTATCAGGACTGCTCAGATAAAAGTAATTATGTGAAATTATCCAGAAATCGATGATGGAAAAATCAACAGTGTGTTTAAGGAAGCCAACTATAGGTAAAGCCTGGCCTGAGTACTGAGTACTTGTGTTTCAGTCCTACTGCGGCAAATATGTAATAAATATTTCCCTCCACTGACAAAACAAAGCAATGGCTTTAAGTTCTATCAGAAAATATAGGTATGGCTGTGATTTAGCCTAAGCACGAGGCTGTAGATTATCAAAACTGTGTAATACGATTGATAGGAATTGCTTTTATCCTACAGTTCAATATACAAGAAGTTAATGTTGATTAACTTAGATTTTATACACAATATTAGCAGTTATTTTGTCTGCTTTTGCTACACCAATGAAACTAAATGGAAGTTAAATAAGAATCACTGCACATGTGCAGAGAGGCCACAAAATAGCGGCGTTTCGAATATGTTATTGAAGAAATGGTTTGATTGAATGTTTAAATGAATCATTCATAATTTTGAGCTCTGTCTAAAATCGCAGTAATTACTATACTTGAATAAGACCTCTGTGACCGTTGGGAAAAGTATGTTCCACACAGTGTGAATGTGTGTAGTATAAACGAAAAGTTGTAAATTCCCAGTATAAACTTTTAACTGGATTTTAAAAGACAGGTTCCGACTCGGAATCTCGAAGGAATCGCAACAACTCCAACTTCAGAATCCAATATGGCTGCTCAGTGCATCAACAGAAGTGAAACAGTAGTAATATATTGTTTATTATCACTCACTGTATGTTTGTCTGTGTCTCAAACTCAGTGGTACACACAGTACTATTCAACCTCTATTTGTGGACATGATACTATGGCATTATCTGTGCAAAATACCTCTTTTTATGTGTTTTTAATCGACTGGTATACCTAACAATGGACGCATTCATCTTGGTTTTCTGATTTCTCTACTAGAGCTCCGTCATCTGACTTCCGAGGTAAACTGAGCGCAGCATTATACTCCGAATTGGGAAGGCGTTGCAGTTAAAAGTTCCTACTGAGAACTCGGAATTTCCAACTTCCAAATACAAATGGATTGCAGCATTACAGCTTCAGTTGTGTCTCCCATTCCCATGTCCTCTGTAAAGTGTCCTTGAACGTCAGAATCGGACCGAAAGTACAGTAGTAGGTCATTTGGGTATTTTTCACCTACTGTATGAAGGTTATGATACCTGGGCAACTTTTTGTGCAATGTTTCTGGGCAATCTTGGTGTCAACGGGCAACCAGCTGAGACACAGGGCCCACGACCGATCTAAAATATCCAGATAGAAACATGTTACCCATTCTCCATGGGAAAGTGCCCAATAACATCCGCGTGCAATGACGGCCACATTGCCCTGTGTATCATCACTTTGAGTCTTGTGAATTCAGACATTATACACTATTCACTGTTTTCGCCTAATAGTAGGGAAGTATGCTGATTCGGACGCATAATAATTCTTATTATAATGCTTATTCGGCTGCTTAATATCTTCTGACCATCTGTTGTCCAAGACTTGGAAGACTATGTATAAAGACACAAAATGGCAACTGGCCACTGTGTTTGTGAAACCCCTGAAATATAAAATGATAATTGGGATGTATAATATACAGTCCAATATACTTTGTGGAGACATGCACACGGCAGCCACTTCAAAACCACAAGTGCATATTAAATTTGCCATTTGGGACATGGCCATGCACTCAGGTCTTGGTGAATATCATTGTATATAGATTACATTTTGTATTTTTGTGCATGAACTGTGGTGACGATGTGGGTTTGAGATTGTTGTGGCGTCCTCTCTCAACAAATAGTTTGCTGCCCCATTTTCAATAATTAAATGTCAAATGCTCAAAAGAGTGTCATGGATAGTCACACTAGAATTTGAGTATTAATTACTTTACACCCCACAATGAAAATGAGCGACAATTATATGATGTCACGGACCTGGGGTCTCATTTATCAACACTGCGTACACACAACTCTTGGCATGCTTACGCAGAGAATCTAGTGGTAAAATGGGGATACTACAAAGAGAAAGTGCCGCTGCGTATTTCCTGTGTCCTTTAATTGCAAATACCCAATTAGTAATTTCATAGTTCAAGCTAGACATTTGCATAATTGGTATGAACAGCTATACAAGACAGCTGGGAAGTCTTTTGAAATGTGGCTAAAGTGTCATGGCTGATCTCGCTTTGCTGGAAGATTTGGTGAACCATGCACTGCGCAGAGAACACATTTTCAAAGACTGTGCTGATCTATTTAGTGAGAACACAGAATGGCTTCTCAGTCGGTACTGCTTTCTTTGCCATGATTTCGGTAGACGTATACATTCACGGGATTTATAAAGAGAGGTGTTGTCACCATATATGGTTATCCCTTAAAAATGATCATCCAGCACTTATAATGATTTTTTGCAAACTGCTGGAACTAGAGGATCATAATTTTAATGTTTGGTTTTGTTGGGTACCTGGGCACTGTGGAATCAAAAGAAATGAGGAAGTCGACTCTGCTGCAAAGGAAGCATTATTGGCGGATCTCGAAATTTGTGCAGTACCTCCTATGGATTTAAACCCAATAATTAGTTCCTATGTTAATAATAAATGGCAAACAGAGTTCATATATATATATGAATGAATGAATGATGCATTTATATAGCCTCAATGATGGAAAAATAAATTATACATTTTCTAACCGATGGGACCAGATTGATTATACCCACTGTAGAATAGGTAATTCCAGGATGACACACGTCAAGTTTTTAATACTAGGGGAAGATCCTCTAACATGTTCTCTCTGCCAAATCCCTTTATCCATTAAGCATGTTTTATTAGATTGCGCTGTTGTTAACCCTTTGAGAAAACTTTGCTTATTTCGTTTTTAACAGAGTTAAGCTGATACAGTTTTGAGTTTTTAGCCACAAATAAATTGTAAAAACGTCAGCCATAATATTTCTCGCGTGAAATTCCACAGAGCTGGATGGGCATTAAACACAACAAGGAAACAACCAGATATGTTTCAGTGGAGCCTTTCTGAATGCAAATTAATTTGAACGAGCATGGTGCTTAAGAACATGCGGGACTTTTTTAAACAATTATTATTCCTAATGTTGCAGTCCAAACTGCATGCACATGTTTTAATCAAATCAGATTTATTTGTACTTATCAACTTCTAATTTCATTCGTAGGACAAATATCGAAACTATAATGTTGCTTTATTATTTAGTAAAAATACGTTAATACATTTTTTATTCTATTTTTATATTTTTTATATAATTTTATTCAAGTATTTTATTTGTGCATCCGCTCTGATAAGAAGAGATGACACATGGCAATATAGATTTAAAATAAAATCTATAATTATTTATTATTTTCTAATTTTCCTAAATTTAAAATGCTAAAACTTTATCCACTCACGGTCCTGCTACACTACAAGCCATGTAGCTTTAAAGTTTGTATTAATTTTATTGATGAGAGAGGTCAGTCCGTGACATTTGAACAACAAAGCATGTCAATATTGTTTTTACTCTACGGATTTGTAAATGAGAGTTCACCAAACGTGATTACTTTTGATGAAACATCTATGCATATGCCATTTGTTCCAGCTCTCCCACGTTCACATGCATGCTAATGAAAGTGACTGTAACACACATTGTAGTGTGACCCCATCGAAATGAGATGCAGTGAATCAACCCATTACAACATCTGCCTTCTGCTGTTAACACCAGCTAGATCAGACTCATCACCATTCACACAGAGGACATGGTGTGAGGGAAAGGGGAGTTTACCTGGAAAAGTAGCCAGTCGGCTTTTCTGTGGTCTGAGTCACTCTAGATGTGTGAAGGGATTCATGTTGACGCGACATTGGTTAGATACAGAGAAAAGGAGATGTGATGGTGGAAGCTGGGGGCATGGGTGAATTGTTTTTAAATCAAGGTCTCGTGTTGCCACTGTGAATTTTTCATCAGTCTCCTAAATTAAAAATGTGAGCGGTCATCACTTATTTGTCTAACCGTCTCAGCACAAAAGGTGGATATGACAGGGGGTTTACGTAAGGCCTTAGGAGCCTACAGCCAAAGCCTGACTGCAGACCACAAACACAAAGACACCAAGAGAAAATACTGTCTCGCACTTTTTGTGATATAGGAGATTTAAGTGCTCAGAGGAAGGTGGAAAAAGTCGCAGAGCTTTTCAGCAATCTTAGTAGATGACAATAACTAACATCTCAACATATGGAGCAGCTTATGAAGCTTATTCTATGCAAAACCCTGATTAACACTAAGCCCATACATATAGACAACATGTAAACATTCTCAGTTTATCTCTGGAAGTAGTAAATGGGGCCAAGATCTAATACACATTTGATATATATGCACCTTTTCAGTAATCCTAGGTTTAAGATGTTGGCCCAAACGTGGTCTTTGTTGTTTGGTTTAATATTTTTATTTAGTTTTATTTTATTTTCTTTTATTTTATTTTATTTTATTTTATTTATTTTATTATTTATTATTTTTTTTGGGCCCTATGAATTTTCTTTGATCCCAATGTCTTATTGTCTCCCCAATTTTATTATTTGCCAGAATGCTAAATGCAAAACTAATATCAACAAAGATTTCCAAAAAGTCACAAACTTAGCAATTTCATTATTTTAATAACACAGACACAGACATGCAGAATTCATATTTAAATAGTCTTTTTGTGGTTTTAATATTTACAGACACTAGTCCATATTGTGATTTAATTCCATTCCAAATTCTATTTTTATTAAGTGATTCTGACATAAGTTTTCTGCATTGTTGAAATCATTGGGCCCTATTTTAATACCATTTTTATCATTGCCTAACTGAGAACTGAGAGTACAGTTTGGCTTACTGATCTTGCAGTTTATTTTCATTTTAGAACCTTTAAAAAAACAAAAAAAAAAACAAAGACCAGGTGAACTGAACCTTGATTTTCACATTTCTGTATGATGTTTCGTCAGTAAGCCTTTTAGTCTCCTCGTTTGGCTTTGTTTTGGCTTGCGTTTCCTCTGGAGAAGGGGATGGCCGTCTGTTTCAGGGACAGAAAAATGATACAAACATAAACACTGGCCAAGCGATGGTTCCCCTCGGCAGCACAAGCGCACACACGGCAACAGGTGTGCCAGATCTCCGAATATTGGCACTTGGTTGATACACACACGTTCGCAAACACATACTATCTCCATGGATGGCTACAGTTCAGCTGCCAAATGTGGGGGTGTTTGGCAGCGATGCTTCCTTCTGTGTGACCGAGAGGTAGATCCAGAAAAAAAGTTTTTGTTTTATCACCTGTTGTGAAAGGTCAAGGTACATTTTTTCGTAATTGGCATTCACATGTTGCTAAAAAGACTGGCGTCATACCTTGCTGAAGTCCAGAAGTCCTCCAGCAAACTCCTTTGAAGATCTCTGCTACGAGTTTCCTATTTGGAAAACACCACATGGCACATTTTAAGTTGTTTTTTTCCTTGAGGGGGCAGGAAACCGGTCGGGTCTTTCAAAACAGTCAGGGGTCAATGCACTAATGGCATTAAAGAATGGCCCATCCACACATCTGGAACGATTGGTTTCTGCAAGAGTTGAAGAAAGTTAAGCTTTACTTTGTTTTCCAGGCAAAGGATGAGCATCTGTGACTGGGCACTGCCAGAGGATACTAGAAAATTCTGTTTCAGTATAACACAGAGCTTGTTTTCATTTAGAAGGTTGGTGTGCTTCACCAGGAAGACTTCCATCTCTGTTGCTTGACCGCTTGCAGCCCAGCAGATTTAAACCACTTTAGGCAGGAAGAGTGAAGGAGGTTTGAAGGGAATAGAGATATGTGTTGCATTGTTCCTCATTCAGAAGGTTTGATTGTCTTTTAAAGGAATGATCCACCCAAAAAGTCTCTGATCATTTACTCGCCCTCATGCCATCACAGATCTATAGGGCTTTCATTCTTCAAATTGGAAACCACCAGAGTTGATCCAGTGTAGACAACATTGCTGATTATGATGGGCTCTATTGTCTTCTGTCACTTTGTGTTAAGATCCTCGCATATAGTGAACAAGTGATGTAAGGAAATACTAATATTTGAAAGTTTTTAAACCATAAACTATCACTTCCAGCCAAGTTCCATACGTAAGTGAATTTTAAAGCTCATGCGAGAAGTGATATGGAAGCACAGAGGACTGTCACCAGAGATGGTCTTATTATTGGGAGATGTCAAGGTCTGCGTTTGTAACGTTGCAATGTAGATCATGTGTGCCTTGATAACCAATCACATCACAGCCCTGATGTCATGCTGGGGAAGTCGTGGCTTAATGGTTAGAGAGTCGGACTTGTAACCCAAACGGGTTCGAGTCTCGTACCGGCAGGGATTGTAGGTGGGGGGAGTGAATGTACAGCACTCTCTCCCCCTTCAATACCACGACTGAGGTGAGAACAAGGCACCGAACCCCCCAACTGCTCCCCGGGCACTGCAGCAAAAATGGCTGCCCACTGCTTCGGGTGTATGTTCATGGTGTGTGTGTGTTCACAAGTATGGGTCACCATACTTGGCCATATGTCACTCCTGTCAAAGTTGTGCAGCAGTTAACCACTGTTTATCAGATAACATAGAAATGACTGAGAATTACCGTAAACTGAATCCTAACCATCAGAAAAAAAATTATTCTCTTATAAAACACCATTTTTTTCTATAAAAATTGTTTGATTAATGTTTAATGGCAAATATATTGAAGATTAGCTAACAGGCTATTGCACGGAATGATCTGAGGGCATGTACGGAAAATTCTGAGTTCAGTGCATTGAGTGGGGGGGGGGGGGGTTGGGTGCACGAAATAGGCTAATTAGCTAATAGGCCTATGAATAGGTAATTTAAAATATTGTTGAAAAGTTTTAAGCTATTTTTCACTTTAGAAGACATTGAATTATCATTTGGGGTTGTATGGTTTATAATGTTCACGTTGTGGTTTTTGAAGCATACATTTTGGTTGTCCCGTACAATTACATTACAGAACCTCACAGAGATGGATTATTATTTTTTATTGTTTTTGTTCATCTGATAATAAAAGTAAGTCATACACATCTGGGATGACATGATTGTTAGTAGATGAGAGAATTTTCCATTTGGGTGGAATGTCCCTCTAACAAACCAGAATGTTGACTCTGATCTTGAGGTCTTGAGAATTTGACAATATAGCGTGGCGCATTTTGCAAAACTTTTGAAAATGTTTCCATCCCTCGGGGGGGGGGGGGATGTGCACGAAATGCACTGAACTTCAGAATTTTCCCGTACATGCCCTCAGATCATTCCGTGCAATAGCTGTTGGATGCTATTTCTTGCTTCGTTATCAAGAAGCTAATAATAGCAGAGCATTTCTTTCTGTCTGTCTCTTCGCTCAGCGTGTTTCCTTTAAGGATATCCTGATCAAATTTTTTTTTCTTCGCAGGCGCATCTCATCATTTGATCTCTCACCCTTTCTCCCTGCTCTCTTCTGTCAGCCTTTTAAATATAGGCCTCCAGGTTCGCTAGCATGTTTGTTTTTGAGATTCTGATTAGAACAGAGCACTCTCTCTTTCTCTCTCGCCCTGTAGTCACGCAGCCATCATCACCTCCAGTGGCTGCAGCCATGGCCTCATTTTCCGCAGGGACGCGCTCCACTTATGGTGCACTCTTAATTACACTCTGCACCGCTGAGGTACGTTACACACCGTCGCTGCAACCGACCTCAAGAAAGATAGAGCTCGCCGCAATGGCTGCCAGACACTCTAATTTTTCTCCTCTTCAAACCGGCTCTGGAACACGCATCGAGAATTCAGCCTCCAGTGTAAATATTGGTACTCTGATTGTTGCATTTGGCTAAGGCCCTGGCTCGTCTCCTGCGAGTTAGCAGTTCTGTAGGCTGTGTGCTCTGTCGGGCCATTAGCCAAAGCAGTACAGGTTCCACATAAAGCGTGTTGTATTTAAAGGAAAATTTCACAGAATGTCAGTGCTGCTCTCTTCCGTAGAGTGAAAGTGGTCGGTGATTCATTCTGGCCAGCTCCAAAAAGGATTACATAAAGCAATTACATAAAATTACAATAACTTTGTGTGAGGAACAGACTGAAATGTAAGCTATTCACTACTAATCTTCCTCTCCGGAGGATCTCTCAAATCTCATTTACTCCTTCAAATACAAACTGCAGACACTATTCTCATCAAGTTTGACATGATCATACTGTTCTTCACACAAAACTATCTTACGCCTTGAGACAACTTGGAGTGTCCACCATTTTCTGTAAATGTTCCAAGACTTCTGATTCATTAGCCGCTGTAGGTCAATAACTGTGTTGTAAATACAACTTAACCACTGATTTCTAGTCGTGTCCATTTTTGGAAGGCCAAACAAAGTAGTTTCGTTTTCACAACGAAACAGCGTCACACACCGCGGCCTACAGTGAGCAGAGGCTGGTGGCTAGAGTGAGGAATGGCCGGAGGGTTAGAGTGAGCGGCGGTGGCCTACAGTGAGCAGAGGCCGGGGGCTAGCATGAGGAATGGCGGGAGGGTTAGAGTGAGCAGAGGTGCGGGCTTGAGAACGGCGCGGCCGGCGATTTCGACGAAGGAGCATCCGGAAGGACATGTGACAACCCCGGACTGGACTCCGCTTCGTCCAGCGTACAAGCCGATCTGGCGATCGACAGCGCAAAGTTGTTGTATTTCCTCATCAACCAGCACGGATCAGCTCCAGGCTGACGCAGCAGACATCGTCCTCTTTTGGAAGACCAAACAAAGTAGTTTCACTTTCACAATGAAGCACACAGCATCTCAACAGCATGGCGCCAGCGTCAACAACAATACTACAGCGAGAATAAAAGTTACGCCTTCTTTCTTTGCGTGCACATTTGGGCGGTGTTATGCAAATATCCCCACATAGTGAGGTAGATATGTGGGAGCATGTTAGAACAAGCCGTTTTAGGTAGGTGTGGCTGACTCTTAACTTTTATCTCTTTGGATTTGAGACTTTGCAACTTTACAGATCTACTTTATACAACCAAGAGCTTGTAACACTTCAAAGAAAGGAAAACAGGTTTTCAGGATTACAATAGTTAAATAACTATACTAATAAGCCCCATTTGGCAATCTCAAGCACATTACAGTTGTTTTTGGGCACTGGCAAAAAGTTACAAATGGCCAAACTAGACATGCGTTAAAAATAAAGTGGATTGTGCAAGTGTTGGATGGACGATGATTCTGCAAGTTTTTGTGCACCATTTTTTGAGTACATTTCATTGGTAACAACCTCTGTATCATTTTTGCACACAAACAAATCGTATGAGTGGAAAACCTCAGGTGTTGCTAAACAAGTTATTCAATTACCAACAGCATCAACAGTAACAACAGTGTAAATAAAACTGTAAAAAAAATGCATCCTTCTGTATTATTCAAGCATGCATTATTCAAATATTCATTGTAAATATAACAATCTTAAGTGTGCTGTATTGAACAAACATGCTTCAGCAAACTAATTACTTGTATAATACACACACACACACTCACACGATACATATGATTTAAATGTATAATAAACCGCACGTGTGTTGCTCATTGTAAGTTGATGTTAATGCATTAACTATGTTAACGAATGTGTCACGGAATGCCAGGAGGAAACAGGGTAAGTTCCATGTGCAGTTTATTAAAAATAATAACAGAACAAAACAGGACAAAAACGTAGCAAAAAGGGTAATCCAACCTGACCACAGAAACCACAAACTGAGCATACAAAACAATCCAACGCAAATGACAGACAGACAAGGCCTTATGATACTATCGCTGGTGTACATGCATGAACGGTGTTACCGGGGGGGGGGGGTCAGACAGATAGGTAGTGACAGGGGCATGGGAAATGGAGTTTAACCCACCACGGAAAAACGCACCGAGCGCCCTCAGTGCCCTTCAGGCACTCCAACACACTGTACATTACCCCCCCTCTACGGATCGGATACCAGGCTCCCGAGACACACAAAATTCAGCGGAGTTGGAATAGATGCGGACCAGGGTGGAGGGATGGCGGCCAGGACAAAACAACTGAAGACCCGGACAGAGATAGACCACGGCTGAGCACAGAACCGCCGGGTGAAAGGCCAAGGCGGGACCGGCGTATTTTACCGTCAATACCCTAAAAAAAAAAAGAAAAAAAAAAAACAAAAAAGACCACACTCTCCCCTCAGATGTCCAGACTGGAGCCGAGGAATGACCAGAGCTCCTGCCACCCCAGAACCCAGCGGCAACCGGTACAGGAGCCAGAACCTTTTCAGCACATTGTGGAACCGAAATCCCTCTCACAACTCCGGTTACCTGGAAACAAGAGCAGACGAGAATTTAGTCTTAGCTGACTCTGCGGCTCCGGAACGGAGCGGGCTCTGAGTGGCTCGTGAGCGCCGGGATTGGACTGTCTCGTTAGCCCGTTATTGGACTGCTCTGTGGGCTCCGGGACTGGACTGGGCTCCGGGAGTGGACTGGGCTCCGGGACTGGACTGGACTGGACTGGGCTCGGCGAGCTCCGGGACAGGACCGGGCTCGGCGAGCTCCGGGACAGGACCGGGCTCGGCGAGCTCCGGGACAGGACCGGGCTCGGCGAGCTCCGGGACAGGACCGGGCTCGGCGAGCTCCGGGACAGGACCGGGCTCGGCGAGCTCCGGGACAGGACCGGGCTCGGCGAGCTCCGGGACAGGACCGGGCTCGGCGAGCTCCGGGACAGGACCGGGCTCGGCGAGCTCCGGGACAGGACCGGGCTCGGCGAGCTCCGGGACAGGACCGGGCTCGGCGAGCTCCGGGACTGTACTGACCGCTAGCTCCGGGACTGACTGGACCCGCGAGCTCCGTGACGGACTGGACTCCACGATCTCCTGACTGCTGGACTCCGCGAGCCCGGTCCTTGACTGGAACTCCCCGCTAGCTCCGGACTGGAAGGCTGGACTACCGCGAGCTCCGGGACTGGACTGGACAAAACAGGACAAAACCGTAGCAAAAGTAATCCAACTGACCAAATAAACCACACTGATAGACAAACAATCCAACGCAAATGACCGACAGACAAGGCTCAATTAGCTGGTTTAATGCTGACAGTTTACCGATCAGACGGATTATGAGCAGGGACTATGGAAGGAGTTTAACACAAACAACTTAAACAGAATAGCGCGCCTCAAGTTGACCAGTCCAGTGTCACCACTACAAACACTGTGACAGAAAGTGTCTTTTTTTTTTTTAATGCTTACCCCAATTTTAAACTCTTTATGCTCTTTTTGGAGCTTTGTGTTTATAAATTACCATCCAGTTTCTTTCTGTGGAAAACAGAAGCAAGGACATTTTGGTTAATATCTCCTTTTATGTTTTACATAAGAAAAAGTTATTAAATGGGTTTGAGTAAAATACTGACAATTTCCATTTATATACAAATTATTCTTTTACAAACAAATGCACACAAATTAAGCGTTTTGAAAATGGACTTGCACAGAGAGGTAAGATAGATGGTAAAAGTTGATAAATGCTCAGCTGAGAATATGCTGACGGGAATAACTGAACATTGACCACTTGCATTAGAAATGTGATTTATATCAGCAGCCATTGTACTAAGGGAAAGGGAAGGGGTTCTGGCATATGAAATGTATCATGAAAGACACGAATGTGTAAAAAAAACGGCTGACTGACTTTCGCTACGCCTGCCAATATGTGATATGTAACTCCCTTTTAAAACAGGAGAGATCAATTTTAGCAAGCTCTCCCTGTCAGGAGAGGCAGAAAAACCTAAATTAGCTTTATTGTTTCTTATCATTGCACAAGATCGTATTTCTTCATGTTAAATCACAAGTGCTCGTAGTCTTTCATAATGACTTTGAGAAATCAGCCACTTTGTAATGACCTGTGTTCCAAAAACCCTAACTATTGTTTCAGGCGCAGTTATAACAAATGACCTTTGCTGCTGTAATGTGTGTGTGGAAGTATGTTTGCGGGTATGTGTTTCCCAAGTGCTCACATTCCCGGCCCCAAACACACTAATTATTGCATACCAGCAGTTTGGTCCAGAGGTTTTCCTGTGTCGACAGCTCATTTGATTCATTAGTAAGCTCCCTGCACGGTTTGACCAGAGGACCCTGAGGGAAGTAAAGCAAGAAAAATTGGGAGAGTGACAAAAATGGGAAAATAAGAATAAAGAGGTAGGTGGGTGGGTGGAGGGACCGAATGAGAAAGATATGAGAGTGTAGGACGTGAAAGAGACAATATAACCGTGTGCTTTGGGGGAAAGATGGAGGGATGACATTGGAGGTTTTCCCTGATCACTCAAAAAGAAAAAAGATGATTGATTTGCTTGCCTGGGAGATGACATGCCCCAGCCGAAGCAGAGAGCTGTTAACTCGATATGCACAGAACAACTCAAACCTGTTGTGACTTCGAGAAAACACCTAGCTTGACTGGGCTGGCCGTAACGGCACGCAGATTGGCAGTGAGATGCAAGAGACCCGCAGGGCAAGACAAGGAAAAGAGGGTGGAGTAACAGGAAATATAATGGAGACGGACAGATTCTGAGGCTTCCTTAAATACTTGTTTGCATAGTTTAACTGAGTGTGGCGTCTGATGATTTCAATCATCGTCTGTTTGGAGCGAATATATCGTGGCAATAGCTTCCTGTGGTCTTGTGCTTGTGCAGTTTGGTGGCTTTTCTTCTGTCAACATGGAGATATCCAAGTGTGTGCTAATTATTATGAATCCAGTGTGGAAGAACAAAGCATTGTTGCATCACAATGCAAAAACTACTGTGATGCGTGTGGGTGCAATGCTCTTAAATGTTGTTTTCATGACTATATGCGATCCGTTCTAGAACTGTGTGTTTAAATGAGCTCTCTGTAGTACTCCATTCTGATTGGTCCATCACGACTTTCTGCAGTCAAGTAATTTTTGTATAGATTAAGTTACTGTTTTCGAGAGGAAAAACTTGGAAAAAAGTTTTAAAAAGACTAAAAAGTTTGTGTGGGGTTTACAACACAAAAAAAAAAAAAAAAAGAAAAAAGGAATGGGAAAAAAGTGAAGGGAAGGAAGAGGAAACGGGGGGGGGGGGGGCCAGTTACAAAAGATAGTTTTGAGATTTGGCCTTTTTTTAGTATGGTCAACAATGTCCTAATTCCCAAACTTTTAAATTGCTTTCCGTTAATGCAATGGAAATGTGTATGAATATCATGTGTACACAATCCTAAGTATAAGGCCAAATTACAATTTTATTTTGCATGTTGTAAGTAAGCCTAACGTTACAATCAAAAACAACTGTTATTAAGCCATCAGTATCAAATATTTAGGGTGACCATACGGGCCACTTGCCAGGATTTCTATATTGCTTAAAATATCCAGGTTTTGGCTGTTTGCAATTTGCAGATCGATCGTTGTATGACATTATTCTCTGTATGGCTATAGAGAGCAGAGTAGACGGCTCCTTATGCTTTCAAATCGCTTTCCGCGGTACTTTGGTGTCATGCAATGATTGTTGTGCAGCTTCAAGTCGAATGAACAAACAAACAAGCGTGCGTATTTGCATCGCTTTGATCGGTGTCACCTTCCACCGCGACACACCACGATTGGTCCCGAAATTTTTTTTAAATGTGACATACCGCATTTTATTGGTCAAACTAATTTTGGATGTTTTTAGGCACTAAAAAATCCTGGCCGATGTGTCCCAGTATAAATGGCACATATGGGCCCCCCCAAATAGTATATTTGCTTAATTTGCATTTTTGCACAACTTCGAAGGTTGTGCGATATGCAAAAAATAAAAATACATAAATTGCAATTTCCTCATTTATTTATTAAACACCAAATTCAAATAAAATCGTGGCAAAAAATTACATTTGAATTAATCAATAAAATCTGTAAAGTCTGAAACCAGCCCTACTTTGCAGGCAGTGTTATAAAGCTAAAATTGGTTTTATAGATATACATAGGATCTTTTAATACATTACTGTATACCATAGGTTTCACTATTTACACACAGTTCCCTATTGTGTGATGTCACTGTAATGTTTAATAAACTGTATAATGTAAACTATATAATTGACCGTTGCACCAGTCAACTGATTTCTTACATGGTTGTGCTAGTTTCATGTGTCTTACAGCACTCTGTGGTCTCTGAATTTCAACTCAAATTAGTAGTTCATGTAATTTTAATTATTTATACAGCAAGTAGCTGTGTACAAAGCAGGAAAATGTGCTATCAGCCAGTCATTATCACAAAATAAACCCCTTCAGGGTGATGCAGACCATTTGCAGTAATGACCACGCCAAGTGTGTTGATTCGTCGCATATGATGTTTGGCTTTGTTGTTAGACAGACTCATCAGTGATGCTTGATTTGAACTTTGTGTGTCTATAGACCCTTTCGCACCGCTTTAGAAGATCAGCACAAATGTACTGTTACTAAGTACGGACATTTTGGGTGCTAACTATTTTCCCAGTACCATTAAAGGGGTTGCATTCGCACCGACATGTGTTACTAGCAGTGACGTCAGCCGGTCGACAGCAGTACGTCATATTGAATAATAACGTTGGCTTGTCAACAACAAAACAAGAAGAAGACATTACAACAGGAGATGAGGACCTGTGATCGAGCCATGTTTTTGTTGTGTCTCGGGTTTACATATACCGTGGAATGGGCGACGTATGCAAAGCGATTGAAAGAACGAAAGGAGGCCTCAGAATCTCCACGCCACTGGCATGCTACATTGCTACAACGTGCCTCGCTCAGCGTCCGTACATCTATCGCTGTCTCCATACTGCGAAATAAATTGACACAACACGCCAACATTTCACCAGATATGTTTACACAGCGTTTTAAATCAGGGCGGGTGAGGGCGTTTTCATACGCTTTTGGCCAATCAATGTCTACTTGCGTTACGATTAGTACCAGTTGTGCTGGTTAGACCTTGCTCCGGAGTAGGAGCTAATTTGGTTCTCGAAAAAGGCAGTCTGGTACTAAAATCGCTCACAGTTCTGGCGGTGCGAACACGCCGAAAAGTGGGTAGTTCCACAATTAGTTCTGGTTCTATGAAAAGGTTCCTGCGGTGCGAAAGGCCCTTTTCACACTAATATAGAAGTCCTGGTACTATCACCTTAACGGGTTTACAGCTGATTTATTTTCTCTAGTTAATCCCGCACCAAGCTAATGTGGATTTATCTGGACTCCCGTGAGGGCCCTGATTAAATCGAGCTTCCTAAAGCCCGTCCCTGCCTCTCTCTCTCTTTCTCTGAGAATAAGAGACCCCTGCATCAAGCAGGGAAGTGGCGTTGTCGCTACCCTGTCTGTCACCAGCAATTAGCGGTCAGATCAAAGCGCTGATGCAATCACAGCCCCACTGTGGCTTCCTATTATCATCCCCCCTGACACTGAACAGCCCATTTGTGGTGTGTGTGTGTGTGTGTGTTTGAGGAGGGGTGCTATATCCTTTTCTCACTTTCACTTATCTCTGTAGGTAATGCTTGTACCACACCCTTCGTCCTGCAGTCATTAGTACGTTTAAATTTGATTGTCTTAACAATCAAATCAGCATTCAGGCTTAACCAGACAGAAGGGCTGGTCACAGTCTTGTTATTTCACATTCAGAGCAACAACTGCTCAAACTTGTCTACCCAACCGTTTACTTTATGTTGCAGACAGAAAAAGAAGTAGCTCGCTAAAAGTTTACAATTCATATAAACACAAACTTATTTGCAATGTTAGCAGACTGTGGATTGTTAAATATGTGAACAATGCTAATTACAATAAAATAATATCATACATTACAAGCTATACCAATCTTGCTAGTTACCAAAATAGAGTAAATAACTTCCAGAAGTCATCCAATAAAAGCTAATATTACAGTTTGCCACCATTTGAGTTGAAGATAATGAGGAAATAGAATCTGAGCAGTTGGGGGTCTTATTTGCATTGAAATATTTTGCGTGTGACGCCCACACTACATTGCAATGTAAACAAACATAAGCATGTAGACAGTGGTTAAGTTTGACTTGGTGCTTAGTATGTCATAAATTCATATACCTATGAAATGAGAGATCTGAAATTGTAAAACTTTTGTAATGTGGAGAATTAGCCTGTTAGCATTATCCATTTAGCATGCAATATCGACAATGGCTGTGTCCGAAAACTAATGCAACTGACTCAAATCCTCGCTGCCTTATGCAGTGACTTTGCAGGCAGAGTTTGCACACGAAGGTACCTCACGAAACTGGTTTCGGACAGACTTCTGAGGCAGCATAAAAGTTTAATGATCTACAACAAAATAGAGCGACTGAGAACTAAGTGAATAATTTAATTACAATATTAATTTCTCCTAGAATTGCACAAAAGTGAAAAAAGTTTGTCAGAAACATACATTTGCACACAAACTGACCACCAACTGCAACTTTCAGATTCCATTTTTATTTTTTAGCTCAACCATCATGGAATAGAACGCATGGGATATCAAAAGCAGCATAGGATACATCTATGCTGCCTTCAAAAATCGATCAGATGAAGGCGTCTCAAGAGACAGGAAGTGAAGCTAACTCTGGATTCAGATATGCCTTGATGCCAGCGTACCTTGGAATACATTTTCTGAACAAATATGCCAGTTTGTCATAGCGACTTTTAGCTGACTTGTTTGTCTGTCTGCAACATAATGTCACATTAACTGTTAAGTAGACTGTATTATATTATATTATATTATATTAGACTTCTTTGCTATAATTATATTATAGGAGAATCTGGAATTTGTTGTATATTGATTAAGGCTCTTAAAGCCCCTGGAACACACACCTTTCATGGCTAATTTGGGGACAGTGCAATGAAAGCAGCAAAGTGTGGTGCGTCAAATGTCACCCATCATGGTTATTTCAGGGGCCATTTGACGGCGCAATTCCCATCTGCTAGCGTCTCTCTGATATGGTAATGCTAATTAATGGCATCTTATCATGGCGGCGCTGATACTCACAATCAACAAGATCTGGCTGTGTGTATTTCATTTAATGTCCTTCAGCCTCAGCCAGTGGCTGTTAACATCGTTAACCTTTACTCGGACACAATGGAGATAGACAATTGTTTTGTTTTACAAAAATTGTATTTGATCAGCAGGGCTCACCTTTTCCAGAAGCCTCTTCTCTTGTCCTTCTAAATGCCAGATAAATAAACAGAGCTGCTTAGAATGTCACTCAGCTCTCGTTTTCACAGTTAGGTTTCTGACATATGACTAGAAATGATAAAATAAAGGAAATCACGACTTTGTCAGCAACGTTTATGTGAGTGCTACAAACAATTATTTGTTGTTGGAAGTCTTGTAGGTTTTGAATGACGATAAAGGTTGAATTTTTCTGTAAGCCAGATTTTGTCATTTTATTCCTCATATTTGTGTATTTATATATTTCTAAAGCAGCTTTGTTTATTGCAATTGCAACTTCATATCTCACAATAGTGGCTTTATTTATTAGCAGTTCTCAGCTCCACACACACACAAACTCAAACCAACCGCATCAACGCCTAAAACTCCCCCCCTTCTCCTTCTGTCCCCTCACTGAAGCAGAAGTATCAAAACTTCTCCTCTCCATCCATCCTACAACATGTCCTCTAGACCCAATCCCCTCACACCTACTCCAAGCAATCTCTCCTACACTTTTACAACCACTCACACATATCATCAACTCATCTCTCTTCACAGACACTTTCCCCACTTTATTCAAGCAGGCTCGGGTAACCCCACTGCTCAAAAAACCTTAAACACTTCACTTACAGATAGCTAAAGACCTGTCTCTCTCCTTCCATTCATAACAAAAACACTTGAACGAGTTGTTTTCAACCAGGTATCACTGTTTCTTTCACAGAACAACAAACTGGATCCTATCCAGTCAGGTTTCAGGAGTGGCTATTCAACTGAGACTGCGCTACTGTCAGTCACTGAAGTCCTGCGGATTGCAAAAGCTGATTCCAAATCATCAGTTTTTATTTTGCTGGATCTATCTGCTGCTTTTGACACTGGAGAGGATCCTCATCAGACCTATGTTCACACTTATCACTGGACACAGCACAGGGATTCCACTTCGCTGGTTTGGATCCTATCTCACTGGTAGGTCTTTCAGGCTGGCCTGGGGTAGGGAGGTATCCAAAGCACATCAACTTATCACTGGGGTTCCTCAGGGATCAGTCCCTCCTCTTCTCCATATACACAACATAACTGGGTCCCATCATACAGGCACATGGTTTCTCCTACCATTGCTATGGTGATGACACAGCTCTATCTCACATTTCAACCAGATGATCCAACGGTAGCTGCACGGATCTCAGGCTGCCTGGCGAACATCTCGGCATGGATGAAAGAACATCACCTACAACTCAACCTGGCAAAGACTGAACTTCTAGTCTTCCCTGCCACTCCAACTCTACAACATGATTTCACCATCCAGCTAGGTTAATCAACAATTACCCAATCAAGTTCAGTAAAAAATATTTGTGTAATCTTTGATGATCAGCTGACCTTCAAAGACCACATTACAAAGACTGCTCGATCTTGCAGGTTTGCATTGCACAACGTCAGAAAGATCAGGCCCTTCCTAACAGAGCACAACTTCTTGTCCTGGCCCTTGTCATTTCTAGGCTGGACTGCTGCAATGCTCTTCTGGCTGGACTTCCATCATGCACTCAAACCTCTACAAATGATTCAGAATGCAGCAGCACGACAGATCTTAAACGAGCCCAAGAGGGCCCACATCACACCTCTCTTTATCTCCATGAAATGGCTACCGGTTGCGGCTTGCATCAAGTTCAAGACACTGATGCTTGCATATAGAAAAGCCTCAGGCTCTCAGCCCCCGCCTACTTCCACTCACTACTACGGATTTACATCCCCTTCAGAAGTCTGAGATCTGCTAGTGAGCGACGCCTTGTGGTACCATCAAAGAGAGGCACAAAATCACTTTCCAGAACATTTTCGTTTACCGTTACTGGCTGGTGGAATGATCTTCCAACCCCTATCCGGAATGCTGATTCCCTGACATTTTTCAAGCGACAGCTGAAAAACTCACCTTTTTCGTCACTATCTGACTTCTACCTTAAAAAAAAAATAATTTTCTTTCATCTTTCTCTGTCGAGCTTGTACTTATTTGAACAATGCTTAAAACTTGGTATTACAAGCACTTCCTATATCTGTTTGCCTCTTTAAGATGGAATCGTGATGTATTCCCCAATGTAAGTCTCTTTGTGGTTAAAAGTGTCTGCTAAATAAATAAATGTAAATGTATTTCTCATAATTGCGACTGTATATTTCACAATTTGCTTCTTTCTTATATTTGCACCTATATTACAAAGTTTAGAGGTT
The DNA here is from genome assembly GCA_018155175.1 of Sinocyclocheilus anophthalmus. Taxonomy (NCBI): domain Eukaryota; kingdom Metazoa; phylum Chordata; class Actinopteri; order Cypriniformes; family Cyprinidae; genus Sinocyclocheilus; species Sinocyclocheilus anophthalmus. The sequence goes on along the minus strand of JADLZN010000748.1, from coordinate 72,925 downwards.
ATTTTTTATGTTTTCAAAAGAACTCTTTTACATTATTTTGTTTGATCAAAAGTACAGTAAAAACAGTGATATTGTGAAGTAAAATTACAATTTCTATTTCTATTGAATACATTTAAAACTGTAATTCATCCATGTGATGGCATAGCTGAATTTTCAATATACTCAACTGCTGCTCAATAAACATTTCTTATCATTATCAACGTTGAAAACGGTTGTGCTGCTTAATATTTTTGTTGTAACTGTGTAATGCATTTTTTTATGAATCTTTGAGTAGAAAGTTTAAAAGAGTAATTTTTTGGTAACAATGTAAATATGGTCTCTGAATATGACTTTAATTCCTGTTTTTGAACAATATCTCGCAATTACCATTAGGCAGAATCTATATAAGATATAATATTATAAGCTTATATCTACTGTGATTGGCCATATGACTTCTAATCATTAAATAGTGCTTACTCATGTCATGGCTCGTTTACCTGCCAAACAAATCTGTTTCCTTGTGTGTACCATAGGAAGACTAGTGCACTGCACAAAGATAAAGGACACTTCTAGGCGTGCTTCCAAACCCTAGTGAGGACCTAGACAGCATTTTTAGGCATTGTAGGCACACTACCAACACTACAGGCCATTCCAAACAGTAGGCAGCAGAATTATGCTGCCAAATAAGATGCCTTGTTTTGGCCAAAGGCATCACATGTAGCCTTCACGGATACTCAGTCTCAAAATGCATTGAATGAAAGGAACATTTTCTTTATATTTCTTAAATTATTTAATTTTATTAATTTTGTAAAATAGAAATTGAACTGATTTTGTGTTGGAACTACATGAAAAAATGTAAACAATCTCTTGCAATTTAAACGATTTAAATATTTGAACATTTAAATATTTGTTGCCAAATAGTTGACAAATGAAACTGGACATTGGATTTCTAGTTCCCAGCATGGACCGGATTGAAGTGTGAATGTTGAAAATAGGTGTTTGTAAGTAATGGGGAAAGACTTGTACAGTTACTTTGGATTTTTAGGGAAGTTTCACGTCTGTAGTAGGTTTTGTTGTCCCCATTATGCTGAAGAGTGGAGCTTGTGCTTAGTGGGCGGCTACATAAACACTGTGGTGTATGTTGCTTGACTCACTCAGTACTGTGCTAATGTCAGTGCAGCAAAGAGTCTCTTCTTTTTCTTCACATACATCACATTTATTTATAGAAATGTATAATTAGCTTGCATGTGTTGCATAATAAATTTAATTAAATAAACCTTAAGTTGAGTTTGGCAAATCTAATGAAGCTGAATTAAAACTGTGGTACATTAATTTAACCTAATCCAACTAAATTATGTTGGCTCAATGAAACTTTTTCTGAAAGAAAGACATTTAATTAGGTGTAAAACATTCTGTAATTCAGTAGTTCATGGTGGTCAATTATATGTTACGTTTTGTTTTTGCTATGCTTTAAAAAAAAAAAAAAATAGAATAAGTATAATTGTTGCAGCTGTGGTTGCCAGAACTTTACCATAAAGAATATGGTAGCAACATTTTAGGTTAATTATGTATTGAACTTAAACTCAAATGGTAACAAACATGACACCCAAATAATGCAGTAACCATTAATTTAAATCATAATATAAAACCCTGATCTACATTAAATTAAGTTAGAAAAACAAATTAAAATGCTATGTGTCACACAGGGAATTCTGGGAATGTCACATTGCAGTTTACACTTTGAAAAACTGTAAATGTTAACTACGGAGCCCCATGCAAGAAAAAATAAATAAATTGTGCACACAATTTACTATTTCGTTCCCTCGATTTGCTTAATCGTGCGCACAATTTATTAATTCGTTCTCTCGATTTATAAATTGTGTGCACGATTTAGCAAATCGAGGGAACGAATTAAATCGTGCGCACAATTTATAAATCGAGAAAACGAAATAGTAAATCGTGCACACAATTTAGCCTACAATTTTTTTCCTGCATGCCATGTGCGGGGCTCCATATGTAACAATATTTTTACGGTAAAATTAAATGAAACGTCTCTTATAATTTTTTTTTTTTTACTGTATATAGTAATTAAACTTACTGTTAACCTAGTCTTTTACTTTAACATTTACATAGTTTTTTTTCAGTTTAGACTAAAGTATTGCGTTAGCAACATCACATTTATTGGAATCAATTGAGAGTGTTGAATTTCTTTTGCATGAAGAGCACTATTTGTGTGGTGTGCTTGTGTAAGCTGTCAATGTCAAGCATTTCATTTTAGTCAGTTTTGAGATTTTATTTTGGTCGGGATGCTGCTTTAGATGGCAGTTGACCTGTTTACCCAAATCAGCAAAACCTATCAAATTCCATGTAATGCATCCTGACGGAAAACACTTTAATCTTTGTATTCATGAGCACGGCAGGGAGAACTGAGCCTGGTGATTGAGAGAGGTATTTCGACAGACTCCAAACTAAGAGACGTGGGTCCCGGGTGGTTTCCGTGCAGCTGAAGACAGTGATCATTGTAATCTTCACCCTGGCAGGGGACGAGCCAGCTTGCCCTGGGTGTGACACGCCTGTCACTGGAGTCCACGCTTGACAGCATTTGGGCATGACAAGTCCCACCGCTGTGAGACAACCATCCTTCCATCCTTGTCCAACACATACCCTCACACGAACAGAGGTCTACAGACAATCACACACATTCACAATCACATTCTTTTTCCTGGCTTTACGGAATAGACTGCCGGGCAACTTTTGTCTCCCTCGGCCCCCTTTGTGTCCCAGTCGACTGAGAGAAGTGACAACTTTGTGATGGCTGAATCATAGATGTGCCCATCTTATCTTCCTGAACATCACTTACTGTATGTGCATGTGTGTCACTTTCCAAAGTTGTTTTACTTTTGGGAACGGTCCTAATTCCTGTGGACGCAGGGTTGACAATTAGTCAGTTGTCTTGTTTACGATGCTGCTTCACATTTTCAGTCACTTTGCATGGCAACTGAGGCATCTCGCATCCCTCTCCTCTAATGAAGCTCATCATGTATGCTGAGGGGACGGAGTCACGGTAGAAGCACACAACAATGACCCCAATCCGTCAGCAGCTGTTGTTTCTCTTTGCGACGACGACTCTTCCATCTACACCAACGTGTCATTGACCAGACTTTGTTTGTTCTTGTATGTCTTGCTCCTTCTTTGTGATGGTTCGCAGGGTTTGGCAAAATTCAGAATTGGAGAATTGACTCTTTATCATTTCACGAGTTGCCATTTAAATGCAATTGGGAACACCTCATAGGAAGCTGAATTGGAATGACAGGAACTAGAATATATTGGACTTCAAAGAAGCACTGGTAATTTATTCTGGAAAATAAAGTGTTCTTCAAAAGTTAGTTATAAAATCTGTCTATTGTTCGTCCTATCATTCTGTCTATGAGTTGATTAACTATAGTGGGCATCTAAGGCTGTATCTATCTATGGTTGTATCTGTGGTTAACCATCATTCTATCTAACTATCATCCTGTCTGTGGTTCTAGCTATCATTCTATCTAAGTAGCGTTTTATCAATGGTTGTATCTATCTGTGCTTTTATTCATGGTTTTATCTATGTTTCTATCTAACTATCATTCTGTCTGTGGTTTTAATCTAACTATCATTCTGTCTATGGTTCTATTCAACTGGTGTTCTATCTATGGCTGTATCTATATATGGTTCTATCTCTGGTTCTATTTAAAGGGGTCATAGGATGACTACAGCAATTTTAGAAGTTGTATTAGAACTGAAATGTGTGTTGGCGTGTGTGACACAACCACATCTGATCAATGATAAAAAAGGTTTTTTAATATGTACTAAAACTCGTTATCCCTTTCTCAAATCGAGCCTTTCTCAGATGCCTGTCTGTGTGACATCAGACAGACAGGCCCCTCCCACTATTGTTTGATTGACAGTAGCATTTCAGCACAGACTGGACTGGCGCTTTACCTCAGACCCGCCCTGAGTGACTGTCATCAATCCGCCATTGTTTTACTGCCAGAGCAGATGTAGACAAGAATGACTCCTAAGCAATTTGAGGTGTTCTGTTGTTGGATGTAATAATGAACATAGCAGTAGTCATTTACTCCCGACATCTGAGCCGCTGATGACTGTGAATTACATTGGTTTTTGAAGGGAATGCGCCCCCCGATCTACCTAAATGCATCTATGTTCACACAAATCATTTGTGATCCAGCGTCACCTACAGAAGAAGTGAGTGTAAGCTTTTTTAATGAACCTTTGCAAATCGCCTTTCCATATATACAATAATGTGCTAATTAGCAAGTTTCAAAATGAATGCAGCTAAAGTAAACAGTCCCTCAGAAAGCAGCTCGAAAGAGAGGGGCGGGGTCAGCAGAGCTCATTAACATTTAAAGGAAAATGCTACAAAATGACTTGCTCTGAAAAGAGCTGTTTTTGACAGGGTAAAAAAGGTGTTTTTTACACTACCATTGAGAAATTTTAACAACTATGTTACAGACAGTGTTGGGGAAAGTTACTTTTAAAAGTAATGCATTACAATAATGCATTACTCCATAAAAAAGAACGAGACGTTAACGTAGTTGCTTTTTATGGAAAGTAATGCGTTACTTATTTGAAAAAGTAAATCAAATAAGTAAATTCTAAATTAAATTCAGGAATTTGATTGAAATTTATAAGGCGTTCACAATTCAATTTTGAATGGCCACAGCCCTGCATCATCATCAACCTCAATATGCTTTACAGCCGTTTGCAGTAAGTGAGGTGGACAAGAAGTCCTGTGGCTTCCTGAGAACATAGCCCTTTGTCAGAGTCGGGTGATCGAATGAAGGAGAAAGATACAAGGAGAGACGCGCAGAGACAGAGATACAGAGAGTAGCTAGGCTGACAGCCCCTACGGCAGACGGATCGAGATTGATAGATGTGTTTGAGTCGGTGGGGACATCTGAGTCACTGTCCGCGTGGTTTTATAAAGGTGCTTGCCCCTGCTGGTCACGGCCCTGTTATGTCTTCTTCAGGGTCAGAGACTGAGAGGCTCAGACGAAAACAACTTGAACAATGACGCTCGCGAGCACCCCATGCTTTTGACAGCACGCATCAATCAAACACGTAGCCCAGACTCAATTCTTTGATAGGACACCTTGATGGCTGAGAGATGCATGACACCCTGCTTCACCTGGCAGTTAACAAAGTCTACGGATTATTCATGAGGTAAAGTAACCGGATACGTAACAATGTATGCACTAAGCCTCTGGGCTGAACAAAACGTTTAACTAGTTTGCGGAATATGCCTTAGATCTTTTAATATCTTTCCTTTTCTTTTTATTATAATAATTCAATTTGAAATAAGCTACTGGCTCAGGGACATTAATATAAAAGGGTCTATGGCCCAATGAAATCTTATTACTTCTAATTACTCGATATTTCTAATTATTTTTCCACAGTTGTATACCCTTTGCTTCCTCCTTTCGCATTGTACTCATTAGAACCATTGCATAATTGCACTGTCAATGAATTTGTTGACTAGTGAGTAAACAACTTTTGACTGTTATATACCCCAAAAAATTACCTAAATTGTTATTTGTGCTACTTCAGAACAAGGACAAAATAATACAGGATTTTCAGTATCTAATGTGTAATAGTTTATGTAGGTGAGAGCATGTTAGCACACCACAGTTTTGTAAAACTCAATCCTGTCCTCATTTCCACCATCTCCACCACACGACTGCTTCCATCCTACAAATGAAGCCACATTATTTTTCTCAGCTTTAACAAGCTCCCAACCTTGCACCATGGCAGCTGCTTGTTTAGTACTTGTTGTTGACTCTTTCCTCCTCAATCCAAGGCCTTCTAATGATGGTGCTGGACTGTTTGTCGCATCTAAATAGTTTTGGGTCTCTAATGGTGGCCCACCAACTTCTGTGTATCACTGATTTTAGGCCATATACCTTTGGACCAAAGTGAAGACTCCCTCCGATACGTCTTCTGCGATTTGTCGGCGATCATTAAGATGGCTTCCAAACAGAGCAGATCGCCTTTGGAAAACTCTGCGGATGTTGGCACACGCACCCTGGGGGACAAGCATTGAATAGGACTAAACAGACATCTGCTGCACTGTGAATGCGAATGTGTGTTTGTGAGTGATATCTGAGCGTGCATGTGATACGATGTGATCATAGGGTCTAGTCAGGCATTGAGTCATCTTGAGTCAGTGAACTGGAGCAAATGGTCAGCTGAGCTCCAGATGAGGGCTACGAGCACGCCGGGCTCACCCGAGGACGGTTTGGGGTGGGGCGGGGCGGGGTTGGGGGAATGCGCCCCCGCCGAAAGCCCCCACAGTCCATTTTAATTGAGTTGCTCACTCAGCCAAAGGCCTTGAGGGACACCCACCATGTCACTTCCGATGATCAACCGCAAGTTCAGTAAGTGCGGAGGAAAGCTGCCAAGTCCTCTCAAGCCAGTATCTGAATATTCAGCGACATCCTCAAAAAAGCCGGCATGGGGGTGGTTTCTGTTTAGATGGTAGATGCATTGTCCAAAAAATAGATGCTGACATTAACTTTGCTGCAGAATGAACAAAAATGAAGACAGCACAGTGATGAACATCATGGATCAGACTGTGACAATTGATGCTCTCCTTTCGCCTGGATGACAAAAAAAAGCAGGGGTTCCATTAAGCTGCTGAGATGAAGACCAATTTTCAGCCTCTAAGCTTTGGTGAATTCCCAAGCCAAATGAGATGTCTTGCTGAGGATTTGTCTGAGGCAAGCGTTCTCATTTCCAGAGGAAGTACCGCAAGATCAAAAGGAGTAAACTGTCAAGTTCATTCCTCCTCCTCCTCTTCCTCCTCCTTTTGCCGGCCAATCAGTACACTCATTTATCGGCACTCCAAGAGCTGTATAAATCACGCCGGACGCAATCGACCCGAACTTTACTCATAATCAGTTGCTCAGAACAACTCATAGATTTGCTGCTTGCTTTGATCACTATTAAGTTATTTAAGAACTTTGATGGCTGGCCATTGGGCGAGCCAGGAATTTATTTTATTTTTTATTCGTGAATGTGTGTTTGTGTTGGCTTGGGCTTCATGTATAGCAGTTGTCTCTGTTGACTTTCATTTCACTCTTTCTCTTCTTCACACTTCTTTTGTCTTCTAATCAGAGGTTGCGGTAAGTGGTGTGGATTTGCTGGTGGAGTCGGAGTGTATGTAGGCGGAGGGAAACCCGGAGCCAGTCAGTGTAAAATAAATATGGACGGTGGAGGGGCAAACGGGAGCGGATCATCTGTTTTGCCATCTGCTCATGCCACTATGTGCGTGGAGCCACATCGATGGCTGCTCAGTCTATCGAGACTTGTGTTTTTTTGAATGTAGCTTAAACTGAGATCTGCCTGTTTGTACTTATTCGTAGACGAAATGCATTTTCGCTCATTAGTGGATGCTTTCATTGACTGTATACAAACACATGAATGCCAAAATAAGAAGTATGTGTGACAACGTACTTTTTATACTTTCAACGTATCTGTTCACATTGTGAGGCATTTGGATGCTCATTCCCAGATTCCCTCACTCACCATTACAGAGCTCAATGCCCATGCATCCTCTTTTGGGCTCAGGTACAAAGCGTGGAGCCGAGTCTCTGTGTGTGTGTTCCTCTGCACTGCTTATTTAGCAAAGCAGCTGGCATGCTGCAGACATTAGGAGAGATGGAGAGAGGAAAGTGCCAGCCTGGAAAGTGATCGCTGATTGTTCAGTTGGCAGTGTCCAATATGCCAGCCTGGTGCTTTTTGTTAGCAACCAGAGCTCCAAATTCCCAGCTCTCAGTGGGGTTGGTTACGTAAACCTACATGCACACCTTCTTGCAGAATATGACCCAATATACCAGCTCTCTGGCTATTTGTGCGTGATTTTATTCTGTTGGGGAAGGACAGTTTAAATGGCTATTTATAAACTTGTATGGGTAGCTATATTTTACGTGTGGTATGCTCCATCATTTTCAGCCATTTCAAGAAATGTGACATTTAGCAAAAAAAAGGTTTTTTTTTTTTTTTTGGATGAAGTCTCAGCTTTCGAAGTATTTCAGTGTTATTCATTGCATTTACATTTATATTTGTACTGTATTGGTATTACATTTTTATGCATAGGCCTATTGTTCTGTCATTCTATTTAGTATTGGCTCAATACAACAATTTTGGCTTCGGTACGATACCAGAATCTAATATCCCGGTGTCCATACTAAATCTGTAGGTGACAAATTCAATTCAAGTTTTCAATTCAATTCAATTCAAGTTTATTAATATAGCACTTTTCACGATACAAATCATTGCAAAGCAACTTTACAGCAAATTAAGTTTCTACAATATTTAGTGGTAGCTTATCAGTGGTGACTGTCAGTCAATGTACATATGGCAGAAATGTACGGAAAATCAATTAAAGACATAATCAAACAGACGATGAACACTATTAACAGCAATTATTATAAGTTGCAATCAAACTTATAGCAAAATGTGGTAGTTCTGTAAGTTGTTTCAGGGTTGGCATCATCTGAGGTCCTCTGAGGGGTTGGCATCATCTCTTCTCAGGTGTTCTGGATCCAGACTGAAGCTTGTGTAAATCATAGTTACATCCCGTGGCAAAATCTGAGAAACAAATAGAGACATAATTAGATTAGCTGCTGTTCCAACCAAGCAAAAATGTATTTGTTTAACCCAAACTAAAAAATAATAATTTGATCAGATATAACTGCAGTACAATGAGATGCATTATTTGAATGCTTGGCCAAGAGATGTGTCTTTAATCTAGATTTAAAAAGAACCCAGAATGTTATCAGGAAGGCTATTCCAGAATTTGGGAGCCAAATACGAAAAAGCTTACCTCCTTTAGTGGACTTTGCTATTCTAGGTACTACCAGAAGTCCAGAGTTTTGTGACCTTAGGGTGCGTGATGGATTGTAGCGTGGTAGAAACTAGTTAGGTACGCAGAAGCTAACCATTAAGGGCCTTATAGGCAAGTAATAATATTTTGTAACTGATACGGAACTTAATAGGTAGCCAGTGCAGAGACTGTAAAATTGGGGTAATATGATCATATTTTCTTGACCTGGTAAGGACTCTAGCCGCTGCATTTTGGACTACCTATAGCTTGTTTATTGAAGATGCAGGACAACCACCTAGCAGTGCATTACGATAGTCCAGTCTAGAGGTCATGGATGCATGAACTAGCTGTTCTGCATCAGAAACAGGTAACATATTACGCAACTTGGCAATGTTTCTAAGATGGAAGAAAGCTGTTTTTGTAACATGGGAAATATGATTTTCAAAAGACAAGTTTGCTATCTAATATAACACCCAGATTTTGGACTGTAGAGGAAGTAACCGTACATCAGTCTAGTTGCAATTGTCATCCAAGAGATTCTGTGTACTGTCTTGGTCCAATAAGTAATATCTCTGACTTATCCGAATTTAATAGGAGAAAATAATTGGATTGTCATCCAATCTTTTAAATTTTTAACACATTCTGTTAGCTTAGATTATTTAGAAGTTTCATCTGGTATTGTTGAGACATATAGTTGAGTATCATCAGCATAACAATGGAAACTAATCCCGTATTTTTGTAAATAATATACCAGGGGCAAACATGTATTTTTTTTTTTTTTTTTTTTTTTTTTTTAAAATCGAAAATAGCAGAGGAACTCGGACAAATCCTTGTGGCACTCCATATTTTACTGGTGATAATTGAGATGACTCCCCATTTAAATGAACAAAATGGTAGCGATTGGACAGGTAGGATCTAAACCATCTTAAAGCCTGACCTTGAATACCTGTATAGTTTTGTAATCGATCTATGAGTATGTCATGCTCTATAGTATCGAATGCAGCACTAAGAACAAGTAAAACTAGCAATGAGACACAGACACAGGTCTGACGCAAGAAGCAAGTCATTTATAATTTTAACAAGTGCAGTTTCTGTGCTATAGTGGGGCCTGAAACCTGACTGAAATTATTCATAGAGATAATTTTTTTGCAGGAAGGAGCAAAATTGAGCAGACACAACTTTTTCTAAAAATTTAGACATAAAAGGAAGATTTGAGATGGGTCTGTAATTTGCCAGTTCACTAGGATCTAGTTGTGGTTTCTTAATAAGAGGCTTAATAACCGCCAGCTTGAATGGTTTTGGGACGTGGCCTAAAGACAACGACGAGTTAATAATAATGAGAAGCAATTCTTCTGCTACAGGTAACAACTCTTAATAATTTAGCGGGTACAGGATCTAACAGGCATGTTGTAGGTTTAGATGCAGTGATAAGTTTATTTAGCTCTTCATGTCCTATAGTTGTAAAGCACTGAAGTTTATCTTTTGGTGCGATGAATGAAACTAAAGTATTATACGCTGTAGAATCTAAATTTGCTATTGTAATTCTGATGTTATATATTTTATCAGTGAAGAAATTCATAAAATCATTACTATTAAACTGTGAGGGAATAATTAGATCGGGTGGTCTGGTTATTTGTTAATCTAGCCACTGTGCTTAATAAAAACCTAGGATTGTTTTGGTTTTTTTCTATGAGTTTGTGGATATGCTCAGCTCTGTTAGCTTTTAGAGCCTGTCTATAGCTGGTCATACTGTTTTTCCACGCAATTCTAACAACTTCCAAGTTAGTTTTTCTCCATTTGCGCTCAAGATACGAGTTTCTTTCTTGAGAGAATGGATATTACTGTTATATCATGGCGCAGTATGTTTTTCTCTAACCTTTTTCAATTTGATAGGGGCAAAAGCTTCTAATGTATTAGAGAAGATAGTGCCTATGTTGCTAGTTATTTCGTCTAGTTAATGTTTACTTATTGGTACACAGAGCAGTTGATATAAATCAGGCATGTTATTTGTGAATCTGTCTTTTGGTGGCTGGAACAATAGTTCTGCCGGCGAACGCAGAGCCATTATCAGTAATATCAGTAATATGCAGCATGCACGAAACAAGGAAATGGTCAGCAACATCATCACTTTGAGGTACCAAATCTATATCAGTAAAATCAATTCCATGCAATATAATTAAATATAGCATATGATTAAAACGATGAGTGGCCCGGTGACATTTTGCTTGACTCCAAAAAAATTTCAAAAAGTCTGTAAACGCAAGTCCTAACGCATAATTTTTATTATCAACATGAATGTTAAAATCTCAGACAATTAGCACTTTATAAACAGTAACCAATAGGTCTCAGAGGAAATCTGCAAATTCTTTTAGGAAATCTGTATATGGCCCTGGTGGTCTATACACCGTAGCCAGAGCAAGAGATAAGATAGATTTATTTTGCATATCTGACAGTGTAACATTAAGCAGAAGTATTTCAAAGGAGTTAAACCTGTATCCTGTCTTCTGAGTAACATTGATAAAGAATATCACTATACATTGTTGCAACACATCCGCCACGACCAGTCTGACGGGGCTCAAGCTTATAATAGTAGCTTGGTGGAGTAAACTCATTTAGACCAATATAATCATTTGGTTTTAGCCAGGTTTCAGTCAAGCAGCGTACATCAAAACTATTATCTGTGATCAATAACTGCTTTGGGTGAGAGTGATATATGTTTAGGAGCCCAAACTTTAAAAATCGTTTTTGTTCATTTATTTTAAATTTTTCTGGTTTAATCACGATCAGATTTTTTCTAGATCCTGCATTAAATTTATATTTTGACCTCACTATTCGGGGAAAAGACACAGTCTTTATAGATTGTACAGAGCAAGTACTTCTATAATTTAAGTGGGTAGAACAAAAGTCATCAGAACAGTTATTTGAGATTTGACTTACTAGTCATATGGTGCGTAGCGTCCTGGAGATGTTGTAAGGAGACAAATAAGCAGCCTCCTTTTTTCTACCTCTATCTTTCTATTCATTAAAGATTTATAGTTCAGAAACAGTTTGGCATGCCACTAAAATAACTTTATAATTAGAATACTGACTTACTAATTATTAGACTTCCTCTTTTACTATAGTACATAAAACTTGCAGTGTTTTTGCACTCAAAATGTGTTTCTAGGTCAGAGTGACTCAGAATGTTTGAGCAGGTCACATTGAGTCAAATTGGACAAGTGGGACTCAAGCAAAACTCCCAACTTTTAACTCTTGATATGTGTATGCAAGCTGTGGAACGGAGAGGCAATTGTATGTATGGCTGGATGGTTTCATACACTCATAAATATGCTTTTATAGTGAAATCGTGGAGCTGCTGTGTGTGTGTGTGTGTGTGTGTGTGAATGTAAAGACTGTTTGTTGCTTAAACGTATTAGTCACATATATTGGACCTCAAGTGGAAATGGTTTATATAGGGAGTCATAAAGCAGATTTAATTTAATTTGTTTCAGCATCGGAGAATCAATAGCCAGTCAATTGTTATTTAGCCACACGAACAAGGGCTCTGTGATCAAACACAGCCTGATTGCTTTCATTGAAGCACACCAGCAGGAAAAGACGTGTTCTGTCTGTAGCGATTATGTTGCATTTTATGGCCATGTGTAAACTTGGACATGACTGTCATTGATGCGTAAGTCTTGTTTGCGTGATGGCACCTCCCTTTCCCCCAGACATACGCCACAATGGAACTGCCGGATATCCTTGATTCATCCGTTATCCTCAGAGTGACTTGTCTTGAAATGGAAAGTGGAGATGAATGATGACTAAGGCGACTCTTTAGCTTAAGGTCTCCTGTCTGTCATGTCCTGAACGATAAACGCCACCGGGGTGACAAGGGAACCGAGGGGGTTGCACAATTTACCCCATTTCCTCCTTACCCTGCTCTTTGTTTGCGGCCCCTCCGGGGTCTGCTTCCTGTCTTCTCAGTAGACTTACATGCAAATTGGACCTAAAGGGTTGCTTGCCATGTAAGAAAAAACATAAAACAGAAAAGACAGAACAAACGGTCATTACGCTAAAGAGATCTGTCAGTCTTGCTGGTCCAAAAAGCGGTCCGTGTCTTGCTGTGCCCCCTTTGATACTGAACGTTTCCCTGTTATAAAAAAATCCTTTGTTCCCAGCCTGCCTCTGCACTGTTGCCGTTTGATAGAGAAATCCCTAACATCCCCTGTTCCGCAGTAAAGCCAGGGATTTGCCATCCCTCTTAGGCATAAAGACTGTCCCCTCATTCGGTTTGAAGCTGCACCAGTTTTGCCAGCTGTCGTGTTTTTTCCCCCTCCCCTCTCTCGCTGCCTCTCCATCAGACGTGTTTGAAGTGGCTCTGGCATTTGGCAACAGAGTATGAGGGCTTTGAAAATTGGCCTGGCTGAAAGTTTAATTCCAGCGCCCGAGTCACAGGAGGTGCAGGGACGCATGCCGACTCGGTACGTTTGAACCTGCGCTTTGAGTGACCTTATCAGCCCTGGAGTCTCCTCATTAACGTCATTACAGAGTCTGGAGAGAAGTCGGACTCTGGAAGGGAGGAAAAATTGTCGGTTTTGTCTCTTTAGGTAAAGAAGTCACAATCAACATTTGCTGTTCCAGTTGTTCACAAACCACCGCCCCAGTGGGACCCCCTTCTGTTTGTAGTCCATCTCTGGTCCACAAGATGAAGTGTTTGTCCTGTAAATCAGGTCAATATAACAGCCGGTGATTAAAGACATAGCCACAGCTCCGCCGAGGCCCATAAATAGCCTCTGGACTGGCTAAGAATTCTCATGTACGCACACGTACACGTCCATTGCACGCTATCGACGCTGAAGGAGACTAATCCCCGAGCTCAAGGCCCGCTCTTAGACACACATACATACCGGATCGGTTTCGAGGAGGGTGACAGGGTCTGATCATCAGCAAACGCGATCTTCCCCCAAGAAACCCCCCGTCCACTCTGATAAGCGGTAATCCCGGCTCGCGTGGAAGCGTGACCGAGATCAATTAAACTAGCGGCAGATAGCAATCAGAGCTGCGGGCCAGCCATCAAATGAAGGGAGGAGACAGAAGGAGGAGAAAAGGATCAGTCTATCTCCTGCTATCTTTTATCGTCCCTCTTTTCCTTTCTCTCTCAGTGCTGCAGTCTTCCTCAGAGCCCGGTGGCAAGCTGAGACTCGGGGATCGATTTTCACTGCCTCCTTACAGCTGCAAAAAAGACAACAAAGAACAATAACCGTCATCATCGCCACCGCCATTATATCTCTGGTCATCAAGAGGATCGTTATCTCCCTGAATGATACTCCTCTTCTGTGCCGGTTACATCAGCAAACTGCATTTCCAGATGTTCATGAATGCTTTGTCTATGGGGCTACTTCTGCGATTATTTGATCTGTTATTGTTGTTGATGGTGCTGTCTTACAACTGACTTACACGTACAAAAACAATCCACCACATAAAGCATATTTTTAATGTGTTAGCATGCCTACAAATAGAAAGGAATTTGATTTCAAGTATGTTCTTGGAGTCGCGTGTAAACAGACGGCAAGTGTATCATTTGTGCCAGTGCGCCAGGTCCCCAGTGGACCACTTTCGCAGTAAGCCCACAGTAAGATTGAAGAAGATGATTGAGAAAGTGAGATATGGTATGTTTGGATATATTATGCTATAATATACTATAAGGTACGCAGTGATGGGTGGATTACTTACGAATTTTAGTCTGTTACTGATTACAAATTGCGTGATGGAATTTATAGTTTGTAACACAATGTATTGGATTACACAATATTAGGTAATGTATTCTGACTACTTTTTGATTAATTTTGACCTAAAATATATTCCATTCTATATTAACATCATAAAGTGAATTAAACAATACATCAGGGGTTCTCAAGATCCATTTCCTGCAGAGTTAAGATACAACCCTAATCAAACACATCAAGGTCTTCGGGCTCTCTAGAAAGTTAAAGGTAGCTGAGTTTGATCAAGTTTGAAGCTGAACTCTGCAGGAAAATGGATCTTGCGGGCCAGAGTTGAGAACCCCTGCCATACATTATGCCTGGGATTCCCAGACTGGGGTTCATGAATGAACTACAGGGGGTTTGTGAGTTGTTGAAAAGTTGGAAGACTTTTTAAATGTATAAAAGTGGTCAAATTTTAGAAAGGAAAATTTAAGAAAGATAGAAAAAAATAATAATTAGGGTGAGTCAAATTATGAATCATTTGTGAATAATAGGTAGTCATGTAATCTGTAAAAAATAACTGTAATCTGATTATAAACATTTAAAAATGCAATATAGTCTATTTACAAATACTTGGAATTTGATTACATAATCCAGATTACATGTAATCAGTTACTACCCAGCACTGAATATACTATACTATACTATAATTCGTATTGTGCAATATGTACGTTATGTACTGTTGGCTACATGAAATATCCAAATAATCAAGTACATTTGATAGAAGTGCAGAAGACACAGTATCCCACAATGCATTGCTCTCAACTTGACCTGCAATTTCTACCCAATTTACTGTGATGTTTGGAAAGTTGGATGTGTTCCTGGGTCAGGGTATTTTGTTGGTCCTTTCTTAAAAAAAATTATCATTATTCTGCCCAGAGACGCTGCTCTGGCCCTGTTTACACCTCCTAGTAACATCTGTCTTGGGTGATCCGATCACATGTTGTCAGGCGAGACACACTGCTGTTTACACCTGGCAGTAACATGCATTTGAAAATGCATCTCCTGTGACTGTGTGTTATAGAGGGGTGTTTCCCTGATTTTGTGAACAAATGCATACCTCAATTTGTCAGTGTTTTAGTGTTGACAAATGGAAAAAAGTCAAGAAAGAAAAAAGGAAAAGGCCATTTTTAGCAGAATTCTTACTTATTAGGAGAGCTTTAGAAGTGCTTCACATTATATATTTCACTGCATGTTGATATCAGACATATTGAAGATGTTCTGTGAAGTCTTGTGCATCTATATGTTTTCCTCAAATTGGAATTTAGTTAGATATTTTCCTTTTAAAGGGGTCATAGGATGCCAATTTTCCACAAGTTGATATGATTCTTTAGGGTCTTAATGAAAAGTCTGTAACATAGTTTGGTTAAAATTTCTCAATGATAGTGTAAAAAACACTTTTTTTTCCCCTGTCAAAAACAGCTCTATTCAGATCAAGCCGTTTTTGTAGCATTTTCCTTTAAATGTTAATGAGCTCTGCTGACCCCGCCCCTCGCTTCCGAGCTGCTCTCAGAGAGACTGTTTACTTTAGCTGCATTCATCGTGAAACTTGCTAATTATCACATTATTAGGAAAGGTGATTGCAAAGATTCATTACAAAACATTATACTCACTTCTTCTGTAGATGAGGCTGGCTCATGAATGATTCGCGTGAACATAGACGCATTTAGGTAGATCGGGGGCGCATTCCTTTCAGAAACAAATGTAATCCCCTTCGTCTTCAGCGGCTCAAATGTCGGGAGTAAATGACGACTGCTATGTTCATTATTACATCCAACAACAGAACACCTCAATCGCTTAGGAGTCATTCTTGCCTACATCTGCTCCAGCGGAAACAATGGCGGAATGATGACAGTCACTAAGACACCAGTCCAGTCTGTGCTGAAATGCTACTGTCAAGCAAACTATCGTGGGAGGGGCCTGTCTGTGTGATGTCCCACAGACAGGCATCTGAGATCGGCTTGATTTGAGAAAGGGGAAAACATTTAACCAGATTTTAAAAAAAAAACACTGGGTAAATTTTTATCATTATATGGTGGTTGTGTACACACACTGCCAACACACATTTCAGTTCAAACAACTTGTAAAATGTAGAATCCTATGACCCCTTTAAAGCTAAATGTGACAAGTCATGTTTTCACAGAGAGGATATTATTTACATAGCGTTTACCTGTGTTTAATGGTTAACCGGACCATGTGAGTATCAAACTAGCTTTAACACCTCTTAGGGTCTGTTCACACAGAACTCGTTTTTCGATTTCAATGCGTTGCGTCTCCGTTGTTTTTCTATGTAAACACACTAGACGGACATGCATGGCCATTGCACTTGCATCTTTCATCTTTTGCAGCATCTTGTACATGAGTGGAACATTTTTAAGATGCTGGGTTAAGTTAAAATAATCTCAACTTTTACACGCAGTGCCTTCTCATCAGTTCCAAAACAATGGACCAATCAGACACCAGAGGTGGGGCAAGCTTTGAGAGCTTTTATTTACAGTACAGTTTTATTTGACGGCAACATGACGGAGGAGGCATTCTGCACTGCACTTTTTTAAAACAACATTCCTGAGTTTCGCGTCTCGTGTTTTTAGATGCTAAGATGCATTCTGTGTGAACCGCCCCTTAAACTACTTCCTAGATTTTAAGCATTTCAAAAGGGTTTAAATTAAGACATTCACAGCATTATTTTTTTTGCTCAGTCTTTTTTCGTTTTCCAGTATAAATATCTCAGCATTATTAAAATAACACATTTATTTGAAGCAAAATGACATTTTCAAATAAAGAAATGATTTGCCAGATGGGTAAAAAACAACTTTATTCAAAGGGAAAACAATCTATTTTTTTTAATTCCACAGTTTTTTTTTTCAGCACAAACCACACAAAAATTTGTAAGATATCTTTGAAAAATGTAATTTCCTTTTCAAGTAAATTTATCTTGTTTCAGCATGTTGACATTTTCACTAGAGAACAAGACAAAGTACATCAAATTGGGTTTGTGTTTTGTACTTGTATTTCCTGAATTTACCGATTTTCCCCCAGAGACATGCAACCAAGATACTTCAGAATCTCTGTCATTTCCATTTCTTTTCCCTACAGCTTAAAGATAAGACATCTCCCTACGTGTGGAAATGTCGGTTAGTATATGGAGGTATTTGGCTTGTTAGCGTCTGGCCTCATGGACTTCCGTATTCTAGCCCAACGAGTCATCCTCAGCTTTGTCTATCTTGCCCCCCAAATCAACACAGGAGGGAAATTAACCATCTGCTGTTTCTTGTGACCACAGAACACGCACATACACACCCATCCGCAGTCGGGTCCCCCCTCCATCCTTTCCAAATCTCCAATCTTGTGTTTCCTTGCTCCTGTCAAGGCAGCTTCAATTACATCCCTCCCTCCAGCTTATGTCTTGGGTGGATTACATGCGCTCGCTGTTGGCTGGCTGTATGTAGGCTATGTTGGGCTTTCTTTTCTAACACCCTGCCTAAAGACAATGCTGCTCTCACTCCCCACCAGCAAAATTCCTTCCGCTGCAGATCACATCCTCGGAATTTCAGCAGGGGTTTAGACAACAAAGTCGCGAATAAAAGAGACAATTTGGAATCTGATCTTCTTCATACCTCCTTTTCCCCTTACATTTGTTGTTTATTTAGAAAGTCTGTTTTCTTTTCTTTGCCAACTGGCTTCACTTGGAAGTGACCTATTTTAATAAAAGGGGGTGGGTGGGTGGTTTGGACGGGGTCTGGGAATCAGGGGCAGATTTGCTGGCGAGGCTGATGTCCTGGAGCACATTGCCCTGATGCCTGCTTTACGCTCCCCAACATAAACATAGCAGTCGACAGAATCACATGCTCGTGCATTCCAGTGAAGTGTCCGGAATAAGAGCTGGAAGCAGGCCTCAAGAGTCTATGTACTTTTAATTATTGGATCAACAATAACAGTTTATCAAGAGAGAAGGAGAGTGTTTATAGTCTTTCAGACTTGTTAGAATAAGCTTGAAATCCCAAAGTTTGTCTGCCCGAAATGATAATAATAACAATGATAATAAAAAGATGAATGCGTGACATTTTTGTTCTTTTCCACTTTTGAAAATCTACCAAGCTGCCAAAAATCTAATTAGATTGAGCATAGGGTGGTTTCTGCCAACCACATTCTTTTGAAGCTTTTTTTGTAATCAAATAGCTTGTGTTAAAAAAAGACTTAGCTGATAATGGATTTTCTTGTGCATTTAGGGTTGGAAATAGCATTTCTAAGTGGAGTAAATCTGTATTTTCACCATGAGAGTGTGCCCTTTATTGTTTTGTTTGTTAGACCTATTGGTGGAACAATGCAGTAATATAGTTCCTCTTCAGGAACTCGAGCTGCGTCGAAGAAACGCTAGGGGAACGCCGTTCAGCGTGACGGGCTCTGAATTTCGTGTGTAATCAGACCAATAGATGGGCGAGACGTCACGGCGGGTGACGTAATGACCAGGAGGCTATAAAAAGCACGTGCGGTGAGACCAGCGTCAGCTTTTGTCATTCAGCAAGCGCTCTGTGTGTGTGTCGTTCTGATATCTGTCTGTGAGTCATATTTGGTGTTGTCTGTCCCGTAGGGCTAGAAATAAAAGATACAAGTATGTCTAAAGCACATGGCAAGTCACGTCATTTGACTATGGGCGAAGGCAGCCAGCGCTTCAAACCGTGTGTTCCTCCCTGTCCGCGTTTCATTTCGGGGGCGGATACACACAGTTTGTGCGTTGTCTGCCTGGGAGCGGAGCATGCTGAGTCAGCTCTTGAGAGAGCTGACTGCCCGCATTGCGAGCGTCTCCCGATGCATGTTCTCCGCTCTCGCAAGGCACTCTTTGCGGAGGGTGCCTTCACAAGTGTTCCCCGCGGTGCGGGTCCCGCTTCCGCCGAGGCGGAGCGGCGATTACGCTCGTGGGGTTCACAGCTGGAACTGGCGGAGGGAATGGAGACGGGCGAGTCCCTATCTTCTTCCTCACCCGCCAGATCCAGCGCTCGCTCACCGGGTTCGGAAGCCCGTTTTGCGGTTACTTCCCCCCGGGGAGCGAGCTCGGCGTTCCGCCTCTCTTCCTCCTCCGAGGTTGACGTGGTAGGCGTCGATGAGGACACGCCCCCTCAGTCGCCCCAGTATGAGGAGCTTTTGGAGGTGGTAACTCGTGCCGTGGCCAAACTGAATATCGAATGGCCCGCCGAGAAAATGGCTGAACCACAAACAAGTAAATTAGATGAGCGATTTTTGCGTACTAAGCCACCACCTCCACGCCGGAGCCTGCCTTTTTTCCCGACCTCCACACCGAGGTGTCGAAATCGTGGAAGAAACCATTCTCGGCCCGCCTATTCATCCCCGCCTCTGATTATTATGGCAATGTGGCGGGGATGAAAGAGTGCGGTTATAAGGCGATGCCCCGGGTAGAACAGATGCTTGCGAGCTATCTGTCTCCCGGCGCGGCATCGTCTCTAAAGGCTCCGGCATTGCCCTCCAAGCCGCTGCGCACGACGTCAGCGCTGGTGGGCAAAGGGTACTCAGCAGCGGGTAAGGCTAGTGCGTGTCTGCACACCATGGCGGTGTTACAGGCGTACCAAGCCGACCTGCTGAAAGAGCTAGATGAGGGTGAGCAGGTAAAATTGGAGGATATTACCGAGCTCAGGAGGACCGCTGATTTGTCTCTCCACGCCACTAAGGAGACCGCCTGTGCCATTGGCAGGTCTATGGCAGCTATGGTGGCAGCGGAGAGCATTATGGCTGACCTTTTCAGACATGAAAGAGAGAGATAGGGTCTGCCTCATGGACCCCCCACTTGCACCTTCTGGCCTGTTCGGCGACACCATCAATTCGGTCGTCGACAGGTACCAGGAGGCCCGTAAGCAGGCGGCGGCGTTCCAGCGGTTCCTCCCACGCCGCTCTCTAGCTCTGGGGGCTGCTGGGCGACAGCAGCCCCCTCCGGGTACCAGCTCCGCATACAGGGGTGCACAAAAACAGAGCGTGGCCTCGCGTGCTCCCCAGTGTCGAGACACGGGGGCGAGGCGACGCTCTAGGTCGTTGGCCTCTAAGGCTAAGCCGGATCTTCAGACCGTACTTAAGTCTAGGAGGTCCTAGGCCAAAAAGTCCTGACGCCACTGGCCAAGGACTTATGAGGGCAGTCCCCTCTGGGGTGCAGGGGGTTTCACCGCATTACACGGTGTCCATCTCACCTCAGTGCCCTCAGGAGACCGATCTGCTAACCCTGCCAGAGTTACAGGGCGCAGCGGTCTCCCGCGAGCTCCACTCTCAGTCACCGCCCGGCAATGTAGCGGGGCTAAGAGGCTCGCCACCTACGCGGAGTTCTCTAGAGCAGCGGGTTCGGTTGTTCCCTGCCGGTTCGCCGTTACAGGGCACCGAGCTGGCTGCTCAGATTATACCAGAGATCAGTCTCGAGAGACTGATTCCCTTAGTAGACTTTTTGGCAGCGTGGAAACTACTGCCAAATGTGTCTCAGTGGGTCCTGCACACTGTAGAGAGAGGCTACACAATCCAGTTTGGTTCTCCTCCGCCTCATTTCAATGGGATTACGCCCGTGCTGGTGGGCCCTGAGCAGGCTCTGGCCATGGAGCAAGAAGTAGCTTCTCTTCTGAGGAAGGAGGCCATCGAGGTGGTCACTCCTCACAAAAGTGAATCCGGTTTCTACAGCCGGTACTTCATAGTTCCGAAGAAGGATGGGGGGTTGCGTCCAATTTTAGATCTACGTCAGTTGAATCGCTCAGTCATGCGACTGAAGTTCAAGATGCTTACTGTCAAACAGGTCGTGTCTCAGATCAGATCCGAGGACTGGTTTGTCACGATCGATCTAAAAGACGCATACTTCCATGTATCCATCCTTCCCAGTCACAGGAAGTTCCTGAGGTTTGCTTTCAGGGCAAAAGCTTACCAATACTGGGTTCTTCCTTTCGGCCTTGCACTCTCACCCCGCACTTTCACAAAGTGTGTGGATGCAGCCCTGGCTCCGTTGCGACTTCAGGGCATCCACATACTAAACTATATCGACGACTGGTTAATTTTAGCTCAGTCAGAGCAGATGGTGGTTCGACATCGAGATGTCGTTCTCGCCCACATCAGAAAGCTGGGGTTAAGACTAAACGCCAAGAAGAGTGTACTTTCTCCATTACAGAGGACCACTTATCTAGGCGTGGTGTGGGATTCGACCACGATGCAGGCACGTACTGTATGTCCCCTGCTCGTATCGAGTCGATCCTCACCGCAGTCGCGAGAGTCAGAGAAGGCCGGTCACTCACTGTCAAGCAGTTTCAGAGACTGCTGGGTCTGATGGCAGCTGCGTCCAACGTGATACCTATTGGCCTGCTGTACATGAGGCCCCTACAGTGGTGGCTCAAGACCAGGAGGTTCCCCCCGTGGGGAAACCCACTTTGCATGCTCAAGGTCACACGGCGCTGCCTACGTGCCTTGGACATGTGGAGGAAACCTTGGTTCTTGGCTCAGGGCCCGGTGCTGGGAGCTCCTTGTCGCCGCGTGATGCTAGCGACGGATGCATCCCTCACCGTTTGGGGAGCGGTCATGAGTGGCCACCCTGCCCGTGGTCTATGGAGTGGTCGCCATCTCACGTGGCACATCAACTGCCTGGAGATGCTGGCCGTGCTGCATGCACTGAGATACTTCCTCCCAGACCTGAGAGGTCACCATGTGTTGGTGCGTACCAACAACACAGCGGTGGTCTCTTACATCAACCACCAGGGAGGTCTGCGGTCACGCCGTTTGTGCAAACTAGCGTACCAGATCCTTGTGTGGTCCCAGGGCAAACTTCTCTCGCTGAGAGCCGTTTACATCCCTGGGCATCTCAATTTGGGGGCAGACATCCTGTCGAGGCAGGGGCGAGGCCCGGGGAATGGATGCTTCACCCCTGGGTGGTGAAGCAGATATGGGAAGTCTTTGGCCAGGCCCAGGTGGATTTGTTTGCGACTCGCATGTCATCGCACTGTCCCCTCTGGTTCTCTCTAAGTCCTCCAGCTCCACTGGGGCTGGATGCCATGGTACAGACGTGGCCGAGGCTTCATCTGTACGCCTTTCCCCCGATCGCTCTGCTCCCGGGAGTTCTGGAGAGAGTGCGCCGGGACGGGGTCCGTCTTTTGCTAGTAGCCCCGTTCTGGCCGGGCCGAGTATGGTTCTCGGACCTGATTTCTCTCCTCGACGGCGCTCCTTGGGAGATTCCCGTCAGGAGAGATCTCTCACAGGCGGAGGGCACGCCCCCACCCGGAGCTGTGGAAGCTGTTGGTGTGGCCTCTGAGGAGGCACAACTCATAGCTTCCGGTCTCTCAAATGAGGTTGTTGAGACCATCCTCCAATCTAGAGCTTCCTCTATGAGGAAACTGTATGCCTTGAAGTGGAAAGTTTTCACTTCCTGGTGCGGAGACCGCCAGCTAGACCCAGTTAACTGCCCACTTGGTACAGTGCTGGAGTTCTTGCAGGTCCGTTTCTCCGCAGGGCTGACCCACTCCACCCTAGAGGGCTTCATGGCGGCCATTGCGGCCTACCACACCCCCTCTCGGTGGCCATTCAGTGGGAAAACACCCTCTTCTTACACATTTCCTCTGCGGTGCGCTGAGGCTGAGGCCCCCGGTACGATCTCGTGTCCCCACGTGGGACCTGGCTGTGGTGCTACAGGCTCTCGCTAGGCCTCCCTTCGAGCCTATTGAGGACATATCTGATCGCCTCTTGACTATAAAAACTACCTTTCTTCTGGCGATATCTTCCCTCAAGAGAGTTGGGGATCTGCAGGCCCTTTCTGTGGCCCTGTCTTACCTAGACTTTGCACCTGGGCTGGCCAAGGTGTTTCTTTTCCCACGAGTGGGATATGTCCCTAAGGTCCACTCCTCTGTACCGCGGCCTGTCGTACTCCAGGCCTTCAGTCCTCCTCCTTTCGAGGATCCAGACCAGCAGAGGCTAAACTGCATGTGCCCGGTGCGTGCACTGGATGCATATGTCCACAGAACTGCCCTGTGGAGAAGGGCGGACCAGTTACTAGTTTGTTACGGTCCCCCTAACAGAGGTCTGCCGGCAACTAAACAGACCCTCAGTCGGTGGATAGTGGATGCCATCTCCTTCTATTATGAGTCCTCTGATCTCCCTTCGCCATTAGGGGTCAAGGCTCACTCAACAAGAAGTATGGCGGCCTCCAAGGCCTTTCTGGCACGTGTTCCTATGCAGGACATCTGCAACACTGCATTATGGTCTACGCCCCTCACTTTCGTCAGGTTCTATGACCTAGACTTGCGAGCCACTCCTGGCTCTTCTGTCCTCTCGCCGTAGCTGTGCAGTCTTCCACACTCGGCAGAGACTTAGAAGTCTGGCGGCGTGGGCATTCTCGTTCCCCTAGCGTTTCTCGACGCAGCTCGAGTTCCTGAAGAGGAACGCCTCAGGTTACGTATGTAACCCTAGTTCCTCGAGGGAATGAGACGCTGCGTCTCGGTGCCAGCCTTCCTGCGTCCCTGCCAGCGCTTGCTTCACTCCTGAAGCTGATGCTGGTTTCACCGCACGTGCTTTTATAGCCTCCTGGTCATTACGTCCCCCACCGTGACGTCTCGCCCATCTATTCGTCTGATTACACACGAAATTCAGAGCCCGTCACGCTGAACGGCGTTCCCCTAGCGTTTCTCGACGCAGCGTCTCGTTCCCTCGAGGAACTAGGGTTACATACGTAACCTGAGACGTTAATTAATATTACTCAGTACTTAAATGAATAATTATTTATGTATCTCTCTTCTCTATTGTGTTAGAGA
Source organism: Sinocyclocheilus anophthalmus (assembly GCA_018155175.1). NCBI lineage: Eukaryota > Metazoa > Chordata > Actinopteri > Cypriniformes > Cyprinidae > Sinocyclocheilus > Sinocyclocheilus anophthalmus. Next base: position 48,551 of record JADLZN010000748.1, on the reverse strand, counting down.
AAGTGCAAGTACAGTGGTGTGAAAAAGTGTTGGCCCCCTTCCTGATTTCTTATTTTTTTGCATGTTTGTCACACTTTAATATTTCAGATCATCAAACAAATTTAAATATTACACAAAGATAATGCAAGTAAATACAAAATGCAGTTTTTAAATGATGATTTCATTTATTAAGGGAAAAAAGCTGTCCAAACCTACGTGGCCCTACGTGAAAAATTAATTGCCCCCTCCTGTTAAATCATGAAAGAACTGCAATTAACCACATTATTTTAGAAAGCTGAGTAAATTTTTCACTAGCCACACCCAGGCTTGATTACTGCCAGACCTGTTGAATCAAGAAATCACTTAAATAGAACCTGTCTGACAAAGTGAAGCATGCTTAAATAGCAACACATTATGCCGCGATCTAAAGAAATTCAAGAACAGATGAGAAACAAAACAGTTGACATGTATCAGTCTCCAAAGGATTATAAAGCCATTTCTAAGGCTTTGGGACTCCAGCGAACCACGGTCAGAGCCATTATCCACAAATTGAAAAAACTTGGAACAATGGTGAACCTTCCCAGGAGTTGCCGGCCAAACAAAATTACTCCAAGAGCACAACGACGACTCATCCAAGAGGTCATAAAAGAACCCAGAACAACATCTAAAGAACTGAAGGCCTCACTTGCCTCAATTAAGCTCAGAGTTCATGATTCAACTATAAAAAAAGAGACTAGTCAAAAACAGCATCCATGGGAGAGTTCAAAGGCAAAAGCCACTGCTGACCAAAAAAAAACACAAAGGCTTGTCTCTCATTTGCCAAAAGATATCTTGATTATCCCCAAGACTTTTGGGCAAATATTCTGTGGACTGATGAGACAAAAGTTGAACTTTTTGGAAGGTGTGTGTCCCGTTACATCTGGCGTAAAACCAACACAGCATTTCATAAAAAGAACATCATACCAACAGTCAAACATGGTGGTGGTAGTGTGATGATCTGGGGCTGCTTTGCAGCTTCAGGACCTGGACGACTTGCCATAATTGACGGAACCATGAATTCTGCACTCTATCAGAAAATCCTGAAGGAGAATGTCCAGCCATCAGTTTGTGACCACAAGCTCAAGCGCACTTGGGTTATGTAGAAGGACAATGATCCCAAAACACACCAGCAAGTCCACCTCTAATGGCTCAAGAAAAACTAAAGTAAGGTTTTGGAGTGGCCAAATCAAAGTCCGGAATTAAATCCGACTGAGATGCTTAAACAGTCCATTCATGCTCGAAAACCCTCCAATGTGGCTGAATTAAAACAATTCTGCAAAGAAGAGTGGGCCAAAATTCCTCCACAGCGATGTGAAAGACTCATTGACAGTTATCGCAAACACTTGATTGCAATTGTTACTGCAAAGCGTGGCACAACCAGTTACTAGATTTAGGGAGCAATTACTTTTTCACATAGTGCCAGGCAGGTTCGGACAGCTTTTTCCCCTTAATTAATGAAATAATTATTCCAAAACTGCATTTTGTATTTACTCGGGATATATTTGTGTAATATTAAAATTAGTTTGAAGATCTGAATCTTTTAAGTGTGACAAATATGCAAAAAATAAAAAAAAACAGAAGGGTAAAACCTTTTCACCCCACTGGTATATAAATTCCATGAATAATGTGTGAATAGATTTCACTTTTTTAATTCAATTGTAATTTCAGTTGTAAAATTTAATTGTGATTTAGACTTAATGGTGGACCAGGGCATTAGGGTCCATTTGAGCATTTTGGTCTTTTTTACTTCAAAATTTATCATTTCAATTCAATCATTAGGTTTTAGTCTTATAGTGTACATATGTATGCAGTGTGCATAATGTGTTTGCTTAATTTACTAAATTCAATTTTAATTACATTTAAATACATTTATGTATTTATGACTTAACTCACCATTTTCAAAATACTTTGGATTTACCTTACCTTTTTCTTTTTTCTAGTGATTTAATGTCTTGCTGTGTTAGTTTTTCTTGTGTTATCATTGGCAACATATAAAAAAACACTTTGTCATTGAACATCTTTGTCAGTTAGATTACCACTATGGTGGCCCACCTGAAAGAAAACATATCAGCTGTTGTTTTTCATTCTGTGTGCTTGTATTATCTGTTTTTGTTGTTGTCGTCAGTAGTGTAATTACTTGTGTATCTTAAAGTAAATCCCTAATTAGACATTATCCTCCTCCTCCAGGCCTTAAAGAGGATTGGGTTTGACTCTTTGGCTTTGACTCCTCAATCTGACCCTCAGTTATCTGCTACTGATCCAGCTGTCTCGTGTCAGTCAATAACCTACAGCCTGATTTTCCATTAGATGAGACCTCTGACATTCAGAAGCAAGCAGGAGGACACGAACAAAGACAACAAACGGTGGGGGTTGATAAAACTAGATCTTAACCATAAAAGCTTATGTGTATCACAGCGGTTAGCACACGTGGCCCTGACGTGCTGGTCATGCAGGATTGAGTCCAGATCACATTCCTTCTCTCTCCCCAGTCATTTCTGGTCATTGTCTTTTGTCTCTGTTGGATGAAAGGAAAAACAATTGTGTCTACGTAAGTTTTAGAAATTATATGCAAGTCACAAGACTTGAAGCGATTGCTACTGCAAGAAGGAATGGAATTACATATGACTTTATCATCCATTCCAGCATGAGCGGATTTACCATTTACCCACCTCTCCACAGTCACTTGGCAGAGTAAATGGAATAGACATGCAACACATTAGAGCTGTGACACTTTGTGACCAAAGCTCCCATAATGCCTAAATAGTAAAGCTCATCTCCTAATCTATTTGATAAAGAACTGCTGGTTCTTCATGGGTTCGGGATTTATCCCTTATCCTGTTGGATCAAAGTGCCATGAAACTCCTAAAGCCCAAGAAATACTGTTCTTATGTATGCATTTGTTAATCTCAGCGGTAAAAGAAACACTATATTTGAGCAATGAGAAGTAGAAGCATTTCAGTTCAGTTCATTTTAAAGGGGTCATATGATGTGATTTCAATTTGTCCTTTCTCTTTGGAGTGTTACAAGCTCTTGGTGCATAAAGAAGATCTGTAAAGTTGCAAAGACTAAAGTCTCAAATCCAAAGAGATATTCTTTATAAAAGTCAAGAGTCAGCCACACCTCCCTAAAACAGCTCGTTCTAACACGCCCCAATATATACCTCCCTATTTGAAGATTGTAACGCCACCCAAATGTTCATCCAAAGAAAGAAGGCGTAACTTTTATTCTCGCTGTAGTATTGTTGCCGTCGCTGTAGTATTGTTGCCGCCATGTCGTGAAGGCGCTGTGTGCTTCGTTGTGAAAGCGAAACTACTTTGTTTGGCCTTCCAAATGAGGATGATATCACTTCGTCATGCCTGAAGCTGATCGGCTGGTTGCTGAGGAAATACTTCAACTTCATGCTGTCGATCGCCGGATTGGCTTTCACCGTGGACAAAGCGGAGTCCAGCCCGGGGTCGTCACATGTGGTTGCCGCAGGCATCACAATATGGTAAGGGAACGTAACATTTCCGTCCACAACGCTTGAGGAATTTGGCCAATCCAGGCACTGGAGAGTCTGGCCAATCAGAGCACACCCACTTTTTACAGACCGATGAGCTTTGTAAAAATCGACGATTTCAGAAAGGCAGATGAGAAACAGTATGTAACAGTATGTGGAAAATAATGTGTTTGTTAAACCTTAAACAGCATAAACACATTTAATTACACCAAATACAAAAAATAATGTTATTTTTAGCAGGCATCATATGACCCCTTTAAACCTTTCTGGTTTGTTCTGGATTTCCATAGTGTATATCTATAGGGTAATCCTTGTTTGTCAAAAAGGTTCACATGCTGCTTTTATAGTGCTAAAAATGTAAGAAAAAAACAAAAAACAAAACCTTAATATCTGAATGTCTTTTTTTACTTGTACTTTTTGTCTTATTGCATTGTCTAATTCTTTTCCCCATGGCCTTTAACTTTTTTAAATATATGGATAATATCTATACAATATACATTATATATATATATTATAGATGTATATATATTTCAATCATGACAACTTTCGGAAGATTAGGCATGGTGTGGATAGACTTGTGAATTGTATTGGTCTTGGCGGGAACGATTGCTACGCTGCTGATGAATTACTGCTGCAGTTGGTTATTGCTGTAGTTGTAGATTATTGCAAGCAAGTACTGGAACTTGCTACTTGTCACGTTTCACTTGGGAGGAACGAGGAGATGCTGGAGAATACTTTAACTAGAATTTAATTCAACAAACAAAGGGATACAAACACAAGAACTCAGGTATGACGTTTAACAGCGGACAGAGAACTAGGAATTGGGAACACTTTAAATACACAGACACCAATGGGAGCAAATTAACTAATTAATCAAACACAGCTGGATACGAATTCACACAACGAGTGCAGGAACAGGAGAGACCAAATAAGGAAAACAGGAACTAAGACAGGGGTAAAATAGGGAACCACAAGTCCACAACACTGACATAACTCCCCCTGGAGGCTGGTACCAGGATGGAGACACGGGAGGCCTCGAGGGCGGATCAGGCAGCTCAGTGGGCCATGGCGGTTAGCGTCCAGGGTGCCATGGCGGAGCAGGCAGTTCAGGAGGCTATGGCGGCACAGGGAGCTCAGGGGCTATGGCGGAGCAGGGAGCTTGGAGCGCCATGGCGGGTGCAGGGAGCTCGGGGAGCCATGGCGGAACAGGCAGTCCCCCCCCCCCAAAAAAAAATACTTGGGGACGCTTATGGGCTCCAAGGCCCTCTCAGGGCCAAAACCGGCTGAATGGAGCCCTCCCTGGACTTAACTGGGGATCCGGAGCCCGTCCTGGGCTGAACTGGGAATCAGGAGCCCTCCCCAGGCTTAACTGAGGGTCAGGAGCGTCATGGATAAACGAGGATCAGGAGCCTAACTGAGCTAAATGGGGGTCAGGAGCCTTCCAGGGCTAAAGAGGAATACAGGCAGCATCACTGGGGGCTACACCTGGGGGCAGGAGCACTCCAGGGCATACTGGGAAACTGGTGCCCTCCGTGGAACTTACTCGGGCAACTGGAGCCCCTCCGTGGGCTATACTGGGAACTGTGAAGCGCTTACGAGGAGCTGGCATGGAGGGTATTTGGAGGCGCCGGCACAGCAAGGCGCTTTCGAGGAGCTGGCACTGGAGCCAACTCAGGGGCTGGAGCCAACACTGGAGCGAGCTCTGGGGCTGGAGCCGACACTGGAGCGAACTCTGGGGCTGGAACCGACACTGGAGCTGACTCAGGGGCTGGAGCCGACACTGGAGCGAGCTCCGGGGATCGCTCTCGGGCGTGGAAGAGGGGCGTGAGCCGTCCATTTCTCCTCTTTCTCAATTTTTGGTTATGGGTGAATAGGGTGGCCGGCGGGCTTGACTTCGTGGCGGCTGGCAGGCTTGAGTGCTGAACGGCCAGCGGGCTTGTGTGCGCCGCAGCCGGTGGGCTTGACATCGGAGCGGCCGGCAGGCTTGAGTGCCGAACGGCCGGCGGGCTTGTGTGAGTCACAGCCGGTGGGCTTGAGTGCTGAACGGCCGGCGGGCTTGACATCGGAGCAGCCGGCAGGCTTGAGTGCTGAATGGCCGGAGGGCTGGAGAGAGCCGCAGCCGGCGGGCTTGACTTCGTAGCGGCCGGCGGGCTTGACTGAGGAACGGCCAGCGGGCTGGAGAGACCCGCGGCCAGCAGACTTGACTGAGGAACGGCCTGCGGACTTGACTGAGGAACGGCCAGCGGACTTGACTGAGGGACAGCCAGCGTTTCTGGGCTGAGGACAGAGACAGTGCTGGGAGGAGATGGGTGGTCGGAACATTTGGCTGGGTATGTGGAGGGTCCTGGTGAGGGGTGAGCTGGTGAGGCGCGGTGGTTTTCGGGAGGGACTGGATGATGATTGCTCCGAACTCTTTCTACCTCCAGATTAACTCCATTTAAATAAAGGACATGATTAACCAGCTTGATCAGGGGAAAACTACAGTATACGTGGGAAGATCGCAGACGATTACGTCATCATCCAGCTCCAGCCGAAAAACAGACACCGAGAGCAGAGCCGAACCAGCTCACCTGGTTGGAGAGCTCTAGGAACTCCTGTACATACCTCTCCAATTCCCGACCACCCTGCCGCAGACACCAAAGCCTGTCTTCAGCCGTAATCATCTTGTTTGGTCCGCTGTTCTGTCACGTTTCACTTTGGAGGAACGAGGAGACACTAAAGAATACTTTAACTAAAATTTAATTCAACGAACAAAGGGATACAAACACAAGAACTCGGGTATGACGTTTAACAGCGGACAGAGAACTAGGAATTGGGAACACTTTAAATACACAGAAACCAAATGGACAATAGACCTGGAGCAAATGAAAAAGAATGCAACACACCTGGAACAAATCAAACTACATTGGGACAGGAACAGGAAAGACCAAATAAGGAAAACAGGAACTAAGACAGGGGTAAAACAAGGAACACTGACACTACTGCCAATGCATATGGCGATATGGTGCCGTGAGTATTTAAGACATACTGCTGCTGCACAAATAGCATATAAAATAACCCGTTGCAGATCTATACAGGCGGAGCTGGGGAAGGAGGAGGGTTTCAGAGAAACTCTGAAAGCACGCTGCAGGAATCTCAAGTGAATGCTAGCCAGCCATATAAATGTAAAGCATATGCAGCATGAACCAATCAGCATGTGCAAAGTCGTTTAACTCTCCGAATATCATCAGTTACGTTAACAACCACCAGCCTGCGCCATCTAGAGTTTCATGACTGAACTATATACAGTATATATATTTATATATATATAAATATGTATATGTATATGTATGGAATATGTATATATAATATTTATATTTAAAATCTGCCAGCACAATAAGACAAAATATTCAACATACAATAAACAATTGCACAAAATTTAATTTTTTTAACATTATAAATGTCTTCACTTTCACTTTTGATTAATGCTTCCTTGCTGAACAAAAATAATAATATATATTAAAACAAACAAACAAACAAAAAAATCTTACTGACCCTAAACTTTTAAACAATATTTAAAAAGTGGAAAAGAGTGCATAAATTATAGCAGATTGTATTTTTTTTTAGGGTTGCTTACTAGACTTTTAATAAACGGTGTATGAATGCTACACATTAACCTGCATTTGATATCTGCTTCTCCTGAGTGCCTTCATCCTCATCTTCCTATATTCCTAGTCCCCCGTGGAGTGTCTTGTCATATTTAAAACGTTTAGCACCTACTTCCAGTCGAGGGACCCCTACGGTTCCTAAAGCCCCTCTTGTATAGTCTGCCTTGAGATGTTTCTGTGACGCAGGGGGAGCCTCTTCCTTTCTGTCAGGGACCCCTCTACACATCCTTCTCGTCCATATGGTTGCACAAGGGAGCTTTGGATCTTCTCTTCCTCCCTCTTGGAAGATGCAAGGGCCCACACTGAGCCAACATGGCATCCTTTTCACGTATCACAGGCCTTGCAAACCATTCTGAGAAATAATGATGAGAGCAAGCAAGAGAGAGGAAAGAAAAGGTTGGAATAGTCATGGGTGGGAAGAGAGAAAAAACGAGTAACTCACACCCGCTTGTCCCCGGTTTCCTCCACCACTAAAGTGAATGCGCCGAGCGGTGCTGTATAATTCAGTTTTAATGCGTTATATTGGATCCAGACAGGACAGATTGACTAAGCCTTACCCAGGGAATAAAGCTTGTCTCTCTATTTTCTTTCCGCCAGCCCCCTTCCCCCACCGCCACCATCTTTTTTCCTCTCTCTGTGGGGATTTTCAAAAAATATACTCTCCGTTCTACTGTATCTCTCTCGCTAGCTGAGCCGTGGCGCATCTTAATTAGCGGTTTTATGGCTTTCCCGAGTTTCAGTTCTTATTGCTTTGTGCTTATTTTATTTAAAAGCCATAATGGAAGCCAATTTCCCCAGTTTGGCTTTGAGTGAGAGAGAAAAAAAAGCCATTTATAAGAACATAATCAACAACATAATGTTATAAAGGTAGTCATGGAGGCCCCTGCCCTGCCAAAAGGGAAAATTGCATTGTCTTTTTTGTGGCGTACTAATCAACGCTGAGCATGTGGGACACTGATGGTTTTGTTTGTCTCTGATGTTGCCAGGTTCACCTCACTATGCCGGATGGAGCAAATTACCACCGCTGCCGCCATATATTACAATAGGTCAGACGTACAAAATGTGCATCTTTTATATTTAATGCCTTATGAATATTTAACTGTGGGGGTCAAGTCACTAGAAAAAAAAGTGAGTGTAGAAATCAATACATTGGATTTTTAAATGGATTCCAGTGTAAAACACAGGGTCTCTAAAAGAGAGAGACGAGGAAATAAATCGGCTGAGAGAAAGAACTGGAAAATTACCTGATGGTTAATCGCTTGAGATGCGAGCCAGGTGAAATTAACAGCAAATTTGTGATGCTTGCATGCATGTTTGTGTACTCTTGCGCAAGTTTTTAATTTCTGTCACATTTCTTGTGGACTCCAGCCAGTAGTTGAGTATATAACATGTTTGTTGTGTGTGGTGGTAAGGCGGTCTTTCGCGCACACACTCGCTGTCATGCCCATAAATTCAATTCTGCAGATGGAAAACATGAAACACAAATAAATGTACTGCTATAAGAGGATGTGTGCCAGCGTGCTTTTAGCTCGTGGCGGCTTTTCCTTTTTCCCTCTTCACAATCTCATACTTTAAAAAGTGAGAATCGGGCGAACCTATCAGAGCTCGGCTTTGGCTGGGCAAACAGTGATTCCTCACGGTACCCTGTCCTGCACAGTGAGGCGTTAGCTAGCAACCGATAGTGCCATTCTGCATGCGGCTTTGAAAGGAACGGAGCCCAAGGCGAGCTAAACATACTCCCTCATCCCTAAGCTCCAGGTTCCAGCTCTCCGACGATACGGGAGGAAAAAAAAACATTGGGAAGGGAGGGCGAAAGTGTGTTTAAAAAGTAGGAGAGTTCATAACGGTCAAAAAAATTTATTTATGAAATAAACAAGGACAAGGGTTTGAAAATTGGAGCGGAGAGACAAAGAGAGATGGTGAGGAGGTAACCTAACCTAATTGTAAGACCTTTGTTTACAGGAAAAATGCAGTCCGTGGATGATATGGCGCTCGGATTGAAGCCAGACGCAGAGTCGAGAGAGACCCGCATGGCTGGCAGCTGTTGATGAGTGCGGCTTATGGTCATTTCCAATTCATCTCTATACCGAAAGGTTCAGATGTTCTCTTCACCACAGGCAGGTAGAGCGATGGAGCACATTTATCTGACACCCTCCTCCCTCTCTCCTCACCTAGCCCTTTTTTATTGGTGATCTAACCTGCAATGAGGAGATAAAGGCAGGCAGGCATTTTCCATAAATGCACTTATCAGAGCCCAACAAGCTCTCCAACACTTGTCTGACTGACAGCCCAGCTCTTCGGGATTCTGCAGGCATTCGATTCCCCTGCTTTACGTGGACGCACATGCACAAACGTACACACGTACAAACACATCTTTGCCTCTCGCTTTTGCCTTTGGCCACTTATGTGCACAGACACGAGGGTAGATGAGAACTAGTACACATGCTCAACTAAAGAAATGAAAGAACTATCGTCTCCACTCAAGCATGTGTGACACCTTTCACAAATAGAATACAAATAGAATTTCATTAATGAAATTTAAGTAATTGGTTGGTGAAAAAAGATGCCTAGGCTTCAGTAAACTGGGGTGGTCTAACTAAATTTTAATGTTCATTTACCAAAATGTGCATTTTTGTAGCCTTGTTTTCAAAAAAACTTGGTAATGGCTAAATGCATTTGAAATTTTCCCATTTTTGTGCGATTTTATTTGTTTATTTATTTAATAAATCATTTTTTAAACAAATTAATACCTCTTTACTAAGTAATAAATGTATATATTTGATATTTGATGTATTGCAATATTTAAGCAATGACCATTGCATAAAACTGAACAGAGGTGTTTAAAAATGATTATTAATAAGGACTCATTTAAATATTAATAGTTTTAAAACACCAGCATGGGTGAAAGGCGTTTGTTGAATTATTAATCTAGGGCTCGTTGTAAACCGAATGTTGGTATTGTTGGTACTGATTAATGTATTTCTCTATAAATTGATAAAAAATATCACAAACATACGAGTTACGGGGTAAATTGGCTGTTTTGCGAATGGATCGAAAATGGATTGAGATTATAATTTTATGTAATGTAAAATATTTTGTAATGGAGAAAATCATTTGGTAAGAGTTGTGAATATAAAATATGGGTAATATGTGTAATTATTTTTAATTTACATTTTTTAATTAATTTTTTTCTAGATACACTTGCGAACCAAAATTTTTGGTGGATACAGATGAATTATTCATGCTAGATTAATGTCATATAAATTTGATTATAACTTTTTCTAACAGGCCTCACAACAGCATGGGATTTGTGCTTTTACAATTCATGGAATGCCAAATTGTACCGTATACATGGCGGGTGTTGCATGCCCACACAAACATGCACGTACAAACATTCATTATGGGCATACAGAAAAATAAGAGCCCTTTACTTTCAGGAGCGGAATAAAATGGAGTGAGAAGTCAGGCAGCCAATAAGGAAATCAAACAGAGAAAATGAAAACCTGAAGAGCGACGCTTTCACCTGCCCAACTTATCAGCATGAATTTTTCATCAGTCTAGCACTGCTATATTACCTCAGAGTCTTTAGCCATCTACTCAATAAGAGTCCTCATATTTCATCTATACGTCTCGGCGTCGAGAAGATGCTTTTATAAACACAGCCCTCTCAAGCGCAGACAAAGAGCCTCATTCAATTTGGCCACTACATCAAGCGTATTGTGCTTACTCGCAACCCACGCTTAGCAGAAAGGTTAGATATGGAGCAAAAGTGCATCATATCGGGTTCAGTGTTTTGTGGTTGCATGCTGAACTTGTTATCGCGCCTCTAACCGATGTTGTCTAAGTCCAGGTTCTGACCCGACCGCTCAAGACTTATGAATTATGCTTATCTACAGTCTTGTTCTAGGTCAGTGTTGTCTTTTATAATATGCTGCAGTACTGCTAGATTCACTCATTTCGAAGTTGAATAGGAGATCAATAGTAGAACTAATTCATAAAAAGTCTAGTTTTACAGGTCTAATATGCAGTGCTGTAAAATTTCAATGCCTCTAACTGAAAGTGCTGTGTTTTTCCACTACAGGGATTTTCGCTGAGGATACACGCCAGTGCTCCGACCAGCCTGGGGCCACGCAGACCAAAATTCCATCAACAAGACATTTCTGTGGTCTTGAGAGTTTTCCAAACGTAAACCATGATACTGAGCTTCCCACCCTGATAACGAGTCCATTATAGTCTCGCTGTAATTTACATCCGAGCGAATTCTCGAGCGTGCTGAATTAAATTAGTCCAAGGTATTTAAATAACAAGAAACTGTTGCTATAAAACGAATTCCAAGAGCGTAATTTTCTGCTCTTTTGCACCGTTAGGATTCTGAATGCAGAAAGATGGAGGATGTGTTTTTGAACAAGAGGTGAAGGTGAGTGGAGGTTTTAGTGGACGCGCTGAGTTGTTGAGTTTAGCGGATCTCATGTTTATTTTAGTCTCACATAGCCTTGTGTGCATTACATCCAGAATCCGAAAGCCAGTCATTCTCTATTCCGTCCGCAAGCCACAAGCATTAGCATCTGACCATTTCATTCATAAAATATAAGCTGGAAGGCTAGTATTGTAGAAGCATCCTCCAAGAAGTACACCTCTCAATCATCATTTAAGGTTCAAAAGGTGTCAAATACGGGTTTGCCGAGGGAAACGTTGGCGCGTGCGTCACAGACTCCCTCTCCAATATCATTAATAGCATTATCCTAATGGGTTTTTGGAGCTCACAAATCTGTTACGTTCATTATTCTTCTAGTGTCTGGCCCTTATGTTACCAGACTCCCACCAGCTGCCAGGCTTTGACGGTGCTGGGCTGATGTTCAGACAGACGGAAGGAAAAAAAATTCACCCCTTCCAACCTACTGTACTGTTTATTTAGATGGAGATAGAAATCATCGCAGATTGGTACACAGATATTCCCCAGACTGAGCAGGTGTTTATCACACGTGGCACACGTCTGAGTTTTTTTATATATTTATTTCTACTTTGCGGAGGTGAGTTTGCATGCAGATGGTCCCAACCTTGGGAACGAACTAGATTTCACTGGTTTTGGCCACCTCCAATTAAGACCCCTAGAGACCGCGCGAGTGTGCTCGAAAAACTTAATGTAGGCCTTGTGTATACAGTTTTTTTAAAATGTAGAATAGACAAGTAGGCCTGTATCCCCAGGTGTGGTTTGGTCTCTTGATCTTGTGCATTCGGTGTTAGCTGGGATTTTTCAAACATCGCTGATGGTCTCTTTTCCACAGCTGCTATGGCGTTTAAGTAAAGTGAAAACAAGCGGCCCGTGGCTCTTGGGAATGAGTGTTAATCTGTTATTTTGCTACACCTGTTTTGGGTGGTAGATGAACATATGGGCCCTTCAGAAAAAAAAAATGTTTGGTTGGAGAAATTTTATTCAGGATGTTTGTAGGATGCTCTTATTTATTTATTTTTTGCATTTTGTGTGAGTAAAACAGACAGTTTTTCTTGTATCACAGACCATTTACTGGCAACAAGACAGTAACAGTAGACGCAGCATTTTTAATCAAGACCATCGTGTTTTACAGGCTTTGTGTTGACAGGGATATGCATTACGAGACATGTCAGCTGAGTAGAATCTGTTAATTCAACAGTCGCTTGTCTGTGAGACTGTCATTAAACCGCTGGTTGCTCCAAAGCACTGTTGCTAGTTAAAAAGCTGACTTCAGTATAAATGGTACACAGGTGGCCTTATGGTCAAAAACTTGGTTTGCAAAGAGAGATCGCAGATTAATGCAAATTGCAGTGACCCCAAAAGTCTTGCTTATGGTACTTAAAATATTGAATATTCAAATGGATTTGCATTTTTCAGTTGTTGAACATTTGTAGCAAGTGGTTGATGCTTATGAGAAAAGTTTTTGTTTAGAAAAAAAAAATTAAAAAGTTTTGCAATGGAAGTCATACATTCTTAAGTGTACCAATTTGTGAAGATTATGCTTTATATTTATTGTATTTTATTGATAATTGCTCTCTCATTTTACTCCCTAGTTTCCGATGTCAGATCCAGTATATAGTGAACACAATTTCAGGGACTGAGAAGAATCTTAAGCCACCGAGCATTGGGACAATAATATCTTGCACCTTAAACGTCACTGGGATTTATCAATGACATTGCTTTGTAATGCATTAAAATGGAAATCCTTTAGGTATGATCATATTGTGATTGGGACTACCGTTAAATATTCATTCTTCTTCCATTTTGTTGACTTGAGGCTAAAGAAAATATGACATTTGCATCGTTTTTGGATAAACTGATAAATAAATACATTAAAGGGGTCCTATTATGCTCTTTTACAAAGTCTTGATTTTGTTTTGGGGGGGTGTACTAGAACAGGCTTTCATACTAGGTTGTTTGAAAAACACATTCTTTTTCACATATTTTACATTATTACAACACCTCTCTCCCCAGTCTGTCATGAACGGCTTGAATAGTTCCTGTATCAAAGGAAGGCCCACCTTCTGAAATACGAAATGTGCTGTGATTGGTTAGCTGGGCCAGTGTGTGCTGTGTCAAATCAAATCAATTTGAGCGTGATTTAAACCTGGATGATTGTAACCACTCTAAGTTCGTCTGCCTTGGGAAAGCTAGTGTGTCTCCGACATAGTGATAACACTCGTTGCCTTCTCTAGTGCAGCTCAAGCAGATCTCGTCCCATTCATCGGTATTTGTGAAATCACAAATCCCGGAAAATATGCATTGTAGTCCAAACGAGTCGTTCGTTGTAGTTTTTGAAAAGTGATTTCTGATAAATCGAATGTCTCCTTTTGAATTGGACTTTGAGCTTTGTAACTTTGCAGATCTTTTTTATGCTCAAACAGCAACATTACAGACTAACTAAAGTTGAAAAAGTGAAAAAGCATAATAGGACCCCTTTAAGTAAGTATAATGAGCAACAGTGCTGACTGGTTCTTATGCAGCATTCTAGGATTTTTTAAAGAGCGAATGTCTTTTAGTGCTCTGAATGACATTGATAAAACTACTACTGAGCTAAAAGCTGATTGAGACACATTGAGTGTTTTGCATATTGACAGCTGTGAAGTGGGAGTTGGACTGGTAGTTCTGAGGTTGAGAAACCTACAGCAGATAGTTTGCTCTATTGTAATAGTCTTAGATAGCAGCATTTAATAATCTATGCTTCGGGGGCCTGTCCACTCAATAAGTCTAAGATAAATCAGTGAAGTAGTTTTCTAATATATAAGTTTCACATTCAGTCTGAGATAAATGACAGTCACTGAGCTGATCCACAGCCATCCATCTCTCTGAATGAGCTGACGTGCTGTCATTTCACCTGCCCCTGTGAAAGTAGATGCTGGGGGTTACAGCATGACTATATATCACTAACTCTTCACAGACTGACATTGATTACTTCTTATGTAGTATAATGTTGCAAATTTCTGGTATATCATGTGGTATAATGCAACATATTTTTCTCATTTCTGTGCCGTTTTATGTTGTTCAGCTGTGGTGCACCTGGTGCCTAGTTGAACCAAGGCCGCTGAAGTTCTCTCTCAGTGTTTAATGCCTACATCCCTTGGCATTTCTATAACATGCATTTATTCAGTGTTGGGCAAACATTGATTAACTTACACACACACACACACACACACACATACACAATTGTTTTATGCATTTTATTTTAATTACATGAAATATCACAAATAGTCTTTGGTAATTTGTTCTTCTACATGTTTACTAGAAAACAAAAAGCATCTGATTATTAATTGTTACAGAAATTATATTGCTGTTTGCTTAGACCTTAGGACAGTTTAGATTTCATGCACTAGCAAACAAGATGTTATTTGCAGATTTGGTTTCAATTGGTTATAGCTAAATATCCACTTCATTCAGTTGTTTTAAAGTATTCTGTTACTGTTTTATGAAGTGAGAAGCCACTTGCTGAATGATTCAAACTGAAGGTACATTTGCACAACAACTATGTACTAAAAAAAGAAAAGTTTTTCCTTTGCGTTTCTGAAAAGTACATGACAACGTTGTCCAAAATGATCCCTGTTCACACGGATCTGCGCAAATGACCAAAAACGCTGTATTATTGTTATCAACTTCTCGTGCATGCCTCTATAGACTGTTACCATTTTCACAAATTCGCATTTTTCTAATTTACATGGAGACGATAATGGTATCGTTTTCAAAAACTTGCACTCTGTAACCTGTTTTCAGAAGTTTGTGTGCTTAAAAAGTCTTCCATTTGTAGTTGTAAATCATATTGTCTAAGCTTTGTGCAAACCAAATTTGATACTGAAATCTACATGCTTTGGAAATAGCTATGCTAGCTCAGAAAGTAGATAAACTGTTAACTATTTGTAGAGCCAATTTTGCCCAACAGTTGTAGAGCTCCACTAAAGAAACCAAAGGAACGCTTCAGAATTTGATGTTTTGCACCATCAGACTTGTGACTGTGTTGCTCAGTGAGTCCAAATGTGTGTTAATGTTGTACAAAGACAAGCAGCTGTGGCTCTTTATGCACTGATGAAAGAAAAGTGGAGGGGATTTGGGGGCATGCTGGAAAAAAAAGAAAGAAAAGGAAAACATCCTAATGGACAGGAGCTGATGGAGGCCAGAGCAAGCCTGGATTACAAGCTAGAGTATATATGTATGTGTTTGTGCGAGTGAGACAGATAGAAAAACAGAGAGAAAGAGAGAGTATGGATGGTAGGTGGGTGGCAGTTAGTCTCGACCTTAATTTGGAGTAATTTCCCCATCTTTCTGGGCATGATGCAGGGGATTTGTTTGGTGGCAAGGTCTGGTCCAATCTGTTCCTCTGATATAACTATATATATCTCAACATCTTTTAATCCACATTACGCGGATTTATCGTGAGATACACTGGGATTTGTGAAGATCAGCGTCTGTCACACAGAGAGAAACAGGAAAAAATAGCTCAGCATTTCCAACCCTTTTTTTGTTTGGGCTGTTTATATCATAGGAGAGACCCCGATTGTTATTCTTGTTCTTTTGATCATCCGTCTATCTTTGTTTTGATGTCATCTTTACATAATGCAACAAGTTTCTCAGTCACTAGGCTAGATTCTCCATATAGATTTCAGATGTTTTTGATATTTTAATGATGTCCGTCATATTGTTGGTTTGCGAAAACATTTGGATCTATTTTTCCCCCCCTAATTAAAACCATTTAGACGATAATGGTTTATATAATATCATCTGGTAATTCGATAATAAATCTCAAACCTCTGAATTGTGGTGGTCGTTAATCACTTGGTCTCACAATCAGGGATTGACCCCATAACTGCTGGTTGATACTGAGCTTTAACTCATTCCCGTGTGTGTCTGGCACTCATCACAATTTCTTTGAAGTAATTGGACTTCCTCTTTCTTTGCCCAATTTAACCGACAATTTTTTTTTTTTTTTCTTGAGATCTCTTTTCCTTCAACCATAAGCCTGATTGTGCATTTTCCACTGATCTTACTGTATTCGCTTGCATTGAATCCGTCAGTCTCCACTCTGTTCCTAATACTAGGTGACTTCCCCACCCATGTGTCATATCCTTCCCATATGTGAACCCTAAAATCTGGTTATTGGCTTTCAACATGTGCACACACACAAATGCTCATATCCTGTTACACTCCAGAGTGCAATTAGTGTGGAATTCGCTCTTAAGCACAACGCTCGGCAACATTTTCACCCTCAACCAAGCTTTGCTCATTAAATGTGTATTTACAATGACAAATGCGTAGCGTAATTGTCACCCTGAAGTCCTCAGTTTGTATCACACAGGGGTGAGTGTTTCGACATCTCAGCAAGTAGAATAATGCATGTCAACCTGGTTAGCATATTTTTTAGTTTTTTGTTAAATGTGTATATAGTGTGTTTTATATTAAAAAGTATTATATTATATTTATATAATGAGCTTGTGGTGTAGCTTAATTACGTTTTTGCGTCAGTGTAGTGTGGCATTTGCATTAGTAAATTGCACACATTAGCTGAAAGGTAATTAATTTAAAATGAGGCGTATTTATTTTTAATTATGTGGTATTTATTTTTATATAAATATTTATATAATGTAGGATTGTTGTTACCTCTAACTATCCGATGATATTTAATTATGGAAAGTAAGCAGTATTTATTTCATAAATTTAAACTTATTACAATGAATAAAACTAGAAAGTAAAAAACAAAAGTGGTAAATAGCTGCATTTACCAAAATATTTAGCTACAAAAAAGGCTAAGAGTTAATTCACATGTCATGTTCCAACTTCCAACACTGTAAAAAAAATATATATGATAAATGATGGCAAGTTATTTTTGCAGTAAACAAACCATTTCACTAAAGTGTTTTTAAGGTTATTAAAATTGGTGTTACATATAAGAGAAAATAAAAATGTGTTTGATTATTGTTTTGCTTTACTGAGTAAAGTTTACTCGGCAGTAAAGTGCAGAGTAAAGTGACATGCTTTTAGAGGTACAATACTGTTGGTCTCAACTCTGTTACACTGTCAATGATTCCCCGACATGAAACCACAGCAATATGCACAGTTAATAACCTTGTGTGATTATTCTGCCTCACTGGTTTATTCATCTATTCCAAATCTTGTTTAGCTGGGTGGCTAACGTAATTTTTACGCTCTCGCTCACTAAACGGCGTCACCTGAAATAAACTGTCAAAGTCTGGCCAGCAAAGTGTCATTGCATTTCCATGATATATTGTAATGCGCCATAATCATCTGCCCTGCAGTGAACACCCATTATAGCTCCGTAACCCAGTGTAGTGTGCCACTCTACCCCACACTGCAGACAAAAAGAGCCCACCCTCTTCTTCCTCAGCCCTCCAAATCCACTTCACTCTGAGGACAAGCATATTTAAAACAGCAAAGTTGACGATTTTGTTGCCAAGCACCAAGAAGTGCTTATCCCTCAGTCTCACTGGGTGGCGAGGAGGACAAGCTGTCTCTGCTATCTCCCCAGAGCCGGAGAAAGAACGGGCGAGAGAAAGAGTAGCAAGAGGGAGGACAGAAGGAGATTATTTTTTTTTCGGTATAGTTTCCAGTTGGGTAGGGCAACGGGATTGTTTCAAATGAAGGAGACAGTGGATGGTGCTTCGGCCCACACTGACCCTTTCTTCTCTCCCTTGCTCCCTCGTTCTCTGCCTCTCTGCTCCAAAACGATAAGATTTAGTGGCATGTCCATGAGCCTAATCTTATTTATTCACTAAAGCTTTTTTGGATCCCAACATCAGTGAGAGAATTAAAGCGGCAGCTCCCACCGGGAGGTCAGGAGTTTGGTGATGAAGAACGGAAAAATACCATTTCTCTCGACCACAACGGCTTAGTTCGCATGTCGCTTTGTTGTCATGATGGGTTTCAGTGGTATAGTGAACATATAGTTATCATGCAAATATTAGTCTTCATTAGATTGCTCTTTGGAGTACTTAATTCTGATTAGTCCATTTTAGCATTCTGAGGTCAGATATTTTGGATAATGATGCTAAACTATGTAACTGACTGTTGTTCCAGTCACTGTGCAGTGTCCTTCATAGCTGTGCTGTGTCTTTTCTCTCATTAATTAATAAAATTATATAATTAATATAATTCAGTTTAGCAGTGTAATAAGTTGGGTAGTGTTCAGTCAGGTGGCCATTACAGCAGATTTCAGCTTTCAGCTTTACAAAGAGGTCCTGATAACCCTGTCTGGGTTCATTTTTATTATGACCATCTGACACTATACACTGACACTGTGTCCCAAACAACATAAACATTTATTGGAGTCGTGGCATGAGAAATCAAATTTGCCTTAATCTTTTGGCATATAAGAGTTCTTTGTACCATTAAAACATCCTGCAAGTTTCACATCTTAAAACGTCCTCCTCATTATAAACAAAGCATTTATTTAATCAAGCTCCAAAAACGGCTTATTTTGGATCTGAGGTGCAAGATGACGTCACCCGAGCACAAACATTTGCATAAACACTGCCTCCAGAGCAAGACATCGACAAATAGTCATCTTCTCACCATAGGCCCCGCCCACTGGCGTTCACTCGCTTAAAGGGGTCATATGATGCTTTTTTAAAGATCATTATTTTGTGTATTTGGTGTAATAGAATATGTTGACATGTTTTAATGTTAAAAAAACACATTATTTTCAAATACTGTACATTATTGTAGTTCCTCTATGCCCCGCCCCTCTCAAACGCTTCGTTTTCTACAAAGTCCCTCCTTCCGACAAGCGCAGTCTGCTCTTGATTGGCCAGTTGACCCAGTGCATTGTGATTGGCCGAACACCGCAAGCACTCGTCGTAAATGTAGCTTCCCTTACCATAATCGCGAGCTTCATCTTTCAAAATAAATGTAAAGACAGTAAATAATGTCATTAGTTTTACCATCAGTTCAAGCCCGAAAGGGCAACGAGTCGCGTGACAGACACAGTGATGAAGCCTGGTATGTGTTTGCAGTACACAAGCCACGGTTAAGACAGCTGACTCCACTGTGATGTGATGTGACCCCCCCCCCCCCCCCCCCCCTCTCTCTCTCGCTCACGCACACACACACACACACACACACACGATGCGCAAAACTCCACATTTGAACAGTCAATAGCTAATAACAAAACAGTAGCTGATTCAGAAGCGCCAGATTGTCATAGCAAAGTCAGAATGACCTCATCTCCTAGGTTCACGAAACGGTCGTCCTTAAAATGCATTACTGTTCAGTTGTAAGTAATCTTAAAGATTCCTAAATAAATCTACTTTCGGAAGGCCAAATAAAGTGTTTTGCTGTCGCCTAGAAACACCCAGCGTCTCCCTGACATGGCTGCTTCAACTAACTGCGGTTACTGAAACCACGCCTTCTTTCTTTGCATGCACATTTAGGCGCATTATGCAAATATTCCCACATAGTGAGGTAGATATGTGGGGGCGTGTTAGAACGAGCCGTTAGGGGATGTGTGGTCAACCTTTGATAAAGAATATCTCTTTGGTTTGAGACTTTAGTCTTGCAACTTCAGGGATCTATCTATGCACAATCAAGCTTGTAACACTCCAAAGAGAAAGGAAATTGAAATCGCATCAGATGGACCCCTTTAATACTTGATTACGCTGAATGTGAGTTTTGCGTCGTGTCAAAAGCAAATAGAAATTACAATCACTGCCGCTATCTTGTCTACACTGGATACACTATATAGACGCGTGTTCGCTTTCTTAGACAAAGTCTACATGCTTGCATCTGTCAACAGGACAAATCGAGTGAAAGAACGTTCACTTTGACGCATTTAATTTAAACAGCTCGTTCGCATCTTTGTAGCTATAGATATCAGAAGGATCCCTAGGGAAGTCCGTTTCCGCCACAGAATAAAAAATAAATAAGGTAATTGCAACTTTTTAATCTCACAATTCAGACTTTTCTTCTCATAATGCGTGATATAAACTCGCAATTCTGAGAAATAAAGTAAGAACCGCGAGATATAAACTCAAAATTCTGAGAAACTCACAATTTTTCTCAGAATTACGAGTTTATATCACGCAATTCTGAGAAAAAAAGTCAGAACTGCAAGTTTGTATTACAAAACTTCCCAGCTGAGTCTCAGTTCTTCCAAAGGTTTCTTTAACAGCAGAGAGTTTTCCTTGACAAACACGTTGGCTGTCCGGAGCGGTTTTGTTAAAGCACTGGTCTTTGTGAAGCGAATTTGAACAATGTATTTAAAAGCACTATACAATTAAATTGAACTGAATTATTAACATGACGGGTTGAATGGGAAAACTGGCAACTTAAGTTTCTAAATGTCTTACGATTGTTGATGTTTTCATGCTCTCGGCAGCCAATACTCACACATTGTGGACGACGCAAACCATATTTATCACAATGGCATTTTTTAATGTAGAATGAGTTATGTTTTTATGACCTTGAGTATTTTTTTGAATCAAAATAGTTTGATTTGGCATTGTCGTCAAGAGCAAGATATTGGAAGCATTTCCCCTTCAGTTTGCTTTGATAGTCTACGCACAACTGTGTGGTCAGTTGGACATTATTATTTAATAATGTTGCATTAGGCTATATTTTTGTCCAGAACCACTGAATTTCAACATAGCAAGCCAATCCTCCAACCTAAATTAGTTTCATTGAGTCTCGAATCAGTCTTTTGAAGTAGGCCAATAGAGGTCAAGTTGCATCATCAGAATGATATCAGAGGAAACTAATACAAGCTGTTTTGAAAGAAATCCGTTTCAGCGGTATGAGATCAGCGACTTCATAAGTGACAAAGAGCAAGTTGATTTGATCATGAACACATGACTAGCTTCACAGTTCTAGTGTGCTGTAATTGGCCTCTCTCTCTCTCTCTCTCTCTCTCTCTCCAGTATAATTTATTTAGCCGGACACATGATAATAATGACTGTGTGTGAGGACGTGTTTGCTTTCATTATCTTCCTTCCTGTTCAATTACATGGAAACTGGTTCCCGGAACCTTCTTATGTGCTCCTGACCGCTACAAAGATGAAGGATGTGGTAATAAATGGAATGGAGGGATTGGTTCGGTGTGTATAAAGGGGAATAAGGAGTCAGTGTGCCGTCACATGTTTTTTACTGTAATTAATATTACAGCTCGCTGTCATAACCATGCATGAGAAGTTCCCGTAATCGTTCGCCAAATTCTCAGCAAATCCCCGCAGCCCTGTAAATCCATCTAAATCTCCCTCCACATTTTCCTCTACTCCTTTCTTTCCCCTTTTCATTTTTCTTTTTTAATTTCCTTCTGTTCTCCCCATCCATTGTCTCTTTTTGTCTTTGCACCGAGTACTCTTCCAATTCAATCGTTTGCTCAATCAATCTGTTTTCTCTCCTCCTAGTCCACTTTTCTTTTCTCTCCATCCTCATCTCCTCGTCTTCACTCCATTTATCTCTCCGGCTGTCTGTGTGTCCGTCCGTGACTCTCGCCCCCTCCTTTTTCTTCCCCCGGTGAACGTCTCTGGGCGCCGAGTCTGTCAAAGCCGTTAAGAGCAGCAGCAGTCTCCTCCGATTACACCGTGTTTGGGATTACTGCGTACGTGCTTCAGCCTGTTCCGTCTGCTCCCAGGCTGATTTTCCTCGCCGTTTCTTGTAAAAGTCACTGCTGTCGCAGCCAAGCCTCAAACTAGCAGTGCATCGTGTGTGTGCTGGAACTCGTGTACCCGTGTCTTCCGGCCACATGTGCTCAGAATCTCCAGCCTTTCATAGGTTGAGGTCAGAGATCTGCCAGGCTGTACTATTTTTTTTTCTTACGGACCCCAAAAATTAAGCAGCACACCTATTTTCAACATTGATAATAATGTTTCTTAAGCAGCAAATCAGCATATTACAATAATTTCTGAAAGATTGTGTCACTGAAGAAATTTCAGCTTTGCATCACAGGAATACATTACATTTTAAAATATATTCAAATATTACAAATATTGTAATAATATTTCACAATATTACTGTTTTTACTCTATTTTGGAAAAATATAGCTGCTTAGTCGGCATAAGAGACTTCTTTTAGAAATAATAAACATAAACAATCAAACTTTTCAGTGGTTTGTGTGTGTGTACACACTTGCATATAGTGACCCGCACCATATAAAATTAAAACACTTTTAATAGAAAACTATTTTGAGTACAGTCTTCATCTCATCATTCAGAGGTCTCTTCACAAAAACACAATATATTTATTTCTGTGAAAAATCTTTTCAATTAGCACCCAACTACTACAAGCACCTTTAACTGACTGACTGAAGTGTCAGTATGATATTCACTGTGGTTATCAAGTGTGGAGGGGGGTTTTGTTCACTTCGGCTGTGTTTTTCCTCTGTTGTGATTTGCAGTTGTATTATTAACTCAGATGTTTATTTAAAGAAATGGCAGACAGAATGCTTCTCAATATTAGACTCCATTACAGCCCACACGAAGAAGAATATCTTATTAATTTCTTTAACTTATTCACAGAAATCTCTAGTCTAGTCCAATGGGATTTTCTCTAAAGCTTGTCAGCTCTAGCAACAGTAGCCAAGGTCAACTGAGGGTTAATTATGTTGTTATAATGGACACTAGTGTAAAGCTTGACCTCACACAGAGTTAGATTGAGATTTCCTTGGCTACGGGTCTAGACCTGCCAAACACATCATGCGTCAAAGTTCAGCACTTTTTGCTGAATTTATCTGTATTCGTCTGAATTTTACTTGCCTTATTTTTACCAGACAACTAGGTCAGTGGTGTCCAATAATACACACCTTAGACGTTCAATTGTACTCCGGTTAAGAAAGAGGATTTATTCAGTCATTGTTCTACTAGAAAAGACAAATGTGAGCCCATTCTAATTTGATGGTATAGGTGGGGGGAAGAAAGAGTCTTCTCAGAACGAATATATCTCATCTTGATGATACCGCTGTAATTTAAATAGAAAGAGAGAGAATAGGAAAGAAAATAAGAGGGAATTTATGCATGCTTCATGTGATTTTGCCTCTCCTCTAACGATTTCCATCGTATTTTAGTTCCCTTTTCTTCTATACATTTTCATTTGCATTCATTCGTACATCAAGGTCACATTAACATAACTGGCCAAATATTAAAAGATTTTAAATTTCTAACTCTCGTTGTAGCTTTCCGTCTGAACCCCTTATCTACAACCACTGCACTTTGCTTGCATCAGTAAAGGGGGGATAAAGTTTAAAAAAAAGAAATAAATGGAAAGAAAAAAGCCTTTTGCATAAAATGGCAAGTTAAAGAAATCTAAAACAGTTTCTGAGGAACTCTAAATAATCACTATGCTTTTGGAGATGAATACATTAACATAACTTACAGCTCTGGAAGTAATCACCAGTCTAAGAGAGTGAGGTCTCCCCTAGGGCTTGTTTCTTTTTGGTCTGTCATTCAGTTTAAACCCTAACCCTCCTAGAAAGAGAAGGATTGCAGAACCTAAGCCATGTGGTTCCCTCTAAGGTGACTTACCAATAACACGCAAGGTAGGGATTAGTTTATTCCTTTGTCTACTCGTTGGAAGAAGCAAGAAAAAGTTTGCGGCAGAATATATTTTGCTAACTACCGTTCAGACATGCTGTCATTGAGTTGGCAAATGTGTCATAGTGGCTGTTTCTACGGTGGCCCTCAAGGGCATGATGTAACTGTGTTAGAGAAGCAGACAAAACTTGACAGGGCGACAACATTAAGCTGCAAAGACATTTCTAAATTGCTTGATTTTTTATAATGTTACGTTTCGCTTTCACATCATTTTCCATCTAGCCAGTAATCCCACCTGGCTGGAAAAAAAAATGGCCTGAGCCAGCCTAAACTGATTTGTTGGTTTTAACTGATCTCAAAGTCTGGCCTAATTTATTGGTTTTGGGACACTTGCCAGACGGGGAGCCTAGCTGGCTGACGATCTAAAGGAATCTGAACATCTGACCATCTGACCATCTAGAAAAAATTAACCCTCAAAGAAAGCTGATTTTTGTTGTTCTCCTGGCCTGGTCAGTCTGGACTATTGGTTGGTTTTAGTGGGTTTTGGGCACTTCTCCAACTTGAAGACCACCTTAGCCATGCTGGGAGACCACTTTAAACCAGATTAGTCCAGCATGGAGTTTCTACAGAAATATGGATATAGTTTTATGGTTTAAAAAAGAAATGGAAAGAAAAAGGAAATACCACTCTGATGAAAAAAAAACTGCATAAACTGGTTTGTAGGTCTTCACTAGTCTCGTCGTCTGGTCTAGTCTAGCTGGTTTTGGTTTTGCTAGTTTTGTCAGGCTGGGAGCCTACATGGCTGACCATCTAAACATCTAGACCAATTTAAAACCGCAAAGACTGGCCAATAAGGATAGCAGGCTATCTTATGCTACAGATGTTACACTTTTGTTTGCTTGTTTTCATGAGAAGGTATAATCTTTTAAAGCCATGCTGAACAAAAAAAGATCTTAAACCATCTGAATATGAACGGTCCACCCTCATGTCTTTCCAAACCTTTCTTCTTTGGAACAGAAAAGAAGATGTGAGTGTTTCAGTCTTTAACACCAATTTTTTCTTTTTATTTATTATATAATTAAAAAAACCTTTGCTACGTGTACTACGTTAAGCTAACAGTGGCTTGTTATAGCACTTGCATATCATTGTTCTTTTGTTGATTTTGATTGCTTCCATTGTCCTCATTTGTAAGTTGCTTTGGATAAAAGTGTCTGCTAAATGTAATGTAAATGTAAAGATGTTTTAAAGAATATTGGTTACCAAACAGTTTCCGTTCCCATTGACTTCCGTTGTTTGTCCATACAATAAAAGTCAATAGAAATGGAAACTGTTTGGTTACCAATATTCTTCAAAATATGTTCTTTAATCTTTTGCAGAAGAAAGACAGGCATACACTGTATTTATTTTTATTTTTTCAAAGTTGTAAATAAGAATAAAATGGAATATTGGTGTTTGTTTTACAAGAAAATACCATTTCGGTTTTTCTACTTCAAAATTACCTGCCAATTCATTATTGTTAATTTTCAAATGTACTAGTGATTTATGAGTGAAAATGGTTTCTACACCAAATTTTTCTCAATGTTGGAACAACATGTGGGTGAGTAAATTATGACAGAATTTTAATTTTTGGTTGTACTCTCCCTTTTTAGTTGGTCTCCTGGCCTAGTCAGTCTGGTCTGTTGGCTGGTTTTAGGCACTTCCCCACCATGGAGACCAGTTTAACAAGGTCAGGAGGCCACCTTAAACCCTGGTTTTAAGCTGTGTTTGTTTTCAGCATGGAGTGTCTACAGGAATACGGTTGTACAGTTGAATTTTGCGGAATGGCTGAAATGGTAGGAGGCCGTCGCAGAGAGCATTTGCATTCCTTTAAACGTCCTCATCTTCATTCCGCACCCTTGGTAATCACAGACTGCTAACGGAGGTGGGAGCTCTGTTGATGGTTGTGGCGAGAGAGAGAAGGGAAAAAAACACAAGGCTCATTTGCAAATGCTGGTGAAGTTGTGTACTTAAAACTCTCCCCTCATCCTCTCTCTTAATCACTCTCTAACTCGCTCCTCATAAAATCCCCCTATTAGCATATCCTTCCTCTCAAGTTCATAAAGAACCACATATGGACTTATCGTGCAGAATGCTGGCCATTTAATGAGCGGCACTCTATATCTCTGATATCAGACCAAAAGCATGTGTTTGAGACTTGTGTTGAGTGCCCCCCAGACATCACATCCTCAAACACGAACAGAAAGCATTTTATTATTTGAGATGACAAATGAAAGGAAGAATAAAGATGTTTTTGGTGCTACTGAATTGATTGTGCAGAATGGCTGCATTGCAACACATTCTCTAGCTGCACTTCCTCTGCGGTTTGCATTGGCTGATATGAGGGCCTGAGAGATGCGTCTGGCTCTTTTTAACTGCAAACACAGATTCCGTTTGAATACAGTATGATATGATAGCGCCGTCGTGTCACGTTGTGACTTCCGTCGGCTTCCCTCGTCACAGGCCTCTTTTTGATGGCTTGTGTAGCCTCTTTCTGTCTCAACACTTGAAAACGTGGGGGAACAAAAGAGAAACAATCCGTAGACTAATGCATTTCTATGCCGCACGTATTTTTTCTTTGGCGTATAGCACTGCAAAAGGTCTCATAGTCAAACTGTACCAGACTGTGCTGATAGGCTTTTGTTGCGTCATGATATAATGAACAGGATCTCACTGATTGCAACCCGTTATAGTAAAGAAAAGTTAAAGTTACTGTATTTCAAAAGAATTTGGAGTGACCTTCAACCTGTCGAGCGCATCTAACATGTATGGTTCACAAGTATGATTGCTATTCATCATGTACTGCAGGGTTTCCATAAAAATTGTGTTTTATACATGGCAGTCTGAATATTTCATGTCAGAACAAAATCAGATTTTCCCCATTTTTCCTGTCAAGAACACATCCGGATTATATGATTTTGATGAATGAGTTGTAAATGAGTTTCCCTTCATAACTCGTTGTAATATGCTAATTTGGTGCTCAAGAAACATTTGTTCTAATCAAACTTGAAAACATTTGTGCTGCTTAAAGTGTTATTTTAGTCTTATTTATTTATTGTTTTCATTTAAATTTGTGCTTAATTTGTAGTCATTTTGTTATTTTATTGTTAATTAGTTGCTAAGGCAATATTTCGGTCCATTTTCACATGAATATTTGATTTTTCTGAAATGTATTTTGCAGTAGACTAAAATGTTTTTATGTAGAGTATGAGTAATTAGCCTGGCGTTTAATATTTTAGTAGACACGTCGTGATGTTTTTTTCAGAAATTTCTAGAGAATCAGAGTAAAGGCATAACAAATTTTGATTAGGGCCTGTTTTTCCATGTGAAGTATGTACTCTTCAAAACAATAAAAATAAAAATTACTGACAACTGATACACACATAACACGTGCACACCACATGAATATGTATTAAAAGGATAAATCGTCTTTCTGTCAGTTATTTTTGAACAATAATCTTCAAGGCGTCATTTCTAAACGCCTGCCTAGACAGTAACACATGACCCACAATTGTTGACTAACCTTGTTTTTTTTTGTGCACAAAAGATTCTCATAGGCTTTCATAAAATTATGGTTGAACCATTGATGTCACATATACTATTTTAACAATGTCCTTACTACCTTTTTGGGCCTTAAACATGCCAGTTGTGTTGCTGTCAATGCAGGGTGTCAGATTTCATCAAAAAATATCTAATTTGTATGTGAAGATGAAGCTAAGGGTGCTTATGGGTTGGGCAGTGACTTGAGGGTGATTAAATGATGACAGAATTAAAATTTTTGAGTGAACTATCCTTTAAATGTTGTTTGTTTGTTTGTTTGGTATTCTGCAGCTACCGAAGCACTGCTCGCCATGCATTTTAATAACCAAACACGAGGAAAGACTGATTGTGGAATATTACTTCTGTAGAAACTACGTGCTTCATATTTAATTACCTTAAAAATATGCTTCACTTTTTAATGCAGAATATAATTTAGATTTTTAGGTGAAATATGAAGTGTTTTCATGAGACTCAGCCTGCTAGTTCAACTCTGATGATAGCATCTGCATAGAAACGGGAAAAGCGGAATAAGAAGTGCTTTTTTCCACTACCAGCATGAGAGAGATAAAAGTAGACTGTTATTCTCAATCATGATATGACCTCCCTTACCGGGTGCCTTCAGATTACAAACACACTTGTAGCAGTCTATAAAAACTGTGCTATTCATGTAGCGCGAGTGAGCGAACGCCTTTATAGCGAATTGTCTGAATGACGGCCAGTGAGCTGTTGACACCGCACCGGATCTGCTCCCCGGGGTTTAGATAACGTGAAGATCTACTGACGGTTGCGAGACTGACAGAACGTGAGGGGGCCTGAAAGAGCGAAGATGAGAAACCGCGAAAGAGCTAAAGCGAGAACAAGGCAGTGTTTTGACTTGGCTGACTTTCTGCTAACCGACAGAATGAGTGAATGAAAGCGCTTCGCCGACAAACCGAGGACAGGGAAAAGGATCGCGTAGACGTCGGAAAAGAGCCAGATGAAGGGAAAGCTCACAGCTGTCTCCCAACAGAAGGAAGCAGAGCTCTCCTGATGTTACAGGTGCAGACCCCCTCCTTTTCTTCTCGCTCTCTTTTTCTCTCTCTCTGAAGGTTGTCTGGCATGAACGCCCTCAGTAAATGTCAGAACAAGCTGCTGCTCTTCCCAGACCACGCAGTGGGAGAACCACCAACCTCATCGCCTTGGCAACCCCTTGTCTCTCATCCGAAAGAAAAGGGCGAGGAGGAGGAGAAGAAAAGGGCTTTTATGCCGCTGACCCCCCTCCCTTCCATGCGCACACACTCAGACATGCCCATCAACCCTCCCCGAGAGACCCTTCTGAGACCTGAAACATGTGGATGAGCTCCCAGGCTTTCTGAAAGGACTGGATAGAAAGAGCGGTGGGAAAAAAAAACTGAGAAACTTTGCCAGGGAGAATGATAAAGACTTATATAGACTTTAACCAATTTGATGGCCAATGGGGCTGGTTTTTCACTTTTGTGCATGTCTGACTTTAAGATGAACTGTGTGTGCAATACAAGACTTTAGACTACAAACAGAAATTAAGCAGATTTCTGAGAATAATTGGTTAAAATCCTACCGCGATGCATTTTCCTTGTCAGAAAAACTACTGCTGTATCAAGTTACCAAGGATACGTGGTCATGGAGTGTGAGAACATTATGATAGTCTAAAATGTAACACGTAGAAAGGTGAAAAACATTGACTTATTGAAAAACCTGAAAGATTCAGTATGCAGATATGCAGTGGCATTTCTTATTTAGTTAGATTTTGAGTTCTGCACATTGTGTATGTGTAAATCGTTTAATTTTCACTCTTGAAAGGTGATGTGATTGGATGAGCTATTGTTGCTGTGTCAGGCCATGCCTACAAACAGACCATGCTTACTTTTTCAAGCTCTCTGCACATTAAACATGGAAAACTAGAATGTATTTTAACGTTAAAAGGGGGAAAAAAGGCATTTATTGAGCTATAAAGTGCATATAGGACACTTAAGGCTGAAATTATTTATAAAACAAGTGTTTTTTCACTCTTTGAAAGTTAAGCATCTAGTTTCTGAGCCCCTAGTAGCACCAAAAAGAATTGCAAAAATAATTATAATTAAACTGTTTTTTTTTTCCAAACTCTCCACCAATCTGCTATTGGCTGGGTAAACAGATAGCCCCGCCCCCAAGCTCATGTGATTGGTTAAACCACTGTTGCTGTGTCAGACCACTCCCACAAACAGACCACTCTTACTTTTTCAAGCTCTCTGCATATTAAACTGGGAAAGAACAAGGTATTTTAACATATTTCTAGTTCAGTGCTGAATTCCTTAAAGTATAAAGTAAATGTGCAGCACTTATGGCTGAAATTACCTATAAAACAAGTGTAATACAAGACTTTTTCAACTTTTAAAGGTTAGTTTCTGAGCCTCTAGTTGCACCAAAATGAATTGTGAAAATATTTTTTTATTAAAAATACTAATATGTTCATTATATATTGACTATAATGATAATTTAAAATATTAAATGTCCACTGTCATTGTCTGGCTCAGCAGATAGTCCAGTACCGCCTCAAGCTCATGCGATTGGTTGGGCATCTGTTGCTATGTCAGACCACGCCCACAAACAGACCAAAAGTTCTCTGCACATTAAATTGTGAAAGTAGAAGTATTTTAGCACATTTCTTCTTCAGTGCTCAATTTTTTTTTAAGTATAAAGTACATATAGGACACTTAAGACTGAAATTACCTATAAAACAAACTTTGAATGCAGTCTGTCTCTTAGTTCCTATGATGCACTATGTAAATGAGTGATGTCTTTTTTTTCCCTCCCTACTGCGTGAGCTCCATATTCTCTGTGCAGAGCAAGCCTTATGTGTCATCAGACCACATGGGGCCATTTTGTTGGATGGTACTTTGAGACTGCAGGTGCTCTCTCTATAATTGCTGCTGGGACTGCATTTCTTCCTCAAAAGTGCCCTGTCTTTGTCTTTCTCTTTCTCGCAGTCTTTCTCTCCCTATGTGCCACCTCTTAGTGCATCCCTGCAGCTGAGCTCCTACCTCTTGAAAACTGTTGTTTGTGTGGTATTTTTCATGAGAGAGAGGGACTGAGAGTGTGAGAAGAGGGTGGGAGTGTAGTCTGGCTTTATGGCGATGTTCCATCAGGTCGCTGTGGCGACAGCGTTTAGCAGAGCTCCTCAGGGAGAGAAGAAACGGCTGTAAGAGCGAGACAGAAAGAGGGAGGAAGGTATAAATAAATGAATGAGTGAGTTAATAAGGCCAGAAATATAGTTAATTGTACAGTGAGCGATCCCATTGAACATACTTAACATGCCATCTTGCTTTTGTTGTGTTGAAAACCAAGTTGAACCTGGATCTGTCTGTTAGCGTTCCCATTCATCTCAATGGCAGCTGCTTGTTGGCATATTCAACCCCGGAAGGGACTATCAACTAGGATTCTTTGCTTCCAGGGCATTCTTTTATCATCTTATCTTATCTTTTATTATTAACTTTTTTTAAAGTTATAACACTAATTGACTGACGTCACCACTATAACACATACAATACAGTTATTGTATTTTTATTATTTTATTTTATGTTACAGCAGTTGGCCGATGGCACCACAATAACACATGCATTACAATCATTTAATTTAATTTTATGTAATTTTTTAACTTTGTTTAAACACTAAATGGAACGTGGCATCACAATAACACCGTACAGTATAGTTATTTACTATTTTATTTTTTATTTCCTTATTTAATTTTTTTCTATTATTATTTTTAACGTTATTTATGTATTGGATTATTTATTTATAACACTAACTGACTGGCCACCACAATAACATACGGTAGGCTAAGTTGTACTATTGCTAAAATTTGTAATTTACTTTTATTTTGACAGTGTTAGCCAATGCACCACAATAAACATACATCATTTTTATTTTATTTTATTTTACAGTGATTGGCAACAACACATACAGTACAATTACGGTAGGCTACAGTTATTGTATTATTGTATATTTGTATTATTTTATTTTACAGTAGTTAGCCAAGGGCACCACAATAACACATACATAATTTTTATTTTATTTAATTTTACAGTGATTGGCGAAAACACATACAGTACAATAATTAAATTTTTATGCTATACTTTGTTATAATTTATTAACATTTAGAATACCACTACTTTTGAATGATTATCAATGGAGAAAGATACTTGTTGCCTACATTAGTGCAATAATTTGCATTTATATAGGCAACATATATATAATATAGCAAAAATAGCTGTAAGTGCTAATTGCTAATGCTAACAGCTACATTTTGGTAACAAATCTAAGTAGCTTACTCAAGGGTTACCATGTCTGTCTTACAAATGCCTGTGCCATTAAATTAGATGTTTGTAGCTAGCTAATTGGATAACAACACATGTCAAATTAAACTAACTTACTCTGTTTCTCTTCAGAATGTTACTCTGCAATGGCAACATTTGACCTGAAGATGACAGTTTGAGCTAATGCCCAAGAAACTGAGGTTAGTGTTTATTACATATTTCCACAATTCTTACAATTTGTATTTCATGACTAGTGCTTTCATTATTTTCAGCCTTAAAACTAAGACAAATATGTTGTACGCTAGCTACCAGTGACAGTGTTAGCATCTGTCATTCATGTTTATTTTTAACCAGCAACCTGGAGCTAAAATAGATATCCGATGTCCAAAAAAATCACTTTTATGCCTCGAAAACTTTTTTTATTAAAGATTTCACTTCACAAAGTCAAACGTTTACACTTTTTCCTCAGGCAGAGAGATAACTCTACTGATCATGTGCTGAGTGAGTGTCATCACACTGACTTGAAGAAATTTTGTGATTGAAGAAAATTGCCCCGGTCTTCACTGTATATCAGACCTAAGAGTGACAGTAAGATATGAAGCGCTTTGCTCAGTGCGGCTGTGGCTCGGGTCTTGAAGAACCATGTGGTTGTAAGTGAAAATGTATAGTTAACGCTGTCAAGGGCTCTGCACTCTCCTTACCTCTCTCTGTCTTTATTCTTTTCACACAACTGGTGTAATTTTCCTTCAAACACAATATTCTAGTCTCTTTCTTTCTTGTGGTGTGTTTGGTCTTCACGCACATGTATTTAATGTTTCCTCTGACAGCTCGACAGTATATCTTATTTCATTCTCCTTATCTGTGTCATTCATTCCAGCTGCCTCTGCTCTTTATTCCTCAGTTTCAACTTCTCTCTCTCAATCTCTCTTTCTCTCTGTCCTCAACATAGTAATTTCCTTTAAGTCACTCTTAACAATAGTTCCCCTCTCTCTCCCTTTCAGTATGATATACAGCCTGCCCGCCACATGTCTCTTTCACTCTATATATTAAAACCTCTCGCTGTATTAACTGCTCAGATGTTGTACAGTGTTTTACAGGCATGTTACACAGGATATGAGAGTTGTTGTTTTTTTTCCCCTCTGTCTCTGTGAGACTTGTATGGTTTTTATTTGGTGTCTCTTCAACGACACAACCCAGAGGTCACAAATACAATATCTTTCATATCCTGAGGCCACACTTGAAATCACTAAAGCTTCAGTTTCAGTTCCTTTGTGCATATTTGTGCCTGTGTATGTGTGTGTTATCAGGCATATAATATCTCAAACCTGGGTTTGCACTCTGGGCAGAAATACAGTAATTTATTTTTATTTTATTTTTAATGTCTTTTATTAGTGTGTAAGGGGAGGCATTGTGCATATTTGTGTTTTTAAAAGGATAGCTCACCCCAAAATTGATTTTACTCACTCTCAAGTTACTACAAAACCATATTACTTTCTTTTTTCCAGATCAGTCCAATTCATGAATGATTGGTTTTGTAAACTGGATCAACCGGGTTTTTGCTTTAGCAGATTTCAAGATTTCCAATGCACATCTTCAGTTTTGATCATTGTCTCAAACAAAGCTCAAATGTATTTCTTCAGAAGTAAGTGCACAAGTGATATGGACTTCGGTCACTAATTGCATGGGAAAAAACTAGAAAAAATAGTCTTCAAATGTTCTATTTTTTAGGTTTGGAACGACATGATGGTGAGTAAATTTTAGTTTGACCTGTTCTTTTAATGGCGTGTGTGTGTCTTTCTGCTTCAGTAACTTGACCAGGCTGTAACGGCCTGTGCCTGTTCAGCTTCCACATAACCTTAGGTCTTTGGGGAGATCCTTGTCTTTCATGTGCCCTTCCACCAATGTCCTAGCAAAGTAGGTCAGGACATGAAAAAACCACCCACACACCACTATAACTTTGAACCAGGAGAGAGAACACCAGGTGTGAGCAGGGTCAGTGTATAGACATTATATAAAAGGCCAAAAGATCATAATTTGTATTGAATCATGATTGGTTTGTTGGTATTCTTCTTTCAAAAACATTAACAAATCTTACCTTTTTAACGGTAGTGTGTAATTAAATACGTTTTCTTTATGGGTAGCACATTTAAAAGATTTGTAGTTTGTAGATTTTGTTTTGTTGTAGAACTAAATCATAAAACTTGAATTAGTCCCTTTTCCCTTGTGCTGTTTTTGGGAGGTCTCTTTGGATTTACCACCAGAGACAGCTACATGGAAAACAAGGAGATTTTGGACCCTACTTCACCTCTTCAGTGGTGGCATGTTTTGACAGACCGAAGAGGTTCAG
This sequence comes from Sinocyclocheilus anophthalmus, assembly GCA_018155175.1. Classification (NCBI taxonomy): domain Eukaryota; kingdom Metazoa; phylum Chordata; class Actinopteri; order Cypriniformes; family Cyprinidae; genus Sinocyclocheilus; species Sinocyclocheilus anophthalmus. The sequence continues at coordinate 14,162 of JADLZN010000748.1, read as the reverse complement.
ACGTCACCCTGACCTTTCCTCGACATGAGCTCAAAAAGCCCAGATTAGACAATGTTGTGAGAGTCTCCCATGCTTCCAATGGGAAGACAGTTTGGCTTCACGTCTGTGTTGGATGGTGATGCTGATGTGAGAGCAGCATGTGGAGTACTGTGTGAATTATCTTATTACTGAAACGCTGTAGGATGAAATCACTGGGCCCAGGCAGGGGGAGGAAAAGCCCAGCTGACAGCCATATAGAACGAGTCCAGAGCCCCCAGCCGGCAGCCGGGACATCACCATCTGGAGCGAAGCCTATATGGCATGCTGGGCCTGTCAGAAAGACGGAGCTCTTTTCACAACACACTGTTGTCCATCCTCTCTCTCTCTCCGGTGAAGCTCTCACTATCCAGCCGAGCATTCACAGTCGTCTTCCCCACAAAAACCCTCCCACTGCACGGATTGTTCCATTCATCGGCAGGAAGGAGGAACCGGATGGACATCACTCATCCGGGATTGTACAAAACATTTAACAAGTACAAAGGTTAAATTTACACTAATCCCTTGATGGTTATCGGCATCCTTTGGGTGTTAAATACAGGTTGAGTGTTGAACAGTGTGATTGAAAACTAAATGTCTTCGACTTTTTCCAACGCTGTTTAAAAAATATCATTCGCTCAGACCATCAAACCATCTTAAGCTGGTTTTATGGTCTTAGCTAGTCTCCCAGTCTGGTCAGGCAAGTCTGTTGTCTGGTTTTAGAGAGTTTTGGATTATTTTCAGCTGGTCAGGCTCAGCTAAACAAGCTAAAAAACAGCTTAACCAGCCTAGGAGACCATCTTAAACCAACTATCCATCCAGACCAAATTAAGAATAATTTGAGTTCTTTGCTTAAAAATGTCTTTAGCAACTTAGGCTGGTTAAATGGTCTAAACCAGGCAAACATCAGTTTGGCCAGGTTGGAATACCATCTTTAACCAGTTAACCATCCAGCAAACACTCTTAGACTGGTTTAAAACTCACTTCTGACTGTTTCATCGTAAAAAAAACAAATGAAGATTAATTTGTGTTCCTTTCATAAAAAAAACGGCTTTAGCAATTTAGGCTTGTTAAATGGTCTAAACCAGCTAAGCATTAGTTTGGCCAGGTTGGGATACCATCTTAAACCAACTAACCAACTATAGCAAACCATCTTATACTGGTTTAAAACTCACTTCTAATTGATACAGTGCAAAAACCAAATGAAAAGTGATTTGCGTCCTTTGATTAAAAAAAAATGCATCTTTAGCAACTTAGGCTGGTTAAATGGTCTAAACCAGCTGAACATCAGCTTGGCCAGGTTGGGAGACCATCTTAAACCAACTAATTATGTAACAAACCATCTTACACTGGTTTAAAACTCCTAATTCTTTCATTGCAAAGACCAAATGAGTAATTTGTGGTTTTTGCTTCAAAAACACTAACATCGTATTCTAATTAAATGGCCTAAACCAGCTAACACTGCTGGCCAGGCTGGTTTTTTTTTTTTTTTTTTTTTTTTTTTTTTTTTTTTTTTTTTTTTTTTTTTTTTTTTTTTTTTTTTTTTTTTTATTTTTTCTCTTTTTTTTTTTTTTTTTTTTTTTTTTTTTTCCTTTTTTTTTTTTTTTTTCTTTTTGTTTTTGAGACCATATTAAACCAACAAACCTTCCAGCAAACCATCTTACACTGGTTTAAAACTCACTTCTGATTATTTCAGTGCCAGTGAAGTCAATGACCAAATGAAGAATAATTAGGGCATTTGTGATTTTTGATAGGTTGACAATATTAGCTATACAGTGGACAGTAGCCTCCAGATGTCAGATGTATGGGGTGACATCTGTTTTGATTGTCTCCGGGCGATGCTGCCCTCTAAAATACATGATGCTGCCAAGAAGACTGTCAAGCTAATGATCTGTGTGTTGCTTTTGTTTGGCTATCTTTGCAAGCTGCAAAAACAGGATGAGGCTAAACTAGCATGCCATCCAGGGAAATTAGCCTAGTAGCATACTAGACACAACGGTTTATTTATTTTTAAGCTGACTGCTAAAGTTGGAGAGGGGTATCCCTCGGTGGCTCTGTAAACAAACCGGACGAGGGAAGAGATAGTTGGAGGATAGAGCCAAGGGTAGCTGTTCACCTCCACGCCAGAGGCAGATAGCAGAAGAAGCGAAGCTAATAAATCCCCTCGTGATCTGAAAGCACACTTCTATGTGGAGGATGTAAAAATCTGACTTGGCTGTGCAGGAAAGTCTCTTGTTGATGGTTATTCACCGGACTTTCTAAATTCGCTCTGCCCGTAATGCCTGTTACAGGAAAGATTATCTTTTATTTTACAGCCACTAGATGGCACCCCCCCCCCCCCCCCCCCCCTTCTTAAAGACAATCCACAGAAGCAAAGTCCTATCCATAATCATGGAAATACAATGACCATTGAAGCCTTAAAACTGTGCCAGGCTGTGAGCTTTAAAACAGCCACTTACAGGAAGCAGATCCATCATTTGGATACATCAAGGCACATACGAGACATGCCGACCTACCTGTCTTACATATGATATCAGCCATCTGATAGCAAGACAGCTGACTCAACACCCAGGCCTGCTCTCATCTGCCATGACATCACTGGGGCTCCACATGACCCTTCCCAAGATTCCATGGGACACATAAAGCATTTCCCCTGAAAACCAGTTTGAACCGGTCGGTGGACGCAGCCGAGAGACTGAAGCAGGTTTTTAACCCCTTGAGTGACTGACTGGCAGCGAATGCGGCCACACAGACGCAGGAGTTTTGCCAGTGGGGGGAAGGGCCGCACGCATTCCAAAACAAGTCTTTCAGAGATGAGGAGGAAGTGTCCGCCCCTTTGTTGCTCGCAAAATAACAACCGCCACAGTGGTCTCAACAATAAAAGGTAGTCGAACCAACTGACTAGACAATAGTAGTGTATATGATCATGCTGATCCAAACAAGCTTATGCGAATTGCAGGATTTGAGAACCTCGATCCTGAAGAGAAAGTTTCAGTGTCTTTTGGTCTATGTGATTCACTGTTTGATCCACTTTCCCTTTTGTTTGGGATTGTCAGATAAGGATTTTTAGAGACTGCACTCACAACTTACAGGCAATTCAATATTTTACAGTAGAAACATATATTCATCTTTTTTTTTTAATTATGACTAAGGCTTTTCCAAACCTAGAAACCACAGATTCTGAAGAGCATCAAATCTAAGTTGTAAATAACAAAGATTATTGGAATAGGTTTTGCAAGAGAATACTATGTTTTTCAGCTTCAAAACTTTGTTTAATTCAATGTTATTTTTTGTAACTGTTTGTGAAATTGACAAACACTTTGAGTGAAAATGGTTTCAAAGTAAATCAAACACCAACTATTTTTTGGTGTAAAGGCTTGTGCACACCGGGATGATTATCGCGCGTGATTATCGCCAAGGTTTAACGCCTCGTCGTGACTAAACAAAGGGCGCCTATGTGACTGTGCACACTGAAGCGCAAAACGGCAGGCGTAAAAGCGTCATTTAAAAAAAAAAATGCCTCGGGCTCGTTTTTTTTGGTTTGACGCGCCGCGTTAAAAACTGGCCGACCAATGAGATTGGCGCTTTTGTTCACGTTCCTGGAGCTGCTGAAGTTACAGTAAAACACGACTTGGTGGCGCTCAAGCACACTTTGATACCTAAGAACAGCGTTGCCATGCCAGCGGAATTGGGCTACTTTAACACTGTTGCCGCGGGTTGTTTTTCATGTCCGCGAGTTGAAGTGACTCCAATAACATGATATTTATCCCCTGAAATGCAATTTTAGCAGGGGAACCCCTCAAAACGCGATTGGGCTAGTTTTGAGTAGCGATTGAGCAGTAACCCTGCCTAACAACAAAGAGGAAGTAAGTAGACGAAGAAGATGCATCAAGGCAAGATGAATGTAGAGCTACTGATCTCATTGGTGTCTGAACACAAAGAGCTTTATGACAAATGCGACAGCGACTACAAAAATCTCGATAAGAGGGAGTTGTTATGGAGAGGAATTGCAGGTCAAATAGGATTCGATGTGTACCGGCGTATTTCTGTTCTTCATTAAGCGCCATCTAATGTCAGGGAGTGAATTTGCACGTTCACTCGGCTCATCGTCAGTGAAAATCGCTTGGGTATGAACACAAAGATGCGTCGAAAAACGTTGGCGATAAGCGCACGCGATAATCGTGCGGCGCGATAATCGTCCTGATGTGCACGAGGCTTAACAAAACACTAATTTTTCTTGATGTATCAACTTTAAATGACTATTTAATTATCAATTGTTTGCCCTGGCCATTAATCAAACAATTATTGAATAATCTTAAAATTAAATCATAATAAACCTGTAGTAAAATGACTATAACATAAGTAAATGACATTTACACACAATGCCATGGTGGTTCTCGAGTAAAACTTGAATAAACGGCCACAACTTACATAAAACGTTTTCATTGCACTAAAAAAGGTCACCTGTATTTTCTTCGAGCAACTGTATTTATATCATTGTTTAATTGGTGACTTCAGCTCGGATACATTAAATTGATCAAAAGTGACAAAGACATTTCGGTTCCAAAAGATTTCCATTTTAAATAAATCTGATCAGCAGAATCCTGAAAAAAAAGGTATCAAGGTTTCCACAAAAACATTAAGCAGAACAACTGTTTTTAACAATTTTATTTGCATATTAGTGCTGGGCAGTATACCGGTTCATACCAAATACCGGTGTTTATTTTTGTTATGATATGAATTTTTAAAATACCGCAATACCGGTGTATGTCGCTTAAACAACGTTCGGAACGCAACACTGTTTGAAAGGGTCCCTTTTCACTGTTGCACTGTGGTGAGGGCACAGCTGTATGTGTTACTAAGCGTGAAAGTTCCGAAACTGAAGCTGTAGAACTAATAGAACGTGATGACACAGAAGAACTCATCCACAATATCCACACTGACTGCCACAAATATCCACCACCCCCTGCCATCAGCTCCCGTGTCTCAACACACACACACACACACGAGCGCGACTTTAGCACTAGATTTAGCAACTTTCAGACCCTTTTAGCGGATTTATTCCATAGAATATTCATTCTGACAAACCTAGTGACTTTTTTGGATAAACCTTAGCTATGGTTCAGTTGGAAGATTTCGCCAGTGCTGTCCCGCGAACGCGAGATCTGACTTTCCCGGAGAAGTGTCGCCGCTCTCGGCGTTTGTTCTGTGCAGTGAGCGGCAGAGAAGCAGCGCTTTCAGTTGGCCGCATCGCAGCCGACTCATCAATAAATGAGTACAAAACACCGTTTCCTAGCACCTGTTGCTTAGGGATGTAACGATTACCAGTTTTACGATAAATCACGATAAAATACCCTGACGGTTAGTATTACCGTTTAAAATTTAATTATCATCAAAACCGTATTTGATTATCGCGATTTTGAAAACTTGCGGTAAATCCTGTCCAGCCAGCATCAGTCTGACGCAGAAGCAGCATGCAGTGTTGTTGTTTTTTGCACGAGACGAAATGGCGGAAGGCAGTGACAGCGCTCGGGAGATTTTTTAGCCATCTAAGAGGACCAAATCGGTGGTCTGGTCATATTTTGGCTTTTACAAGAGTCCTGAAGGCAATTTAATTGAGGACGGTCACCCTGTCTGCCGATCTTGCAAGAAGAAAGTAGCTGCAAAAGGGGAAAACGCATCAAATTTGCTCAGTCATCTTCGTGACCACCACCCACTGTTATATAGCGAATACAAGGTAACTTTTACCTCAATACCAAAAATAACTGGGCAAATAATTGGACAAAAAAAAATATTGATTAGAGATTAAATATTTCGTTATCTCACTTGTTTAACGCAAAGCTTCCGCGAAGAAAAGTTCGCAGCAAGTGGCTTTGAGCCAAGACGAACGAACGTTCAAACTATAAGGTTGACATTTAAGGGATAATGTATTGTATATTCATAGTTAACTTATTACACAGATTTTTTTTTTTGTTTACCTATAATAATATATAAATACGGGGATATGAAATATTGAATTGAGATTAATGTTTTGAAATCTCAAATCCATTATGAACAGTGTACAAAAAAAATCGTCAGGACAATATGATCACTACAACAAAATTATAGTAGTATTAATACTAAAATCCTCTGATTTCATTTTCAATACAATAAAAAACTGAGACGCAAGACGGCAAGCTGCATTTGAATGAAACGAGAGAGCCGTGTCTGCGCCTCTGCGGTGATACAAGAGACATGGGGCGAATTCCAAACAGAAGTGAGCATCCCTATGCCCTACTCCCTTCGAAGGGCAGAGCCCTTAAAGTGTGTTCTTTGAAGGGTGCAGGGCATTACTGTCTCGTATAAGCTTTTGAAACTCCCTCGGCGAAGGGAATGACTGACCAAATGTTACCTTGACAACGCTGCGCGTGCGTGCAGCATTCAGATCTTCATCAGTTGTTGCAAATAAATATTATTATTATTATTATTTTATTCAAATATTGTCTTATTTACTATTAAACTTTTTCAAACTAAATTTGCTTACACTAATGTCTTAAATCATATTTCTATCACTGACGAAAAATGTTGTCTTACATTAAAATTGAAAAATGTAATTAGCCTATTCTATTTATGTTTGTATGTGAACTCGAAATCAACCCCAACTTTGCTTTAAAAAGCATCACAAGATCTCCTAACCGAAGATCACATGATCACTAACAGAAATCACATTGTGTAGTGTGTATAGATATATATCCACACACACACACACACACGTGATTTATTATTATTAAGGCTTCATGTTAATTTAATGTTTTTGATTAAAAAAAAAAGTGCATATAGCTGCTAATTGTATTTGTTGCTTGTTGATTTTCAAATATAAAACTTATTGAAATGTATCAGTTCTTTTTGAACGTTTTCATCTAATTTTAACAAAACCGTGATAATATTGATAATTGTGATAACTTTGGTCACTATAATCGTGATATGAAATTTTCATACCGTTACATCCCTACTGTCGCTTACTGATTGTATGGAATTATAAATAGGAGCGTAGTTCGTCTGTTAATATCACATGCACTTTTTTGTTTGTTGTTTTTTTTAGTTACTCAGACGCAGGCAGTGCGCTGCATGAGACAAAAAAAGTAATATAGCCAAAACAACCGCATAGCCGCTCTTTAGTGTAGATGCATGTTGATTTTATCAGACGATGCCGCGATTATAAATGAGAGTGACTCATGGTTAACATGTATTAAAAGGGGTTGTGTTTAGTCAATATTTAGTGCCTTTTTTGGGTGATATTTTTGACAATAAAAAACAAAAAAATTGACAATATTCACTCATCATGACAGTAAAATCGGGCATTCTAAGTCAATATACTGCAGTATTTCCTCTCAATCAGTAGAAAATATGGTTAACACCCGGTCATGCATGAAAAAAAATACCGTCATGTACCGTGAAACCGGTATAATTTTGAAAAATACCGTGATATAAATTTTTGGTCATACCGCCCAGCACTAATTGATATATTGAAATAGATTTTTGAAGTAACTGCTTTTTGGTTAAATAAACCATCAGAAAGTAGTTTGAAAGATATACTAGTGAAAGTATCCTATTAATGCATTTTAAAAATACTGAATCAAATGGAACAACCTTAGAGTGATAGTTCACCCAATATGGGGGGGGGGGGGGGATACTATGGAGTCCATGGCCTACCAGCCACTATTTGGTTGCCAAACTTCTTGAAAATATCTTCTTTTGTGTCCAACAGAAGAAAAAAAAACTAATTCAGGTTTATAACAACTCATAGGACTGAGTAAATTATGACAGAATTTTTACTTTTAGCTGAACTATCCCATTAGTCGAATCGAACAGAATCATTCACAGCTAGCTTTTGAATCAAATCCCTGTCATCTGATCTAAATGATGTTATCTAAATAGTTGGCTTAACCATTCTGATGTTTACATCAACTTCTGGACATTTTTTGGTGGGGTCAGATATAATTGTCAACGTAAAGGAACATTTGAAGGGCTTTTGAAAGTAGGTCACCAAACCTGTCAATGTAAACTGACAGTTAGAAATGCAGTCAGCAGAGTCCATTGCACAATCACATGTCCATCGGCCAGAATGGGCCAGAGTCTTTGCTGTACTTAAATGATAATAAACAACATTTAACACTCAGTTTCACAAATCATCTCCAACTAAGAAACGTTGCACCACCAGTTAATGTCATACTGAGAACAGGACTGCCATGTTTTCACACCGAGTGACTAGTTTAGTCATACACAAGCCACTTGTTCTGGTTAGGAAATGGATGCTTGTTTGCAAGACACGTGGCTTGCAAAGCCTCATGGGAAGTGGATGGCATCAGATATGTGCACCACTCATGCCTCAACAACAGGGTTCGATACGATGAACCCAAACCCTTTTTAAAAGAATCAACTCGTTTTTGCCCTTTCATATCAATTTCAAAGCTTCAAACGGACCACAGTGTGACGCAAAGCAGGAAGATTAATATTTTAATAACAACAAACATATTGCAGAAGATTATTTACATCAGTGTTTGGGTGTTGCTAATCAGATCGAGATTGTAATGTCATTTAAACCACATGCTACATAGAGGTTGCGCAGTTGTTTGTTTACTAACAATTCCACTACAGAAATACTCAAATCTCGGTGATGTCTGCACGCAATAAAGCACCAACAATAGCACGACACGGTGTATTGGATTGTCTCAGCTGTGTGAAAAACATGTCTGTTCATGCCACGCCGCGGCGAGCTGGTAGTGCGGTGACTATCCTCACGGGGCCTGATGAAGAAGAGTCGTCTGATGTAATGACCGCCCTTAGGGCGCAGATCGAGCAAGACAATAGGAGGCATCGCTAGAGCTGCACAACAACACAGCATGGTGGCAATACAACCCAAACTGGATCGGTACGTTCAGCTGCTCAAAAATAAGGACGACCCGCTGGCCCGGGACAGACAGGATGGTTACTTGACCGAGTGCAAACTTGAACATCTGATTTTTAAGTTCTGCTTATGGACTTTTTTTTTTTAACTTGTCCACTAGAAAAAATTATTTAGCAGATCGACAAATGAGATTTAAAGAGTTGAAATGGTAAGAATGAATTGTAATAGCATCAATATGAATGGGTTGCAAATTATTAACCAATCAGTAATGTTTTGCCAATGTATGCTATTATTGGAAATGTAAACAGTGATATTTAAACCAAAAATATATTTTCTTTATAAAGAGAAAATTATTTTCATTAACAAATATATGGAAAAAATATAACAAATATTTAATATAAAATTATAATTGAACATTAAATCAATTAAAATAATAATGTAAAAAATTATACACTAAAAACGAAAATATATTATTTAAATTCGAATTTACATTTTAAAAGAAATCAAAACAATTAAAAATAAATGTATGAAAAATGGTTTATAAAATATTACATTTAAAATGCGTTAATTTTAATTAATTATAAATTGACCGTGTGTATATATATAATACACAACACAAAAACACATTACATGTAAAACATTATTTTTAAAATTTGAATAATAATATAAAAATTTTAATTTGTAATAATTTTTATTTTAATAAATATAAAAAATTATAATTTAGTTTGATACATTGTATATAAAGGTAGAATTTTTAGTTGTTGGGGTGGGGGCAGTAAAAATTTGGAAAACCAGTGGATGAGCAACTGAGCAAGAAAAAAGCCTTACTGTGCGTTCACACCGCCGGCGGCGAGAGCGTCAAAGTGACCGGAAGACATTCATTTTCAATGTGAGCGGGCGGCGAAAGGCGGCGAGGAGCGGCGCGGCGCGTCTTGGCCGGCGAGGGCGTCAAGGAGAGTTGAAATCAGTTCAACTTTATGGTAATGAACTATAACGCTGTTGGGCGGCAACCAATCGGAATATAGAATTCCTCCGCTTGAGAGGGTCCAAGAGAACGCAGTCCTGTAAACTTTGGCTCCGACCACACATTAGTTCCTAATCAAAATGGAAGAGAGATTAATCATTGCTGTGGCGGGTTTCCCAGTCATTCATGATGTGTCTCTGTCTGTGTACAGAGACGTGAAAATAAAAAATGTTGCTTGGACCAAGGTGTCTGAGGTTGTTGGTGTTTCTGGTGAGTTGCGAAATGCGCATTTACGTTATATATTTTCTGAAAATAAGCGGGAATTGCGTGCTAACTTTCGCGCCAGAGGATGTTGCAAAATATTTCTGACATGAAACCTATTGGGTTAAACGAAAAAATATGTGTTGTATTGATCAAACCCTTATGTAAATTTTTTAAGTTTTACTGAGGTTACCACAAAAACAAACGAAGGTACTGTAGTAAAACCATGGTTTTGTCCATAGTAATCAATACGCCCAAAAAAAAAAAACATGGTTAGCACACTTTTACTATAAAAAAAACAGGGTTAATTTAAGTAAATTAAGTAACTCCCTCAAAATAAAATATATTGAAAAAAGTTTTTTGCATGATTTTTCGCTGGTTTAAAAAATAAATATAAAAAAAATCTTACTTTGTGATTTAATCATTCATGCATGAAAGGGTTAAGGCTACACTTTAACCAGGACTGTTTTCAATGTAGGCTGCACACAAATTAATGGTACAAATTATTGTTAATTAAATACAATAAATATATATTCAAAAAAATTTTACATACATTTTTAAATACATTTAAAATATTGAAATGAGAACACAAAAGCCACGCCACACAAATAGCTTTTAATTGGTTTATTTCGTTAGCAAACATGTAAGTATATTGTTAAGTTCTTTCTATTAATATTTTTTTTACTTTCACATTTAAGATATATCATAAGGTTATACCCTTTTTGTGGTAAGTCTGCACAAGATCAGAACGCTTGTTTGGTATGTTTGCGGCCCCTTTAAATAAAGACCGATCGTGGAGCGTCTACAGGGCAGCCAGAGCAAATTTTGACGCTCTCGCCGCCGGTGGTCAGCGTTGTGGGTAGCGCGGCCAGAGCGATCTTTTGACGCTCTCGCCGCCGGCGGTGTGAACGCACAGTTACTGAATCTTTTAAAGCATTACTGAATCCTTATCAAATTACTTTTAATTGAATAACAAATTGAATTGAATGAATAAGTGTTTATTCTAAGTTTATTGCAAACTTTGCAAAAAAAAATAAAAATAAAAAAATCAATCAAATCCATGTGTTGCCAAACCATAATAACTGGTGCCGATCCATGTCAAAATCACCGCCATGATGCTAGTGGCTGCAATGCGTTGCGAAGTGGTTACTTACAAGCCCAAGTAAAAAAAAGAACCCAAGTATATGACTTTCTGCTGAATGAGTTATAATTCAAAGTTTAACACTTTGTGGTAGGGGCTTTGAAAAACTCCAAATACGAGTAATATCAATAACTCAAGTTAGCAAAAACCACCAATTTCGCACAAGTCACCTCAAACAGAGACGAGAACCGAGACACAGGTCACACTGCACTGAACTATTGTCTAAGTGTTTCCTGAGAAGGACAGTAGAGTCGCTTTAACTGAGCTTGTCCAGTTCAGAAGGACTTCCTGATTGCGTCACCAACACATTTCTGAAACCAGTCAGATGATAAGCACTGAAAAACAAAGTTCCAGGTAAGTTCACAGAGTCTAACGTGCTACAGATGTTCATCTGGATCTCTCACAACCAGCACGTCTTGTCATCCAACAATGACGAAGTGGCTGCCAAGAGGGTTGAGTCAAAGGTGCCCCTGCAGGCTCCAGTCCTGCATATCAAGGGTTAAGCCCTGCCATTTTAACACCACAGGCAGATCAGGCCACGAGGGTGTTACCTAACAAAATGGACGTCGTTAACCCTGTATCTGCCAGAAGATCCACCTGGTGTGCCCCCTAGCAACAGGACGACACAGAAAGAAGGTACAGCGATTGCTTTTCACGTGGGCACAAAGAATAACTTGTGCTGTAAGAACAGTCGCGAGCAGCCACCCCCTCTCCACACACAAATATACACACATACGCATGCACGCGCATCTACCCATCCCCCACTGTGATCTCAAACAGACTAGAGTGCAAATGTACACTGACGCATACACTTATTCTACACCGGCCTTCAGATCAGTTATAGTCAAATTGGTAGATAAGAATAACCAACACTGGGTTAGCACCAAAGTGTGTTTAATTTACAGTAATTACTAGAGACGGTCACCACATACGACTTGATTAGTGAGGTCAACTTGTTTTTTTTTTTTTAGCGCTGTTTATTAGCATGCTAAAACCATTTTAGAAGTCACGTTTGATGTTACATCTCTTTTAAAGCTCGACTGCTATAGCCATTCAAACAGATTTTTTTGTTTGTTTGTTTTTTACATATTGGCACAAGATGGTCCGTCAAGTTAAAAAAACATCCATTTGCAATCACAAATGACAAACAAAAAAGTTGCATGTTTAAATTCATCCTGTTGCTATAGCCAAACACATTCAAGCAACTGTCGTTTTAGCCAGTACGAATGTTACATTTTTAAAATGGTGTTGAATGTTAGAAACAACAACCTCTTAAAAATTCTTTCAAATTCTTTACCGTCTTATGGTGTGTGCACTAGAGGTCGACTGATAGTGGATTTTGCCGATACCGATAGCTAGGTTGGACCACACTGGCCGATACAGATTAATTAACCGATAGTTTTAAAATTGATACTGAACAAAAACTAAAATAGTGCTTTAACAAAAACAGTACTGAACCATATACTAGTAGTAAAAAAAATTATAATAATAATAGTAAATGTTAAAATTAACACACTCTAACAAGGAACAATACTTGCACAGCTTTCATTAATCTTAATGTTACAAATGGACTCTTATTTTAAGTGTTACATTTCATTTCAACTGTCATGCTTATAGGGGACATATGATGCTGCTAAAAAGAACATTATTTTGTGTATTTGGTGTAATGAAATGTGTTTAAGCGGTTTAAAGTGAAAAAAACTCATTATTTTCCACATACTGTACATTATTGTTTCTTCTCTATGCCCCGCCTTTCTGAAACGCGTAGATTTTTACAAAGCTCATCGGTCTGAAAAAGCGAGGTGTGCTGTGATTGGCCAGCTATCCAGTGCGTTGTGATTGGCCGAATACCTCAAGCGTGAGACATATGTTACGCCCCTCACCATATTGTTGATGCCATGTCCGGCCGGAGCGACGAGACAAAAACATTAAAACCCATTACAAACGAGGCATTTGTTGCATACAGTGGGAGACATAATTAGTGATTATAATGACTTATACTGTCTTTATACGCGTTGCATCTCGCCACATAAACATCACTGTTTATCAGTGGCAAATGATAAAAGTAAACGTACTTACGTGAGTCAGAACTGACGGCATTTTAGTCTAACGTTACTCTCACAGGATCAGTAAACAGTCCTCCATAAAAATGTGCCGGCGATCCACAGCACTAAGTTGAAGTATTCCCTCAGCGACCAGCACAGATCAGCCTCTAGCATGACGAAGCGTATAGTCCTCTTTTGGAAGATCCAACCAACCAATTAGTTTCGCTTTCCCAATGAAACACACAGCGGCCTAGCGTGAGCTGAAGCAGCGGGGTCGAGAACGGCGGTCCCAACGAAGGAGCGGTGAAAACGATGAAAGCCGATCCGGCGATCCACAGCAAAGTTGAAGTATTCCCTCAGCGACCAGCACGGATCAGCTCTAGGCATGACGAAGGGGATATCGTCCTCTTTTGGAAGACCAAAACAAAGTAGTTTCGCTTTCACAAACGAAGCACACAGCGTCTTCGGACATGGCGGCAGCGGCAACAATACTAAAGTGAGAATAAAAGTTACGCCTTCTTCTTTGCGTATACATTTGCGCGGGTTATGCAATTTCCACATAGGGAGGGAGATATGTGGGGGCTGTGTTCGAGCGAGCAGTTTTAGGGGGGTGTGGCTGACTCTGAACTTTTATAAAGAATATCTATTTGGATTTGAGACTTTAGTCTTTGCAAATTACAGATCTTCTTTATGCACCAAGAGCCTGTAACCCCGAAAAAAAAAAACAACTGCTTCACCTGCTATCGCGTTGCCTGTTTCCCGCAACAATAAAAAAAAACAGTTATAAAAAAACTAGACGAGAGACCCCCCCCAAAATGTACCCCCACCCCCCACACCACCCCACCCCCC
>JADLZN010000747.1:673902-772503 GCA_018155175.1 Sinocyclocheilus anophthalmus | reverse complement strand
GACAAAACCCATTTCTATCATGAACCCCCCAGAAGTCTCTCATTAAGGAAAATACTGATTAACATAATTGCAACCAAATGAGCTTTGTAACTGTAATAGCATTACAGAAAGCTTTAAACACCTGGCTGCATGCCTAGCTAAACCTTTATGAGGCCTTAATAAAGATCTATTGAATCCTGACGAACATGTTTCAATTGACGGTTCACCTGTTCATATCTGACCAACAGACCACACACACACACACACACAACACACCCTCTCTTTCCGTGGGCGCTCATATATCCTCCTCCTCCAGAGTCTCTGCAGCCTCAAACTTGCCCTGTCTCCTGTAGAGAGCTCCGAGGTTCTTCAGTGTGGTTGTGACAGTCGGGCTGCAGGCAGTAAAGGTCAGACAGGAAAACACTTCATTGTGATGCTGCAGCGGTAACGCTGCATAAACAAATGTGTATATTTGTATCAATGTATGCAGCATTTGAGGCAATATCCGACCTGTCGACTTTACAGGCCTTGTACCAGCCACCATATTCTCCAAATGGAGAACCATCCTTCTGCTTGCCCTGAAACAAAGAAAGCACAAAACTCTCAATATCACAATTATTTGACATTTATCTGACACAATTGTCTGACATTAACAGATTACCAGCAAATTACTAAATTACTCTTCTCCTGTGACGCTTGACCTCTCCTCACCTTGCTTTGTTCTTCTCTCTCCTCTGCATGCATCCAGATGGGTTTATTTTCGTCTGCAGGGGGAAACCAAGGACATTAAAACAGCATCAGTTCAAGCCCAAACACAGACACACACCAAACCATTAGGTTCAATATAATGAGTGATGGTGTTCTTGTGCCTGAGGTGATCAGTGAGTTCACTGACAGAAACAGTGGGAGCTTTCAGCTTACAACTGAGCTCTCTGTTAGAGCTTCACAACTGATCAACATCTTTACTTTCATGCAACTGTGTGTGTGAGCGAGCGAGCGAGCAGAGAAAGAAATAGGATCAACTAGCGCAAGTCACAAAAACGTTTTTGCATAATTGACTTTAATGTGCAACATTAGGTCTGGGTGGATTAGAACTAGTACTTGATATTTTTTTTAGCATTTTGACTAAAATTAATACATCTAAATATTTATGTAATTTCACCGAAATGGCTTAAAAGTGTGAGAAATATTTTCCTAAACAAACATGTAACTAATTAGATTAAAATAAACAAACAAATACATTTTTTTCGAATGTTCACACACTGTTATTTACTTAATTATACTGTAGGCACTGATATAAAAATGTACAGTAATACACAGCGATATTTACATATAGTTCTTACTAAAACATTTTAATATAAGAAAAATTCCACATATAGTGACAACACAAGTGTTGACACAAACAAATTATTGAATCAGTGTTTTAAACTGATTCACTAAAACTATGGACTAATGACTCCAGGAAATGAATCACACTTGCCAACAGATACCGACAGAGGCAATATTAAAACATTATATTAATTAATCTATATTAAACTATTTCTAGCTGAGCTCTCAAGTCATCTCATGATTACAAAATTAATCTAATGAAGCAATCTTTAGGAAACATAATCGCCAATTATTGCCATTTTCACAATGCTGATTAACTTTATACTACCAGCAACACTATTTTCACATACAGGTGCATCTCAATAAATTAAAAAGTTGTGGAAAAGTTCATTTATTCAGTAATTCAACTCAAATTGTTAAACTTGTGTATTAAATAAATTCAATGCTCACAGACTGAAGTATTTTAAGTCTTTGGTTATTTTAATTGTGCTGATTTTGGCTCACATTTAACAAAAACCCCCCAATTCACTATCTCAACATATTAGAATATGGTGACATGCCAATCATCTTATCAACTCAAAACACCTGCAAAGTTTTTCTGAGCCTTCAAAATGGTCTCTCATTTTTGGTTCACTAGGCTACACAATCATTGGGGTAGACTGCTGATCTGACAGTTGTCCAGTAGACAATCATTGACACCCTTCACAAGGAGGGTAAGCCACAAACATTCATTGCCAAAGAAGCTGGTTGTTCACAGAGTGCTGTATTCAAGCATTTTAACAGAAAGTTGAGTGGAAGGAAAAGTGTGGAAGAAAAAGATGCACAACCACCGAGAGAAGGAAAACCGATTTTGCTTGACAATTATGAGGACTGTCAAGCAAAATCGATCCAAGAATTTGATTGAACTTCACAAGGAATGAACTGAGGATGGGGTCAAGGTATCAAGAGCCACCACACACAAACGTGCCAAGGAATTTGGCTACAGTTGTCGTATTCCTCTTGTTAAGCCACTCCTGAACCACAGACAACGTCAGAGGCGTCTTACCTGGGCTAAGGAGAAGAAGAACTGGACTGTTGCACAGTGGTCCAAAGTCCTCTTTTCAGATGAGAGCAAGTTTTGTATTTCATTTGGAACCAAGGTCCTAGAGTCTGGAGGAAAGGTGGAGAAGCTCATAGCTCAAGTTGCTTGAAGTCCAATGTTAAGTTTTCACAGTTTGTGATGATTTGGGGTGCAGTGTCATTTGCTGGTGTTGGTTTATTGTGTTTTTTGAAAACCAACGTCATTGAACCCATTTACCAAGAAATTTTGGAGTACTTTATGCTTCCTTCTGCTGACCAGTTTTTTTGAAGATGCTGATTTCATTTTCCAGCAGGATTTGGCACCTGCCCACACTGCCAAAAGCACCAAAAGTTGGTTAAATGACCATGGTGTTGGTGTTGGTGTGCTTGATTGGCCAGCAAAGTGGCCTGACCTGAACCCCATAGAGAACCTATGGGGTATTGTCAAGAGGAAAATGAGACACAAGAGACCAAAAAATGCAGATGAGCTGAAGGCCGCTGTCAAAGAAACCTGGGCTTCCATACCACCTCAGCAGTGCCACAAACTGATCACCTCCATGTCACGCCGAACTGAGGCAGTAATTAAAGTAAAAGGAGCCCCTACCAAGTATTGAGTACATGTACAGTAAATGAACATACTTTCCAGAAGGCCAACAATTCACTAAAAATGTTTTTTATGAAGTATTCTAATTTGTTGAGATAGTGAATTGGTGGATTTTTATGAAATGTGAGCCAAAATCATCACAACTAAAACTAAAAGAACCAAAGACTTAAACTACTTGAGTCTTTGTGCATTGAATTTATTTAATACACGAGTTTCACAATTTGAGTTGAATTACTGAAATAAATGAACTTTTCCACGACATTCTAATTTATTGAGATGCAACTGTATATAATGAATAAAAACATCTCCCAGCTCTAAAGAGCAAGTTAAACTTCACTTTGAATTGTTTAAATTTCAGTGTGCTTAGCTGCTGCTGACGGCATAAACCCTGCTTAGAAAGTCTGTGAGCTTTAGTTTTGAGTAGAATATTATTGAGCAAATTTACATACCCTATAGAGAACAACATAAAAGATATTCTGAAAATGCTTGGATCAGGAACAAATGCACACGTACCATCTACAGAGCCAAACTCTCTCTCATGGGCTCTGGTGAGGATCTCTTTATACAGAGTCTCTGCCTGCTTAAACTTCCCCTGCTTCAGATAGCATGAAGCCTGAGAAAAAGAACAAATGTGTCATTAATAAAGATGGACTAACGTGAATATTTTTAATAGATAACAACAATCACATTTTCCAGATTTCACTTGAGTAAGTATATTTATTGATTTTATTATGCGCAGAAAAATGTTGATAGACACCATCAATACACTATAATAAATGCACCTAATTAATTAGAAATAAACCAGTGCTTGTGCTTGATTACAACTGGTGTTAATTTGATCAATAATGGTCCGATGACTATCAGTGGCTGATACATTAGCACATCTAATCATAACTGGCAGAAAGTCAAAACTTCAGTCTGCTGAAAGATGTCTGAGTCTGAGCAGACGTATTTACTCTAAAAGCTTCTTCCATTACACTAAAAGCTGAAAGATCCATATCTGATGTGTGAAATCTGCTGAGACGACAGAAATCCTGCAGCAAATAACACCACAGACCCCACACCATATGGATAAGTTAAACAAAAGCTGACCAGTCAAAAGATAATTTAAAAATGAACCTGTTGTATTGTAATGGGATATTTGATTGCCAAGTAAGACAATCTGTAGAAGGTTTTGTTTTCTCTAAACATACTCAGGAATGCATATATCCACAAATGGATGTCTGTTTGTTTAAATGAATGTAGAGTGTGAAGTGTGAGTGTGTTTGTACCAGGTTGTTTTTGGTCTTGGCCACATTGGGGTCATCAGGGCCCAGTTTGGTCTGGTAGATCTCCAGGGCCCTCTGGTAGTAGTACTCCACCTCTTCATACTTGCCTTGGTTCTGACACAGCAAGGCCAGATTATTCAGCTGCTTGGCAACATCAGGGTGGTCCTTCCCCAGCACCTGACACACCAAAACAAACACACCCCATGTTATCCACCTGCTTTAGACATCATCAGTCTAACACTGATTGAAGCAGTTTACACCCACCCACAGACAGGGGGTTACAGGTTATTCAGCTGGTTAGATCTATTAGCTGAAATAGCCAGTCTGAAGGGCCATTCACACAGAACAAATTTTTGCATTCCACTATGCTGCTTTTCTGTCGTTTTGCTATGCAAACATGCACTAGACAGATGTGTTTGACCACATCTTTTGCAATGTCTTGCACATGACACAGCATTAGAAAAAGTGCCATGTTTTAAAAACGCTGTGCAAGATGCAGTCAAAAAAAAAAACAAAAAAAAAAAAAGATTTTCAACATTTTTTCCTCTCACTGTTTTCATTTCACTGTACTACTTTGTCATTTTGTTCTGAAATGTTAGGCACTAGATTTGACTGCTGCATCTTTTGCTGCACCTTGTGCATGATGACACAGCATTTTAAAAGTGAAATGCTCAAGGTAAAGCACTTGCATTTTTGCATTCCCCTGCGCTGCTTTTCTACAGTTTTTTTTTTATTAGATAGATGGATGTTTGATCATTGCATTTGTGTATCACGTCTTTTGCAATGTCTTGCACATGACATTGTTCTAAAATAGTGGTGCTTAAGTTAAAAGCAGTTCAAATTTTAAAAAACATATTTTTTATTCCACTACCCTATGCCTCACTTTTTTCTTTTTTACGCAAAATGCATTCTGTATAAATGGCCCCTGACTCTAGAAAATACATGCAAATGAACTGAACACAGATAGAAGCAGCATTTATGATACTAGTGTTGTTAGATTTTAATAGTGATTTGAGATATATTTGAAATGAAATTACTCAAATTCATTCCTAAGCTGTATTTCTCTGTCTTTAACAGACAGGCCATGGAGGGTGCTTTTACTGATAATTTGCAGTGAGCATCTCTTTATGTGTCTCCCTCTCTGTGGGTGTCCAGGCGCATGTGGAGAGAAATTGACAGTTCACAGGCAGGAGCTCTGTGATCGTATGCTTACTAGGGTTGTGATTGAATATTTTGTTGAAAGACAACTACTTCCACCAACACAATCACTATTCTTTATCTAAATCACCATCATAAGTTTCAGCAAGAATACACAAGCACTGAACAGTATTACAGTGATTCTACCATAGTGCCTAAAAGACTTTTAAAACAATATGGCATCAACTGTACAGGTGCATCTCAGAAAATTAGAATATCATGAAAAAGTTATTTTTTTCTTTTGTAAATTATTTCAAAAAGTGAAACTTTCATATATTCTAATTCATTACATGTAAAGTAAAACATTTCAATTTTTTTTTTAAATTTTGATGATTAGAGCTTACAGCTCATGAAAGTAAAAAATCCAGTATCTCAAAAAAATTGAATATTTCCTAAGATCACTCAAAAAAAGGATTGCAAAACAGAAAAAGTTAAAGTTCTTTAAAGATGTTCATTGATGGCACTCAATAATTTGGTCGGGGCTTCTTTACACAAATGACAGCATCATGATGTGTGGCATGGAAGTGATCACTGTTGGCACTATTGAGCCTTCAGCTCGTCTGTATTGTCGGATCGACTTCCCCCAGTTGAAGCTCTCCCAATTGTTTGAATCAGCTTTGCTTGACAGTATTCTCAAGATTGCGGTCATCCCTGTCACTTGTGCATCTTTTCCTACCCAATTTCTTCCTTCCAGTCAACTTTGCATTTAATATGTTTTGATACAGCACTCTGTGAACAGCCAGCCATTTCAGTAATGGCCTTCTGTGACTTACCCTCTTTGTGGAGGTTGTCAATGATTGTCTTCTGGACAACTAACTGTCAGATCAGCAGTCTTCCCCATTATTGTGTATTCAAAGAACAAGTGATCTCGTAATTTAGACTGTAGGGATGGTCATTTAATGAAACTCAAAAGTAAATATTCTAATGTTTTTAGATACTGGATTTTTGACTTTCATGAACTGCAAGCTCTAATCATCAAAATTAAAACAAATTAGTTACAAAACAAAATGAACTTTTTCCACTATATTCTTTTTTTTTGAGATGCACCTGTATTGCAGAAGAAAAATTTTCAATATACTGCATAACATCTCATAAAACAAATTGCTCTGACTCTCAACTCTATTTGAAAGAATTGTTCCAAGTAGCTGTAAAATGTAAAACTCATATGTGACTATACATTTCAATGCAGAGTTGCTTCTTTTTTAAGTCTTAAAATGTGAAGTTCTTAGGTGATGCAAACACATATATCAAATAAATATACAGAGAAATAAAAAGAGAGAAAGTGCCCTCCATTTGTAAATAAAGCTGTTACCATATGATTATTTAATACCAATCTATCCTTTAAAGGTGACCTATCATGAAAATCGGACTTTTCCAGGTTTTTAGTGCTATAATCAGGTCCCTGGTGCATCTACAAACCAAGGAAACGTGAAAAAGATTAATCCAGTAACTTTATTTTGCTAAGCCTTTTTCTGCAAGCGTCTGAGAAAACGAGCGTGATTTCGCTCCCTTGGTGACGTGGCAAAGAGATCTAATTATAATATTACTGCACCTTAATCTGTAAGTTTACACACACAGCGCCATCATTTGATTTTGCAAGCGACAAAGGTGTACCAGTTCTAATGCCATGGCGAAAGTATGAGCAAAACATGCTAACGGTTTTGTGTTTGGCTGCACAGACGAGCACATAACACTGTTTACAGTCACAGCCTCAGAGGAGACAAGACAGCAGTGGATTTATTGATTTATTGATTAATGCCATTTATTTCCCAGCTGTTTACCTTCACAGACATAACTGACTGTTTTTGTAACTCGTGTGTTTTTAACGTAAACTTCTGTGTGAATAAGAACTTAGTTTAGTACTCACATGCCACGTGACAGCCGCTTTCTGTCCGTGTGCTTCAGATGTGTGCACATTTAGAAAACCTATACCAATATTGTTTAAAACGCATTATTTCAGCGTGATAAACATGATAATCTGAACCAAAACTGATGTTTTTAGCAGATACGAGCTGTAGTGGAGCAGCTCTATTCTGGAAAAGGGGGCGGGGAGCAGCAGCTAGTTTGCATTAATGAAACAGGCACGAAAAAACGTGTGTTTCTGCTTCCACTCAAAATAGTCATTTTCAAAATGATATAATTATCTGTGGAGTATTTTGATCTGAAACTTCACACACACATTCTGGGAACACCAGAGACTTATATCACATATTGTAAAAAGAGGCATAATATGTCACCTTTAATATACCACTTATAATTCAGGTTAATATGTGTATATATTACACACTATAATATTACAACTACCATTCCCCCTTGG
The DNA here is from genome assembly GCA_018155175.1 of Sinocyclocheilus anophthalmus. Taxonomy (NCBI): domain Eukaryota; kingdom Metazoa; phylum Chordata; class Actinopteri; order Cypriniformes; family Cyprinidae; genus Sinocyclocheilus; species Sinocyclocheilus anophthalmus. The sequence goes on along the minus strand of JADLZN010000747.1, from coordinate 764,750 downwards.
GATTCGTTACGATATTTAAAGTTTTTGAAAGAGCTGCATTTTTCAGCAACGCTGGCATTTATTTTGATTAACAAATAAAAATTACAGTATTAATTCTTTAAAACAAACAAGATCAAAAATCTTCCGACTCCAACTTTTAACAGTAGCTTTTGTAAGACTTGCCCAGAATGACAGTGTGAAATGTCTGCAGAATTAAGGTGCTGAGGTTTCGATTCAGCAGGTGTCTAAGCTCTTTCTCCCTCTTTCCTCTAAGCTCGTGCTGTGTGGACCGCACGCAGAGTAACACTTCTCAAGACTTTCCATAAGAGCATTAATCGACACAGGCTTAGAAGAAAACTTCCATAAAAGATATCAAATAAATCTGTGACCCCGCGGTAGAGAGCCGAATAGATGTCTAAGGCAACCATCCTGAGTGTGCGGCTGCTGCCGGTTTGCAATTCAGCATGGTGCTATTTTTGGATAAGTGAAAAAGTGGACATAGAAACTATGAAGGAGAAGACCCAATAAACTCCAAGTAGTAGAAAATTGCTTAACTAGTAACTGAAATAGTAGTCCGTCTCACAGGTCCAAGGAAAATATGAGTGTCCTATTTTGTAAAGATAGTGGTCATTCTTCCTGAGGCTCAACAAACACGAACTTCAAAGAGGCCTGTGTGTATTTCAGGTCTTTTGAAGTTTCACAAAGTTGTGCAGTTTAAAAGTCACTGCCGAATATCGAATAACCCCTAATAAAAGAAATAGGGTCAGCTTCTAACCACTTCACTTGCTTATATAAACATGTTTCAGACTGCCTTTACATCTCTCCTAAGCTAAAATAAGTCACAGCTTCCTGAAGGATGGATGCCTCTTCCTTTATTCTTTGAATGCAAGAGAGAGAGAGAAAATGCAATGTACAGAACTCAGAATGCGAGTTCACAAAATCGACTGGGAATAAAGACTAAATATATTAGAAAGTCATACGCATGATTCATCAGGTTGACCTCTGACCCACCTTCTCTCTGATCTCCAGCGCCCTTTTACACAGAGGCTCTGCTTCCTTGTACTTCCCTCGTTTGCCATAAAGAACGGCCAGGTTGTTCAATGTGGCAGCCACCTGAATACACAGGAAAACATAAATATATATGTACATACATACACATATTTCAATCATACAGCTAAAAAAAAAAAAAAGTCAAATTTAAATAAAACAAGTAAAATAACAAATCAACAATTCTGAATTGGTGCAATCATTTATATACAATCAGTCACTTCATCTTACGGAAAATGATTACTTGCTGGAAATCTGATCAAGGTGAAATTTTCCCAGTGTGGGCTGTCTAACACGCATACACACAAACACCCTGTGCTGTGCTACAGATGTGTTCTGATTAACCTTTGATTGAGATACCTCAGTGCATGGGAGACACATATGTGCATGACAGATGGCAAGAGTGAGAAAAATGAAAAGGGAAACAGCAGAGCTGAGCGATATAACTAAAACATATTTATATTTTTGGATTTGTATTTTTTGGCCTTTTGATGATATTGCATATGTATAATACTATATACTATATATGTGTTAAAAAGGCGGTTTCTTCAATCAGCAGAACCATCATTTCATAAAATAGCCATTCCAGACAAATACTAGATTCAGAATGTTTCATATAAGCACTAAAAAGTAAATCTAAAGTAAATAATCAAGGCATGTTTTCCCCCTACTGTTTTTTACTAAATAAATGCAATGAATAATAATATTTAATCATTTTCATTTACATTCACCAATGTAACTGTACACAGAAATAAACAGCAATCTCTACCAACTTCTATTTTAATAATTAAAAAATATCAAAGCATTTTTGAGTAATGATGCAAACAAACAATAAAATTAAGTTTTTAATCGTTAATTTATACAAAAAAACTGAACTAAATTGAATGCACAGAAATGTATTAAACTGGCCAATTCTAACACTAAGTTTTAATCAGAAATAGTAAATATTAATGCAATAAAATATTGCGCTTAATACATTTTCAATTTGTGAGAAAAGGAAGGATTGTGACACCTATTCAAATCATTATGAAATTCCCTGTCGCTCAATTTTATATCACCCAGAAAATAATCATAAATAAATTTTGTGAATAATCAATGTGTCATCCAGCTTTAGGAAATAGAGAATGAAACAGAGGACAGATCAGTAAGAGGTGTTAAAGTATCTAACCTCTGCTGAGAATTGTGGGATGCTGGTCCTGATGAGAGGGCAAGACATAAGCTTCACATGACAAACTCAATAAATGTCAGCAGCCTGTGCTGCTTAAAGTGCCCCTATTACCATTTTTAAGGTTCGTAATATTGTATATGAATGCTCCTAAAACAGTTTTATGAGTCTACAAGGTCAAAACACAAGTTAGTTTTCTCAAAAAATAGATTTAATTTTACCTAATTTCTAAATGATTCGTACGACTAGTCTTAGTCGTAAACGAATCAGTCTCTCTAAACCCCTCCTTTCCGTGAGCCCTCACTGCTGTGATTGGTCAGATGGCGCAGTCCTTTGTGATTGGTCCAGAGCCGTAGAGAGATTGGCTCTGGATTGGTCTAATCTAAACTAAAATATAACTAGAACCCTACCGTGTACAGCGCGCGTGTCGGAAACGAAACGCCCATTGGCATGACGGAATGACAGCCCTGGAGACTTGTCATTACATAGAAAAGATGGTATCGATTGTACCTTACCAATTCGAGCCGGAGTCTGATGATGAAACGGTTGAACTGGCTCATTGACATGAGACTGATTCGCAAGCACGACTGGACCAGGACATTTCTCATTGGTTAAGTGTCAAGTGTTAACAAGTTTGTGGTAATTATAAGATGTGATGAAACAAATTTACTCTCACAGCGTCTTCTCGACATGATGTTAACCACATGGAAATGTTACTGTGTGTCTGCCAAGTGGCGCGTAAAACGTTGGTTGACATATCAAATGTTGTACTCATGGACGTAGAGCCGTAAAAGAATACGATTTGAATTCCTGATGACTCGTTTAGGCGATTGCGAGCTGATTCTTTTTTTTGAAAGACAATAACTTTATTTATCGTGCACTGTCGGCTTCACAACTTTGCAGATAGTTTATGTTCACATACAGCTACATGACACACTGCATGAAAGGTAATATTCGAAAAGGCATAATAGGGGCACTTTTATTCAATATACAACCAATATGCGCACACACACAGCAGACACAGGCTGTTTATATGGGTTTTCCTGTAATGTGGAGAGCATTAGAGCCAGACACACTGATGAGGGCAGGATGGGTTCTTACCGCAGGGTGGTCTCTGCCCAGGGTCTTCTCTCTGATGGCCAGTGCATCGTTAAGGAGGTTTGCTGCCTCTTTGTATTTATTCTGGTCCCTGAAGAACAGAAAACACTTCCAATCAATCTACTGCTACTCGTTGTGCAACAAAGGGCTGTTGCTAAGGTCTTCCTGAAAAAAAAGCTGTTTCCATGGCAACAGGGTGATGGCACAATAGCCTAATGTCCCAAACGGCTTGCAAACCAGATATTACTATATACTGTATACCAGGTTTCACTTCACTTCACTTCAAGTGTATTTACTTGTCTCAGTGTTTAGAGCAGTTGTCGTTGCTTGGAAACGCTTGTTTTGTTTACTGTGTGGAGACGTGCTGTTATTGCGTTTGGTCTCGTTCTGTATCGCGTTATCTTGTCAGTGTCTGCGCTTGCTTAGCCATTTGTTGCGGTGAAAATAAGGAAAGTGTGTCCAGCTGAATTCATTTAGTATTTTGTTAGACGGGTATAAAAAAAGCTTAGTTTACCGCGGCTGCGGTCGTGTGAAAGCCTCCTCTTGTGCAGACCGAAGAGTGTAAAGACCATCGACTCTACCGTGACTCCATCGGGCAGGGACACCCGCAAGGGATATAAGTATCGCTTTTGATTCATCCTTTTTCCTACTACTTGTTTCACTTCTGTTTCAGTTTTTAATAACCATTTCTTACTATGTGCAAGTAAGTTGTTTTTTAGCATGTGTGTTTGGCAGTTGTTTTTTTTAGATTACTATAAACTACTGTCATTGGATTTGTAGTATTTTATTTTTTATTTATTTTTAATTTTTAGTTACATTATATCTAAGTTATTATGTCTGTATAGGTCTTTTAATTATGTTTTTAGTTTTATTTAATTTGAGTTATTTTAATACTTAAACTAAATGGAAATGAAATAATATATATATATTGAATTTATAAATGTGTATGTACATAATATACAGTGTGTGTGGTTGTACATACACACATGTAGTTGTTTTTTGGTGTTTGGATTAGTGTTATGTTAGAATCATTATTATACTCTTATAACTTTTGTTCTTTAATATTTTTTACTGTTTTTAGCTTTATTTTTTGTTTTTCATTTAAATGTTAAGTTTTGTAATTTTGTTGTATGCATTTGTCATTTTTTTTTTTTTTTCTAATCTCTTTATTTTTTTAAAATTGTACATGTAGTATTTATAAAGTTTTAGCTGTTAGTTTTGGATCTGTTTTTAGTTGTTTTAATACGACAATTGATTGCTTCTGTTGTCCTCAAATGTAAGTGGCTTTGGATAAAAGTGTCTCTTAAATGTCTAAATGTAAATGTAAATAAATAACACCATAGTTTAAACAAAGCGATGAAGGATGAGGGTTTCTCAGCCCATTTTTTTGAAGCACTTGTAGATACCATTTGTTTTTTAAGATCTAGAAGGGACCCAAGTGATTTTTCAACAACAAATAATGACTCTGCTATTAATTGTTATAGAATAAAGTTTATACTTGCCTTGAAAACCACACCACTTTTAAATATACACTATGCACTCTGCTCGAAGTTTGGTGGGGTTAACATGATTTTCTTGTCCTCTTCAAATATTTTTAAAATACTCCGTCTTTCAGTGCCGATCCATTCAGAAATCATTTTAATTTGCTGATTTGGTGCTCAAGAATCATTTATTATTATTAATGTTGAAAACCGTTGTGGCTGCTTAATATTTTTGTGGAAACCATTGTACTTTTTTTAGGATTCATTGATGAATAGAAACTTTCAAAACAGATATGTTTTGTAACATTATAAATGTCTTGATTGTCACTTTTGATCAATTTAAATGTGTCCTTGCTGAATAAAAATATGAATTTTGAAACTTTAAAAAAAATAAATCTAACTGACCCCAAACTTTTGAATGGTAGTCCACATACGTGAGCAGTACTTGTGACTAACATGCTTAAAACTATACAGTAAAGTCAGCTGAGCGGACAGTGAACAAATATATATTACAAAGCTGAAGTTTTCTGCTGACCTGTAGACGAGGGCGAGAATGTTGAGCATGGTGGCTACATCAGGATGATCGTGTCCAGATGTTTTCTCCAGATCTTCCAGAGCCTGTTTGCAGAGAGGCACGGCCACCTCATACCGGCCCTGCGAGGCGTACTGGATCACCAGATTGTGGAGGGTTCTGAGACGAGCGGGGATCTCGTACCCTCCCTGCTGCGCTGCAGCCGCTGCACTGCTGTGAGGAGGCTGAACTGGAGGGACAAGACAGAATGAGATATGGTAAAACAAAATGTATAAAACAGGGTAAAAATCTTAAAACTAAGTATCGACTAAAAGAATAAATAACAGACCCAAAACAAATGATGTTCGGCAGGAAGCAATATTATAATGCTTTCAAAAGGTGCATCATTTTGGTCTTTGTGCATTAGGAAATACCAGAATGAACTGTGACAAGCTCAGTAAAAAAAATGCTGAAAGATAATATATTTCATTCAACATTGTAAACTATTAATAGTTCTAATTCAAATATCTCATTGCAAACAAAATCTATATATTTTGTGCTCATTATAAAATTGTGTCGTTATCTTAGCAACATTTAGGTTTGGATATTTCTGGTATTTCTGCTGTAATTATGACAAAGCTTCTTGTTTTCCAACTTTTTTATTAACAGAAACTAGGAGCGTTGATATTAAATTAATTAACCAGTTAATTAATCAATTAATGATTCAGTTTCAAGAGTTGGATACGGTTCAATAAAATCAACAATAAATAATGGGAGAAAAATATTATTTCAGTCTTAATTTGAAATGAATTGAAACTTAATTGAAATCTTAATTTCCTGCATATTTTCATGTTCATTTTTATTATGTTAGATTTTTCAAGATATTACTTTTGTAAAATAATTAATAAAATAAATAATAAAAATGTATGACAATTTAAATACAATTACAAATAATAAACAATATTTAATGTAAATAATTTAAAGTCATCTTGTGGCCCAGCAGAAGTTTACTGAAGTGCTCAAATTGGCCCCGGCCCCCCACCGGTTTGGAATTTAATCATTTGGTATTGGAATCAGGTGAAACTGAATGATCGCTAACAGAGATGCTGCGAATGCAGGGCGTTTAAAAATCGGTAATTTCAGGTTTCATTTCAAATGCTGCTAATGTGGACAGCAGCAGACATTTCACTAGGTTTTTCTGGAACAAAGTCTGTGTTTGAGCTAAGACAGTCAATTAGCAAAAGTCAACAAGTAGCTTCTTTCTAAGCACTTCTTACTAATGATCTAAAGCTCTAAAAGCATGTATTTCCTGATTTTACTTAAGACCAAAACAAACTTCAAATTAGCCAACTCAAATAAACTAAGAATGATCAAAAACATGGCAAAATGAAAGTGAAAGGATTACATTGCCAGCACTTCAGGAATGAGAAGAAGAGATTAATGCGATCTTTCTTAGAGCAGATTAATGTCAGCCTCTTTGGAAACCCCTGCTGGAGATCAATTGCTGCAGGGATGCATCACTGAGAGAGAAACAGCCGTCTGGCATTCATGTGTCAGAATGAGGGCTAATCTGAGCATGCTCAGGACTCAGCAGTGTCAGCCTGCGACATATGATGCCACAAACTCCTGTGCACTGGAGCGCTCTCTGCCACAACACGACCCACGCTGCCCTTTGATCCTGCTCCGCAGTCATTGAGCCAATTATCAGGCAGGAGAACAGAGAAAGTGGAGGGGAGGAAAGGAAATACAAGACAAGAACCCCTGTCTAGCACAAAATAAGGAAAAGAACTGTTGTTTGTTTCCCTTCCCCTATCAACCCACCGCACATATTTCCACAATTTACACTTTTTATTTGACTAAAATACAATTGTGGTAAAATACACTGATTCGAAAAGAGTGCGAGGAGCATGAATGTAATACATTTTTTCACTCTCAAGCAAATTATATTTCGAGGTCATTGAAATTTTTCATTTTCTTCTTTAAAAAAATGTGCAGTGATTGTACCATGGTACAGTGATGGTATCAGATGGTGATATCACACTACAGTGAAGTACAGCAAGGTACAAAAGACCACATTGAAAATTTGTGATGGTTTCATTTATCCCAGAAATAAATAGAATATTTGTTTATATGTATATACACATACATATAGAGATTTATTTAATATGCACTACTGTTCAAAAGTGTGGGGTCATTAAGTGACTTTAAGAGTAAGGGTCATTAAGAGTAAAGGCTCAGGAATAATTTACATTTTAAAATATATTAAAATAGAAAATTAGTTATTTAAAAAATAGAAATTTTAAAATCGTAATGATATTTCAAGCCCTGCATCTTACTGTATTTTTGTTCAAATAAATGCAGTCTTGATAAACATAAGAGACTTCTTTCAAAAACAACTGGAAACCTTATGACTACAAAGTTTCTGAACAGTAAGTGTACATATTTAATTCAAATATACATTTTTATTAATAATTTATTATAAATAGAAATGATCTTTTTTTTTTGATTACATTAAATTAAATGTACACAAATCTGTGACAAATTTGAAAAGAAAAAACATTTACTTATGGTCACTGACTTTGCTGAGACTTGTATACCATGAGCCTGAATGGTTACCACTTTCTTATATCATGGTATATCAATGGTACTTCATACCATAGTGTTTTAATGGAGGCAGGTCTATAATTTGAATTTGAGTAATTTACTAGACTTAATAGAGCTACTGGGGTACTTACTGCCAGGGCCCGGCTCATCCTGCTCATCTGGGAAAAGATCGTCCAGTGTCTCCCTACTGGAATCAGAGTCCTTATCATCCTGATGAGAATGAGGTGGAAAGAAGCACAGAGTGAGACTTAATAAAAAAAATACACACAGAGATAAAGGCTCTATGATAGACGTCAGGAGGAATATAAGATCGAGTCTCACTGATGGGCTGAGGTCCTGGTCATATTTCTTGAGCTGGTTCATGAACTCCAGATGTTTCTTCTCCTCCTCCAGCTGGGCCACGCTCTGCTCACTCTTCTGCAGCCGCTGCTGGGTTCCTGCCAGCTCGTCTCTCAGCCACTGGTTCTCCTGACACAGCCTACGCACCTGGAGAACAGGAAAAGCAGCCTCAGGGCATTTTCACACCAGAGCTTTTAGACTCATTTGTGGAAAGGCATAGCAACAGCGACAGCCCACTTTTTCAGCAGCCCTGCTTCAGGAAGCATTTTTCCCATAGTCATTAAAAGAAAAATCCTCAGTAAATCCTTAGCACAGAGGTGAATAACAACATTATAACTTGTGATTATAAGCCAAAAGCATTAATTAAAGGTTTGAATCTTTATGAGCAATTTATTATGCTATATAGTATATCTATATATATATATAATATGTATCTATATATAAAATTAGCATGAAACATGAGCATGAATGAATCGTATAATTGAGAGTAACATCAAATACACAACTATTAACTACCAATAAGTCCTAAAAAATAAGCAAAATCATATACTATTGCCAATGTAAAAAAAGTTTGTATTAAAAAAAAGTAAAATGCTTTTTAAACCTGTCAATTGGTCAACTGAAAGTTATCTTACCATAATGCAGTGAACTGCATTATGTAATTTTATTGTAAAATTACAGGCAACTGTTAGATTTTTGGAATAAAAAACTATTAATTATCATATCACTTTACAGGAACAAAACGCAACTTCCCTACATGACCTCACATATGATTCAAGCTGTTCTGTTTCTTGTTTTTTATGTATATTTTTTTAAAAAAACTTTTGTAAAACCATAAGATGTGTTTGTGTTACATTTATGTTATGTAAGCGTTTCGAATAATTCACCCACAAATGAAAATACAAAAACCATGGAGTTCTAGGTGTATATGACTTTCTTCTTTCAAAAGAAGTTATATTAAAAAATGTCCTGGCTCTTCCAAGCTTTATAATGGCAGTGAATGCGGGTTGAGATTTTGATGCCCAAAAAAAAAAGTGCATAAATCCATCATAAAAAGTTCTCCACATAGCAGTAGGGGGTTAATAAAAACCTTCTGAAGAGAAACGATGTGTTTGTGTACGAAAAAATATCCATATTTAAAACTTTATAAACCATAATCTCTAGCTTCTGCTAACTGTCGTACAAGGTGAGTATTAAGGTGAGTACAACAGTTAGCAGAACCTAGAGATTATGCTAACTGTCGTACTCACCTTAATACGCGTGTACGACAGTTAGAGATTATGCTAACTGTCGTACTCGCCTTAATACGCGTGTACGACAGTTAGCAGAAGCTAACTGTCGTACACGCGTATTAAAGTGAGTAAATCATGGGGTAATTTTCATTTTTGGGTGAACTATCCCTTTAATGCATTATCTTAGTGTTGTTATTTAAGTGTGTTCCCCAGATGGTGTTTTGTCTTTTTGTGTATGACCCTGTTTTATGGACAGGCCACTTAGAATTAATTCTTCTTTCTATTTCACCACCTGTATTATTATGGTGAATTGTCTCCATAGTTCAGTTTCCATAATTGATTTGGCTATTTTCCTGTTTAGCACTGTGAAGCTGCTTTGACACAATCTGTATTATATATATATAAAGCACTTCAGGAGCCAAGAATTTGATTAAACAATGTGATTTTAATTTAATTTCTGAAAGAATTGACTTGAAAGAATTGAACTGATTCTTAATTCCTGAGCCTGACAGTTTGTGCTCTACTGATTCATTCTTCTGATAGACACAAGTGCCATTATGTGTATTGGGCAAAGCCAATGAGTCAAAATGAGGAGCAGACAACACTATTTTTGGCACCTTCTCTTCCTGAGTGGTTACCTATCTGAAGTGATAGACTGCCGTTAGAAGTCATGTACTCATGCTGATGAAATAAACGCACCTCGACTTGGAGTCAAATAGTACAATGTGAAACACCATGTGAAAATCGCATCCAAAACAAAAACTTTTATTTTGGATGCGATTAATCGTGATTATTCGTTTGACAGCACTAGTGAAAATATATCAAATTGGAGTCAAACCAAACCCGTGTGCCTGTACGCCAATGAACCTGAGAGCATGGTTTAATTTTTGATGTGCCACAGTGCGTTTTTTGTTGTTGTTTTTTTTACCTGTGCTCGAAGCTTCTGTTTCTCTGCCTCCACTGCACTCAGGTGCCCTGACAAAGCCATCATCACCTGCGCCAATCGATAAAAGAAAGAGAGAGAAAGTAGCCATGGTGTGTTACTGTGGTTACAAGCAAATTTATTCAAAAAACAATCACCATTTCATCCCACTTTGGAAGCATTTCCACACTGCACCTGTGCTTCGCTGAGGCCCAGCTCCAGCATCTCCATAGAGCGCTGGATCATGGCTGTCTTCTCCTCAACAGCACGACCCTCCTGGCTCTGTTTGAGGCAGCGCAAGGTCCCCATCAGCCCCTCCAGGATGGCCTGATGTTCTGCACGGAGCGCCTCCAGCCCCTGCATGACCTCCCGTGTCCGACATAGCAGCTCGTCCTGGGACAGCTTCTCTTCGGGGTCCCCCTGCCCGTCCGTCTCCTTCACGCACACCACGCTCGACATGTCCTCACGCATCCTAAAGAGAGATGTACACAATACAAGAATGAGAACATTAGTCTGGGAACTGTTCCTGTTCAGATGAGTGTGTTTGTATAATTGATCAGACATGAAAAGACACTGAAGGCAATTAAATGAGTCGTCACTTCCTTGTTCTTGTGCCTTGAAACCCTTAAGGAATAACTCAAGTCACTGTAAATGTGAAGTGGCAAAGAAAACTCCGCAAAAGAATGAATTCCCTACCAACTTCCATAAAACACCATGGGAACTGGACCCAGAATGCACTGTAGAGGTTACATGACCAACAGAACCAAACATTTCCTCAAACTGAGTTTTATTTGCTTTTAATCCAGATTAAGCATCTGTCACAGAGACAAACATCTACATTGCCTTCAAGAACTTATATAACAGGACTATAGAATGGCTTGCATTTAGTAAATCTGCTTAGCTCACTTCCAAAGCTTTAAACAATGACAGTTTCACTTAACAGTATTCAAGTTGAGGCAACGGACATAAGCGAGAGCAAGATGTTAGCTCAGATTTAACCAAATTAGTTGATGGACTACATAGATAATCACATTTTTCAGAGAGTGGTGCTTGCATTGGCAAAACACATTGATGCAATGCTATGGTGCTCTAGGTGGCTGCCAGGACATTACTATGCAGTTGCCAAGACATTTTTAACATGTGCTATGTGGCTATTAAGGTGTTTTTTAGATGGTTGCTTACTGGTCCAACATTAGTGATATTCTGGTCTCTAGCTAGGCTCAGATCTCTTCTGCTTGTTTTAAAGCCTCAAGTATACTTCACTTGAGCACATTAAGCCCAAAGTATACTTCAGTTTTGATGCGAATGTTTAGCGTATGCCTACAGCGAATAGAGTGGAATGTGGAAAATAAGTGTGTTCTGCACTGTTGGGCAATAGATGGACCCATCGATAGCTTTTCGACTGAATGAGCGTGTTGAGTTTAAATTTTGGAGTATCACACCGAAGCTGTGTGCCTAGGTTACAGGCACAGATCCCTTCTTCATTTGTCTATGGGTTTTTTGCTTGTTTGAAAGTATACATCACTTGAGTAAATTAAGCCAAAAGTATACTTTAGTTTTGATGTGAACACCTAGCGTATACCTACAGCTAGAGTTACACATCCACTAGTGTGCTCTGCACCACTGGCACTACATGGACCCCGCTCTGTACCTTTTCGGCTGGTTAAGCATGTGGAATTGGTGACATAGACCATCGAGAGAGAGATCACAGATTGGCAGTTCATCTAAGCGAATCGGTGTATGAAAAGAAAAAACGGAAATGACCAAAATAAGAAAACGCCCTCTAAGTCAAGAGGGTACTCACAGTTGCTTGGATTTGTGCCCACCTTTCAGTTTCCCTTTTTGAATGACAACTATAGACTACTGCCAACTTCTGGTATGGAGAGTTATTTCCACTCACACAGGTGCAGAACACACATTGGCCGTGTCTTTGCAGTTGTGTTCAAGCACAACATTTCAACTTAGACGGAGGTGATTTGAAGCAGCACCACAGTAGGCATCCATTGTCGCTAGTTCTTTAAAATCGGTTTGGTTTGTCTGGGCCTTTAACATCCACCAGTTGAAATCATAAGGGTTATCTCTAAGGAAAGTAACAGCAGACTACATAACTTGAGGAATCATTCAAAATCGTAGCACAAACAGTGCATGCTGAGTTACACATCAACGTTTAATACTTTCTGTCATAAGTATAAGCAATAGTAGTGATGCTTGCTTTCGCAAACACAACAAATATTAAATTCTAAACTAAAACTAAAAGACAAAAAGTAACTTCACTTAGAGGTGCAAAAACAATGCAAGAATTTAAAAGGCTCCTCGCTCTTCCCAGCCTGACACAAGGACACAAAGCAGCTGTCTTTGTTGTTGCCAAGACACTACTCACCTGGTAAGGCATATCAGGGTTGCTAAGGCAGTGGGTGAGGCACGTTAGAGTAAGCGCACTGGGAGTTGCAAGAACCCAAAGAGCAAGAAAAGAGAACCTGAGATTGTTGCCCTTTCTAACGCAATACCTCCAGACTACAGCGAAGATGCTGGGAAAACCCATTCATTGGAAATTAACACGTCTCCACAGCTTTCTTTTCTCTTGTGAAAACAAGCGTACAATCTCCTCCCTGCCATGCTGATGTAAAGAAGAGGTGGGTCTACGTGCTGCTCCTGAGCTTCAGGCCTGTGCTGTATTCCGGTGGGAGGGGAAATGGGAAGTGAGACGGCAGAGATTCATGTGACCCATAAAGCAACTTGTTGTCTGGCATGTGACAACTACTGAGCAGGAAACACCCAATCTGCTGCAGATATTGTTCAGAACAGATCAATTTTCATTGCTCTTTTCCAACAAGGACCACCCACTCAGACCCATGAATATCTAACAATGTTAGATTTTCTTGGTAACAACATATATTAATTTATTTCTAATAATAACAAACATATTACATTTGGCTATTGTCAACAGAATTATAATTTTTTTTTGTAGAAAAGGAATGCACTTGATATTAATTCCAGCTGATACCAATAAATTATTTTCATGTCTTGACTGATAACCAATAACTAGAGATTTAAAATGGTACATATTGTAAGAATATACAGAAATTAAGAATAAAACACAAAACTAAAATCTATTACAAGTGAATTCAACATGTATAGCAGGCTTGCCGCGATAGACGGTGCTGACGGTGATACCGGTGTTAAGCTGCAATACCGGTTATGTCACTTGCCCTCCGCGGCACCGACCCCCACCGTCGTTTTTATTTTTTATAGTAATAAAAATCATTTAGTTCAGTAAAAGAACAGACACTACAATTAAAAACTGAATGCGGCTGCTCATTGCAGTGTGCCGAACGACAGTCGCATCTCAGATCGGATTTAATTTCTCCAGTGAGGAGAGTGAGTCGAGAAGAGTGGGGTGAGGCGAGACAGACAAGAAGAGTGAGATGAGACAGACAAGAAGAGTGGGTGAGACAGACAAGAAGAGTGGGGTGAGGCAGACAAGAAGAGTGGGGTGAGGCAGACAAGAAGAGTGGGGTGAGGCAGACAAGAAGAGTGGGGTGAGACAGACACGAAGGTGGGGTTGAGAGGACAAGAAGAGTGGGGTGAGGCAGGACAAGACGAGGTGGGGGAGGCAGCAAGAAGTAGTGGGGGAGGAGGCAAGAGAGTGGGGTTGAGGTCACAAACTGATGGCGGCATTCGAATTCAGGATTTATGAATAGAGGCAGAATTCATGTTACTCAATTATGGAAAGTCTTCCAGTTCCTGAAGCAGCAAAACAGCCCCAGAACATCACACTACCACCACCATATTTTAATGCTGGTATGATGTTCTTTTTCTGAAATGCAGTGCTGGTTTTACGCCAGATGTAATGGGACACACATCTTCCAAAAAGTTAAACTTTTGTCTCATCAGTCCACATAATATTTGCCCAAAAGTCTTGGGGATTTTTGGGCAAATGAGAGACGAGCCTTTGTGTTCTTTTTGGTAAGCAGTGGCTTTTGCCTTGGAACTCTACCATGGATGCAGTTTTTGCCCAGTCTCTTTCTTATGGTTGAATCATGAACACTGACCTTAACTAAGGAAAGTGAGGCCTGCAGTTCTTTAAATGTTGTTCTGGGTTCTTTTACGACCTCCTGGATGAGTCATCGTTGTGCTCTTGGAGTAATTTTGGAAGGCCGGCCACTCCTGGGAAGGTTCACCATTGTTCCAAGTTTTCTCCATGTGTGGAGAATGGCTTTAGAAATGGCTTTATAATCTTTTCCAGACTTATACATGTCAACTATTTTGTTTCTCATCCGTTCTTGAATTTCTTTAGATCGCGGCATGATGTGTTGCTCTTTAAGTATGCTTCACTTTGTCAGACAGGTTCTATTTAAGTGATTTCTTGATTCAACTGGTCTGGTAGTAATCAGGCCTGGGTGTGGCTAGTGAAATTTAACTCCACTTTCTAAAATAATGTGGTTAATCACAGTTCCTTCATGATTTAACAGGAGGGGCAATTAATTTTTCACGTAGGGCCACGTAGGTTTGGACAGCTTTTTCCCTTAATAAATGAAATCATCATTAAAAACTTCATTTTGTATTTACTTGCATTATCCTTGTGTAATATTTAAATTTGTTTGATGATTTGAAACATTAAAGTGTGACCAACATGCAAAAAAATAAGAAATCAGGAAGGGGGCCAACACTTTTTCACACCACTGTATATTATGTAAACAAACTTTTATTTTGGATGCAATAAATCAAGATTTATCTATTTCCGTCCCTATAGTGTGACATGTTAGTATAAGATGGCAAATGAATAAATGTAAAAAAAAAAATTAAGATCGTGCACAATAAATAGCAATTAACGTGTGGATAAAAAACTCTAATAATTGGTAGAATTAGGGTGTGCAATTAATCGAATGCGATGCCATGTGACATCTTGTCAGTAAAGCCGGTTCCGTGATTGGTAGTAAATCACCATCACATGCTTTCAGATGAGCGGCAATTACTACACAGAGCCGTAGTTCACTGACAATTAGGCAATATCGCGTTCATAATTGCAGATGAATCGCATTTGATTATGAACGCGATATTGCCTAGCTTCTCAGTGAACTACGGCTCTGTGTATTAAATGCCGCTCAATCTGAAAGCAGGTGATGGAGATTTACTGCTAATCACGGAACCGGCTTTACTGACGAGATGCGCTTGACAATCGCATGCGATTAATTGCACAGCCCTAGTAGATATAACTATATGGTACCGATATGGTATCATGCATCTCTACTTTTCAGAGTAAAAAATTAAGCATTTAAACTTATTTAACCAACTTTTAGCCCATTTACTAAAGTTGAGATGGGGTTATGTAACCTAACATGAAAACGGACTCATATTACAGTTTACATGTAAAAATTGACTAATAAACCTAACAATCTCCTTTTGAGGTTTGTGCTCCTTGATTCTGCATAACGATTTGTGTTTTCAGATGAATTAAAGAACAAAGGCAGCAGGAGGACAGAGGAAGGGCACAGGAAAGATGAGCAAATGCACGGCAGGGATGGAAATGCAGATTTCATGCTGTTGTTTGAAGTGTAAATGTGTTTCAGTGTTTTGTGCTGGGGTTACGCTATCCCTGTTCTTCAAAGCGCACAGAATACACTAAATATAACTATATATCATAAGGTAAAAGATCATCTCATCAGCATTACATAATACTAATGGACACATAGAGGACAGACAAAGTTCATAATAGAAAAAAGGAGGTAAAGATTTTAGAAGTTCCACTTGCTTCCATATCCAAAAACCGAGGAAGTAATAACACTTTTTACCAACACCTTAACAGAAACATGTTCCTTTTAAATCATATTTTACTGGATGCCAATTATCAGTATTAAAACGATTCATTTTTAAATTAAACCACTGATATTGTGGGTAAAAAAAAGACTTTCCCTTTAATGAGGCACAGCTTGTTTGTGTTTCACAAGTTTTGACAGTTCAGTGCTCAACAGCTGTCATTAGTTGCATTGTTGTGACTAAAGGGAAGTACGAATGAGTCAAGATGCGGCAGAATTCAACATCTGTCCTGTGTCTTCATTTATATGTAAAAACAGACATTTTAAACTCTTACATATTAATTTCTTTCTCTAAAAAGGAGCTGTGCGTGTTAACATTCATATTAACTAAAAGACATTAATTGTGATTATTTTAATCTTTTGATAGCCCTGATAAGTCATAATTTTTGGTTTTATTGAATTAAAAATACAAAATATGAATGATTCCTAGTACCCCTGGTTTGGAATTAGAAGTTAGAATATTTATGAAGCAGGACAGACCTTGAAGCACAGAGAAATTAAACTTTTTTTTAAATTTAGAAATCTGGCAGCAAGAGTGTGAAAATCTGACTTAAATCCATTTATTAGTTTGTAATCTTTGTTCAGCAAAAGAAAAAGAAAAAAATTTAATCCATTTGTACGTGGTATTTCAGACTGTCAGATGGGACTTTAAGTAAAGTTTTTTTTTCCACCAGTGGGTAATAGGGCTGGATACAAAAATATTGATATTTTGATATTAATCGATTCTCATTTTTACGGAACAATATCGATTCTTAAATCTCAAGAATCGATTAGTCTAGCCTGTTTTCAGTTAATGGACAGAATATTGAAGGGCACTTTCCATCCAATATATCGCAATAAGCATTGTGCTTTGGTACTTTTAATATGAAACAGTCTCAGATTTCAAATTCTGTCCATTGTATTTCAGTATTCAAACAATAAATGCCATTTTGGCGCTGTTTAATGTGAAGTGATAGATAGCTGTAGCGCCTCAGTTTTACAGACGCGGTAGCGTCTGAACTAATCATCTCCTCCACATTAATACCAGTTTCAGCACAAAATAAACGTGACTAAACATCCGAAGGTAAGTTAAAAGAAAAAGTACAACTTCACAAGCCGTATCCGGTCTCATGTAATCGCTCAATCAGTGTTTCAGCCGCGCAAAGATGCAAATATAGCATCTTGTAAACAATGTCACGTAACGTCACATTCACCTCAGAAAAACATATTCGGTGACCATAAACTCAGTCAGATAGAAAAATAAACTGTATAGAGAGGGTCATTTTGCTAAATATATGCATCATATAACATATTCATTATAATTTTTTTTACTGTTCTTCAATGTTTAATTTATTGTTAATGTTTAATTGAAGTAGAAATATTATTATGTAATTGTAACTTTATTATTTTAAAAACTTCATTAGAAATATTATTATGTAATTGTAACTTATTTTATTATAATTGTAGTACCGTCTCAAGTATATTTTACAGCATTAGTTGAGAGATTTTCTTTCCTTGAGAAAATTTGGCATGTACTGTACCTGATATTTACCCAAAATAATCGATATTGAATCGAATCGGTAATCGAATCGCAAGCTTGTGAATGAGAATCAAATCAAATTGTGAAATTTGTGTCAAAACCCAGCCCTACTGAGTAAGTAACATCACACAAAATTCACAGCTGTGAATTATGCAGTATTCACTATTAAGTGAATAGTCAACTATTTTGAACACATGCATAAACATGTCAAATTCAGCAATGCCACCTGTTTACGTTGTTTTGTGTGCATCAGTTGTGCAGCAACATGGCAAGATTTCATGACAGACATGAGTAGAAGGAAAACTGACACTTTTCCGAAGACAAAAGTTCAGTGTGAACAAATCCTAACAGTATGAGATCACATGAGGACAGATAAATGAAAAACAGGCCTGAACACCTCCTACTCAATTACAAATGATAATGATCTGTCCTTTATTACTCAACCTGGAGAGGTTGAGACAGAGAGCGCTTGAGAGGCAGTAATAAACAGAGGAAGTTACGATTAGAAAGCAGAGAGCTGAAGAGATTGAGCAGGTTGGGTGAAAGGCTCATTACTCAGAGCTGTTAAGCCGATAGAAGTACTCTAGCATGACTCACACAACCCTGTCCATCGGGAAACACTCTCTTGTGACCTCAGGAGGAAGGGAGAGGGGGGTCGAACCTAATGCCTGTAACTATAACAACATCCACGCTGTCGAGTCACAGGAAGAGATATTGCTGACATTACAGGAAGGCCACACACCAAGGGAAAAACCAGGAGAGACTAAAGTTCACCCAAAAACGACAATTCTGCCATTTACTCATTTAAAATATCATTTTCTGTGAAAAATAAAATGAAATTTTTTAAAGACTATACTCGTCATTATTTCAGTAACCTATAATTTAACTGAATGAGGACTGTGTCTGTCAAGAGTCAAAATTATAGTATCATAATAATAATCCATCCATATTGTGCGCTATATTCCAAGCTTTCTAATATCATGTAACAGCTTTGCATGAGAAACAGAGCAAAATTTAAAGTGTTATTCAGTGAAACATTTGACATCCTCCCTGCATCATGATCTAAACAACATGTCAATTTAACTCCGTCTCATTCCTGGTTTCAGTTCAGACTAACTAAAGTTGTTTTTAGTTTCAGCATTATTACTCCAATCTTCAGTGTTCTTTCAGAAATCATTCTAATATGCTGATTTGATGCTCCAGAAACACTTCTTATTATTATCAATGTTGAAAACAGTTGTGCTGCTTAATACTTTTGTGGAAACTATGATACATTTTTAAGGAATCTTTGATGAATAAAGTTAAAAAGAACAGCATTTATTTGAAATAAATATCTTTTGTAAGATTATAGATGTCTTTTCTGTCACTTTTGATTAATTTAATGCATCCTTGCTGAAAGAAAGCATTAATTTCATTTTTTTTAAAAACTCTTCCTACCAAACTTTTGATCAGTACTGTGAATGTGAAATCTCAATCTACAGGATAACCTTGTTGGCAAGAGGTAACATTAACACTGAGTAACTAAGGTTGGTGTCTGTGTCCTCGTTTTGCCTTGAGTAGAGACCACCATGAGAAACTGCAGTGTGGTGCTTCATTTAAATGAACTCTGCATCAGAGTGTGATTGCCCTGACACTTCAGTCCAACCCACTCAGCTTCACAGACGCCAGCACCTCTGATTTCTCAAACACTGTGAATACTAGAGCAGAGTCACACTCAAACTTCACCTTCTTTCTGTTATTTTTCAGGAAGCATCTTGATGTCTGTATTTTTAAGTATCAGCTGTGCATGAACAAAGAGGAAGAGAAACAGTGTTAGCAGAAACAATGAATCAAGAAACTCTCTGTGTGATGTTAGTTTTAATGGAGAACCTACAAAATCAGGTTTATTGTGTCCAAAACCTTCCTAGTCTGAAGACTAATAATAAATCAAACAAAAAACACAACAAAATAGCAGTGTGAGTTTGTGTTTTTGTACATTTATCATGATAATATAATTTATTCTTTGACTTGCATGCAAATACCATGGTATATGAATCTGGGAACCTATGATGCATATATATGAGGGATTCCCAAACATTTTTTATCAACCAGACCTCTTTGACCTAAAATACTTATTTAAATTGGGAGATTTTTAGTTAATGTTTCAGTGATTAAACGACACATTTGCATGGTTCCCAGATGCTGATTAATGCAGGCAAGTGAATCATATATTTAATATTTTATTATTAATTTAATCTTAATGTTTTATTTTGATTGCTTTGTATTTTAATATTACGTATTTTTAATTGCACATTTATGCTTTATGTTATTACTGTCATAGTTTTAAATAAATTAATGAATTAAATGAAATAATTGAATTACATAATTTAATTCATAAATCAATATCATTATTAATTATTAGCTTTTCAGTTCCCTCATAAACCCCAGTCTTGTGTCAATTTCAAAATCTACAGACAGCATAGTCAATGGATAATAAATGTTTTTAGTTTGTGTGTGTACATTTTGAGTAAATGTTGTGTAAACTAATTTTCATTTCATAAATGTGTAAATCTCACCTGTTGTCAGAAACAAAATGCACTTTGCAGGACTATATATTGGCTTTATATTGGAAAATTGCCGCCTGCCTTCTTGATATGAATATCAGCTATAAAACCTCTAGCTCCACAACAGTAAAGCAACCTACATAGCCCATAAAACAAAAAACTGTCACATTTCCATCACACAGAAGTCACATCCCACAGATGAACACGTTCAGTTTAATCAGGCACTTTGCAGCAGCACGAGAGTATGAGTGGCTATAAATTGTACTTGTGTTCCTGTGAGAAGCCAAATTTATAACTGCCCCATTGATTCCCCAGAGGAGAACCAGCCACCTTCTCATTGAGAAGCCACTGCAGCGGAGCCCGAGCTCGCAGCTGGCCACACATTCACACCGCTCAGAGACTGCATCTCCTTCACCAAAACACAAATGCTTTCACTGAGCAAAGACGGACTGTATGTCAACTGAGCAGAGCAAGCCATCTGCATACTAACTACAAAAGATCCACGTCATGCAGCAAGATCAAGCACCTTGTGCTCAGATGATTCCATGCTTTTCATGAAATCAGTTCTTTTTTTTAATCAAATATTTGGATTACAGTGGGTTCAATGATATTGGTGAGACAAAGATATTGTGTTTTATTCAAAACAATTCAAACTAATTCCTTGAAGCACACAATTTCATTTGATACTATTCATCACTCAGTCAATGGTCTAGCAAGTTCCTATTTAAAGGCGTCATCTGAGACCAGCAGAACCAATTCATAAAGACATTTATTCGAGAATTAGGCAGTTCTTAATAGAGAAAAACTTAACTAGAGAGCTGAGTCGTGATCAGCAAAATTATTTAAAATGGTTACGAACAGTGTTGGGGAAAGTTACTTTTAAAAGTAATGCATTACAATATTGCGTTACTTCATAAAAAAGTAACTAATTATGTTACTTAGTTACTTTTTATGGAAAGTAATGCGTTACGTTACTTTAGCGTTACTTTTTAAATCGGGGCTGGGCTTGCTTGTTTGTTTTTAAAATAAAAAAATTCTATTTTTGGCAAATATAAAAGCCTTTTCACACCAAAAGTGAAATGAATAAGCCTCAGGCTGAAGGGAAAGTACATTTCCGTCTGTACAGTAGAATGCAGAAGAAGAAATTTCAACACACTTCAGCAATAAAAAAAGAGACAAATGTTTGTCTAGAGTAATTTGTGCTTATTAGTACGGTTGAACTGGTTCATCGAAGGTCAGAAGCAAAGACATTTGGTTAATAGAATGGGATTAAATACATTAAGGATATTTGTGTTGTTTAACATTTTAATTTTTGCAGGTTTGCGTCATATTCTGAGTTGTATTATTTTTATTCATTTTGAGGAATACTGAATCTATGTTTTTTTTTGTGAGTGAGATGAATTAATGCATATTCATATTTATTTTGGAACTACAGTAACATCTTCTGATTTCTCTCAACATGGGGACACCAGAGCTGTCAAAAAGTAAAAAAAAAAAAAAGTAACTTGCGTTACTTAATTGAAAAAGTAACTCAGATATTCTCTTGTAAATTTAAAAGTAATGCGTTACTTTACTTGTTACTTGAAAAAGTAATCTGATTATGTAACATGCGTTACTTGTAATGCGTTACACCCAACACTGGTACCAATAAGTTTGAATGCATTTCAAACATAGCTGAGATTGTTTAAATGTTTGGGGAGTCTCTTATGCTCACTACTGCATTTATTTGATCAAAAATACTGTAAAAACATTAATATTGTGAAAAATTATTACAATATTATTTCTGTTTTAAATACTTTAAAATTCAATATATTCCTATGATGCAAAGCAGACTTCTCAGCGGCCATTATTCCAGTTTTCACTGTCACGTGATCCTTCAGAAATTATTTTAATATGCTGATTTGGTGCTAGGTTTTTAATATTGGTTCTTGACCAGTGTTGAAAAGATTTTGAGCTGTATTTGTGGAAATCATGATACATTTTTTCAGGATTTTTTTGATGAATATAATTTAAAACAACAGCATTTATTTGAAATATTTTGTAACCAATGTCTTAACTGTCACTTTTGATCATTACTGGTCCTTTGCGAAGAAAAGTTAAATTTTCTTTTATTTTGATCAAATAAATACAGACTTGGTGAGCAGTCTTCTTTTAAAAAAAGCTGTGTATAATAATGTGTGTGTTAGGGCTGTACTGCTATGAGCAAAAATCTAAATATGCGATAACTCATTAAATAATGCGATATTCGATACGATAATGCTTAAAGTGCCATATGTTCAGATGAAACAGTTTTACTCAGCTGTTGCTGAGTCAGTTCTGTGAACTTCTATAACTATCTTGTGTCATATATATATGGTTATTTGTATGTTTGTATGTATGTACCAAGAGTTCCTGTAAAATCACAACAAATTCCTTAAGTGGTGAATAAAGCTCATTCTTATTCTGATTCTAATAAGAAAGCACCCTTACAACAACTTCTGAAAGTGAACGGTATGTGTTTTACTCGAGCATTACATAAAAATGCCATTTTAACATTAGTGTAATCATTTTAACATGAGTTTAGGAACTGAATAATAAAAAGGAAAAATAAAACACTGCTTAGTATTTACTCTTTGAATTCAATATGCACTGATTCTTATTTAAACTACAAAAGTTATTTAGGTAAGAGCAGTGAGTGATTTTCTCTTTGTCTTTTGTTCATGGCCCCATATATTGCAAGCTGTAGCGATATGCATTTTGCGATATGTACATTTGTGATATTTCGCTAAATTGCACAGCCCTAGTGTGTGTGTGTATATATATATATAGACTTATACTTACATACCACAGTGGTGGGCAAAATTATTAGCACACCTGACAGATCTGAAAATATTGAGAAAAAACCTTTTTGCCTCCAAAACATGATTTAATTTCATAATGTTCATGAAACATGCAGATGTTTGCTCTGCCTCTGAGCACAACAAATATCAGATGAAGTGAGTTGTACTGTTTTATTTAGACTTTTTGTTATTTGGTATGTCCACCTTTTGCAGCAATTACAGCTGCACATCTCTCTGGTATACTGTCGATATATTTCCTGAGAACTTCAACACTAATGTTATCCCATTATTGCAGAAATGCTTTATCACAGGTTGAGAAATGGTAGTCTGATTCCCGTTGCAGTGATTTTCAGCTCATTTAACACTGATATTCTGGTTTAGGGCAGTGGTTCCCAGCACTGCAACTTATGATATAAATCGGGTATATTCAATAAAGGCTCAAAAATGTCCAAGATTGAGCACCAATGTTTTAGGGCTGTATCATGAACACATCTTTGGTGCAGTGACTAACAATGAATGAACACAGATCTATTAGTGTTTAACACTGGTTCTCTGGATGGTTTAGGGCTGTATCAGACAGCTCTCTGGTGCAGTGACTACACTCATCTGCTGTGTGTCATGGCCTGACTGGGCTTTTGCCTTGCCTTACTCCCTCCCTGACTTAATATCACACATCTGACTCTCAATAGCAAACCCCTGAGCACCCATCCAAACGATTAACCAGCGCTAATAAAGAGAGAGTGATCTCCGTGTCGTTTAAAAGCGATGTAAACAGTCATTTGACAGGTATTCCGACACTCCCAGCGAGCCTCGGGCAGGAGCTGAGCGCGCGAGTCAACTGCTAGCTCGTTAGCATGAGCAACATCTTACCGTTCTGCGGAGCATCCAGATCACACACAACCGTAACAGGGTTTGTTCCTCCTCGTCCCTCAACGAACCTCCAGTCAATATGACGCTCCGCAGCCTGATTGTGAGGGTTTGGGGCAGCTGTGTGTGTGTCCAGTCTTCCGGCGCTCGACGGGGGAAGTTCCTGCCACTGACAGTCCTATTCCACCAGCACGAGCTCAAATCACAGAGTGGCGCAGAGACAATAGTCTCATAATCACACAGTAATAATGTGCGACGGCGAAAACACTGAGGTCTCAGCTCAGACGCATCTGTCTGGAGCTGCACTCAGTGAAAATGGCGTTGTGTTTCTCCAAGCAGCTTCCCTCCTCCTCATTATGATGTCATCCCAGGATTAAAGGAGATCGACATTGTTTGTCATTCTACTCTGTAGATGTGTGTGTGTGTGTGTGTATATATATATACAGTGGGTACGGAAAGTATTCAGACCCCCTTAAATGTTGCACTCTTTGTTATATTGCAGCCATTTGCTAAAATCATTTAAGTTAATTTTTTTCCCTCATCAATGTACACACAGCACCCCATATTGACAGAAAAACACAGAATTGTTGACATTTTTGCAGATTTATTAAAAAAGAAAAACTGAAATGGTCCTAAGTATTCAGACCCTTTTGCTCATTATTTAGTAGAAGCACCCTTTTGATCTTATACAGCCATGAGTCTTTTTGGGAAAGATGCAACAAGTTTTTCACACCTGGATTTGGGGATCCTCTGCCATTCCTCCTTGCAGATCCTCTCCAGTTCTGTCAGGTTGGATGTTAAACGTTGGTGGACAGCCATTTTTAGTCTCTCCAGAGATGCTCAATTGGGTTTAAGTTAGGGCTCTGGCTGGGTCATTCAAGAACGGTCACAGAGTTGTTGTGAAGCCACTTTTTCGTTATTTTAGCTGTGTGCTTAGGTTCATTTTCTTGTTGGAAGGTAAACCTTCGGCCTAGTCTGATGTCCTGAGCACTCTGGAGAAGGTTTTGGTCCAGGATATCCCTGTACTTGGGATTCATTTTTCCCTCGATTGCAACCAGTCATCCTGTCCCTGCAGCTGAAAACACCCCCACAGCATGATGCTGCCACAACCATGTTTCACTGTTGGGACTGTATTGGACAGGTTTGTTATGAGCAGTGCCTGGTTTTCTCCACATTATACCGCTTAGAATTAAGGCCAAAATTTCTATCTTGGTCTCATCAGACCAGATAATCTTATTTCTCACCATCTTTGAGTCCTTCAGGTGTTTTTTAGCAAACTCCATGCGGGCTTTTCATGTGTCTTGCACTGAGGAGAGGCTTCCGTCGGGCCACTCTGCATAAAGCCCCGACTGGTGGAGGGCTGCAGGGATGGTTGACTTTCTACAACTTTCTCCCATCTCCCGACTGCATCTCTGGAGCTCCCCAGTGATCTTTGGGTTCTCTTTACCTCTCTCACCAAGGCTCTTCTCCCCCGATAGCTAAATTTGGCCGGAACGGCCAGCTCTAGGAAGGGTTCTGTCGTCCCAAACGTCTTCCATTTAAGTAATGGAGGCCACTGTGCTCTTTGGAACCTTAAGTGCAGCAGAAATGTTTTTTGTAACCTTGGCCAGATCTGTACCTTGCCACAAATTCTGTCCCTGAGCTCGGCAGTTCCTTTGACCTCATGATTCTCATTTGCTCTGACATTCACTGTGCGCTGTAAGTCTTATATATACGGTGTGTGGCTTTTCCTAATCAGTCCAATTCAGTATAATCAAACACAGCTGGACTCAAATTAAGGTGTATAACCATCTCAAGGATGATCAGAAGAATGGACAGCACCTGAGTTAAATATATGAGTGTCACAGCTAAGGTTCTGAATACTTAGGACCATGTGATATATTTTAGTTTTTCTTTTTTAATAAATATGCAAAAGGTCAACAATTCTGTGTTTTTCTGTCAATATGGGTGCTGTGTGTACATTAATGAGGAAAAAAAATTAATTTAAATTATTTTAGCAAATGGCTGCAAGATAACAAAGAGTGAAAAATTTAAGTGTGTCTGAATACTTTCCGAACCCACTGTACTGTGTGTGTGAGTGTATATGTTTTGTGTGTGATATGTTTGTTTGTGGTGTGTGTATATATATATATATATATATATTATATATATATTATACACACACTGTTGTTGTATATACATACATATATACAGCATGTAAGTATACATACATACACATACAGTATATATGGTTTGCGTATACTTGTGTGTGGTGTGTGTGTATTTATATATGTGTTGTTAATGGTATATATGTGTGTGTGTAGTGTAATAGTGTTGTTTATGTAGAATATATGTGTGGGTGTTGTGTGTGTATATGGGTATGTATATATATATATATATACAGTAGATATATATATATATAATTGTGTGTGTGGTGTTGTGTGTGTGTAGGGTATCTATGTGTGGTGTATGTATATAATGTGTGTGAGTGTGTATATATTCGTGTGTGGGTGTGTGTGGTATATATCGATAATATATATATTAGACACTCCAGGTATTCTAGATCATACACATATGTGTGTGTATGTGTATTGAGTGTGTGTGTATATATGTGTGTGTATGTATATAATATATATGTGTATATATATACAGTCTGTGTTAGATACATACTATATACAGTATGTATATATAAATACATACACAATATATAATATGTGTGTGTATGTATATTGTTTGTGTATGTATCGATAACATGTATGTGTAGATACCTACATTATACAGTATGTAGCTATAAATCATACCATATATATAATATGTTTGGTATGTCTAGATGTGTGTGAGTGTGTATATATGATCTGTGTTTGTGTTGTTATATATATATATATATATATATACACACATACATGTATATATATACACATACATACATACATGTGTGTGTGTGTGTGTGTGTGTGTGTATGTGTGTGTATGTATATATATATATATATATAATATATATCTGTGTGTGTGTGTGTGTATGTATATATATATTTGTGTGGTGTGTAGCTATGTATATATACATGTATGTGTAGATACATACATATATACAGTATGTATATATATATACATACTGTATATATATATACATATATATATACTGTGTGTGTGTGTGTGTATGTATATGTATGTGTGTATATATATATGTATCTATATATATGGATATCCCAGGGACACTGGTGAAAATGTATAGCCTGAGTGCAACTGTAATTCGCTTTGGATAAAAGCCGTCTGCTCAAGCATAATTTATATATATATATATATATATATTAGCTGATTAATTGTTTCTGTTAATTTTACTTTTTATTTAGTACATTTCATTGATAGCATTTGCCAGATCGAATCCATGTTGCAGTATTTTTAAGTTCTTTTGGTTTATGTATGCGATATTAGTAATTATTAGATTACTCAAGCTTTTGATATTAGCTTTACTTTGAACCTTACAGTTTTATTTAGTAAATTTCATAAATAATTTGCCAAATTTCCATTTTGTTTATGATGTTAATATTGAGCATCATACTGTTCTGAGTTTATATTTCCTCTCTGGCAACAAAAAGAGTCAAAAAAGCCAATGCAACAAGCTTTGTGTGTCACCATGCAATACACAAACAGAAAGCCGGTCTGGAACTGAGGAGTGGAGTTAGCCATAAGTGTAAGTGTTTTACATTTCCATACTCCAGACGCAGCCTGAGAAATTAAGAAACCCTATTTTGGCTTTTATTGACAATTTTGTGAATTATTAGCCTAATCTTAAATATTAACCTATCTTAAACTATACTTTTATGTACCTCGATATGGCAGTTCATGGATTGTATGGTGCTTGTTCTATATTATCTGACTGATTTATACAAAATAATATACATTACATTGACAAAGTAGCAAATAATTTAGCTTTAAATTAAATATTTTATTTTAATATCCTGTTTTTATTCACCAAACATTTTCTAAAATCATGTTTGATTCGCAGAGACACACCTTTACTATATCACTGTTTTAGCTTTAAAATAAATATCTTTTAGGTGTAATGGTAATTTAAAAAAAATTACGTAGATTAAGATTACATAGTTAACTAAATCTGTATTTCTCAAAATATGGTCCACAGAGGAACGTCACGCAAAAAAGGCAGAATTTTTTAATAGCATGAGGGTGAGTAAATGTTAATAAAATGTTCAGTTTTGGGTGATCTATCGCTTTAAGATGTGCCTGTAGCTTTCTAAAGGCTTCTACAGAACCGCACATATTTCCACTCCACGTGTAGCTGCAGTAACTATCTGGTTTCGAAGGGTTATCATACTGAGATTATAAAAATGAACAGTTTCTCCATATGCTTTCGCTTTCACATTGAGACAATGCCAAATCAGCAGTGATTGATTTACAGTCTTTATTTGCATTTCATGTAGTTTTGCCTTCCTCTCGTCCAGTTCTCCTCGTCTGTCCAGTCAGTGTCCTCCATGTGTTGTGCAGAGCTACTTTCGCCATCAGAAGTGTAATGGTGAAGTTCCGTCTATACCATTCCCTGATTAACAAGATACAGAAGAAATAAATAACATGGTATTAACCCTGGAAAGCCTGACATATTTAAAAAGTCTTTTTTTTAAATGGAAGAGTACATTAAGCCTTTACACAAAAGTTTGCAAGTGTTGAGTAACACTATAACTGTTGAGTATCATATTTGATACATTAAGCTTTTATGGCTCATTTAATATGATATAGATGGATATGGAGCTCAAAGAGGAGAAAAACACCTTAGTTTTATTCAGTGGCCAAAACTAAGCGAAAATATGCAAGTTGCTGCAGTTGCTGATATTTATATGGCTAAAAAGCAAGATGCAATTCTGACAGCTTGTAGTGTAAATCAGTGAGATCTTTATAGCAGACTATTTACATAACATACATATTAATATCAGTCGTCACTCTACATCTCAAAATAATGTTTTAGTAAGATGATATTTAAATGCTTGATCAAAGTTCCGTAGTTTTATTGTGGGGTAAAAACATATAATGCAATGTAATACAGTGATGATTGAGAGATGAACAAATAAACAAGTCTTTTACTTGTGAAAGAAGCATGTATTATCAATCACATGGCAGAAGGCATGCAGAAGATTATATACAACAGGTTTTATTATATTATTGTATGTATTTGAGTATTTATCTCACCTGTTATAACTGGCATGTCTTGTAATGTTTTTGTCTAAAAAGTGTTTGTAAAATACTGCCATTTCCTCACTGCTTAAAGTCCTTTTCCTTCCTGGAACCATAATAAATGGCAGATTATACAGAAGGCATGTCCCAAACAACTTTAAGATTCAATTATCAGGTCGATCAATAGGAGTTCTTCAATGATCATCGATTCTTACACATGTACATTTGGTTATGTGTGATAAATATACTGTAGGTAGTGTTCATATTTAGACAGCTCACCATCATCATCTCTCTCCGACAACCTTTTTGCTGACAGCTGTGATCTCACATATTCTTCCTTTTCCTGTTAGAAAATAAATAAATAAATGAAACAATACGAACTTGATGAGGTGAGTGGTGCTTATCTGTGCAAAATTCGCCAACATTGTTATGCGGTTGCTAAGAGTAAAAAAAAAAGAAAAAAAAGAAGAAAAAATCCATTCTCAAAGTTTCTACTGCATACTAAACATATTCAGCAAGTATTTACAGGAAGAAATATTTACAACACAAAACTGCTCCCTACTGGTGATATAATGGAGGATTTCAATAGTTACAGTAATCACTCAACATGTTAAATGTGTTTCCTGCATCAAACTGTGTGGTTTTTAAGCTTGCACCGTACAACTGTGGTTCACACCTTGCTAAATGTGAAGTTCTGGTTGGCCCAGAACTCGTGGTTCCAGTCTTCAGTCTCCTGTCTCAGACGCCTCAACTTCCTTTCCTGTGGCGTCTCATTCTCTGGGATGTGATATATGATCGGCCTCAGGTTTGACAGTCTGTCTGGTGGACCGATCCAGTCATATTTTGATGTTGCTGCTGGACTGAATCCAGTCCTCTATAATAAAAGGATTAAAACAAGGCAGCATAAGAAATTTCCAAAAAACAAGAAACAACTATAAATCTAGTTAAAATTAGGCAACGTCAGGCAACTGCACCTACAGTAGTAACTATTTGTATTATTAAAATTATATATGAACATTAAACATCAATAGGAATTAAGAAACCTGAAAGAAAAGATATATGTGACGATGGACCACAAAACCAGTCATAAGGGTAAATTTTTTGAAACTGAGATTTATACAAAGCTGTATAAATAAGATTTCCATTGATGTATGTTTTGTTAGTATATGACAATATTTGGCTGAGATACAATTATGTGAAAATCTGGAATCGGAGGGTGCAAAAAAAAAAAAATCAAAACATTGAAAAAAAAAAAAAAAGGTTGTCCAAATGAAGTTCCTAGCAATGCATATTACTAATCAAAAATTACGTTTTGATATATTTATGGTGGGAAATTTACAAAATATTTTCATGGAACATGATCTTTACTTAATATCCTAATGATTTTTGGCATTAAAAAAAATCTATAATTTTGACCCATACAATTTATTTTTTAAGACTGCTTTTGTGCTCCAGTGTTATATGCAAGTTACATTTCTAAATAAACAGCAGTAATAATAATAATTAATAATTACATAAGTGTCAGATGTGTAGAAGAACAGTTACACTGCTGTTAATTTGACAGAGTTGGTGAACGACAAACCTCGGCATGTTTTGGAGGTTGGCTTGCGCTTTGTCGATGACCTCGACAGGAACTCCTTAATAACAGAGGAGCGTGTGTGTAACACGGACGCAGAGACCTAAATATTAAATTACTACCTGCTTTTACATTCATCGTTGATAAGTCATTGCTTGCCTTGATCAGAGTTAATAAGTACAATGTCTCCTAGCCTCAGTGACAGCATCTTCTTCTTCCTCGGTTTTAAGGCGGGTAGCACCAATGTTAAGGTGCATTATCGCCACCTACTGTATTGGAGTGTGGACCAGCGTTTACCCTTTCATAATGAGAGGACAAGAAAAAAAAACCTTCTTTACTTCAATAAAAAAAATTCCCTCTAAATTCTCTTAATCAGCTCTGTTCTCTTAAGATACAAAAAAACCTCTCTAGTCCATAAGTAAATATATTTTTAATGTTTATTTATTATTTTAAAGGTTTTATTCAGCATAGCATGCCCAACCCTTCAGTGACAGCATGCATCTTCAGTACAATTATAACATGGTGGATGATTTTAAAATAAAAGTCCTTTCCCTCACTCATGCGTCAGTACTTCCTACAAGAGAGGATTTATATCATTGTTTTCTGAGAAAAAAACGCAACATGTCGCGTTCTGTAAAGAGTGCATTGTGTTTTATGTGAATTATATTTCCAACAAAAATACAGATTTGTGTAACTCTCTGGCGCGTTCTACTTCCTGTGCTTCGGATTTCAATCAAACTGAACGACCAAAACATTCCATGCGTTACAGAACTATAAAACCAACAAGTTTGCACGTAAAAGATTATGTTTATATGGCAATATAATCTGCATTGTAGAACTTTTTTTTAACTAACCCATTTATGTATGTATGTATGTATGCATGTATGTATGTGCTTGAAAAGAAACAATGCTTTCAGTAAATGTTTACATTGTTACATGAAAATTCCATTTTAAATAGTGTTTTTGAATATTTGAATTTAAATTCTATTTATTAAAGAATCCTGAAAATGTATCACTGTGAAAAAAAAAAAAAGTCAGCAAATCCGCATATCAGAAAGGTTTCTGAAGGATCCTGTGACACTGGAGTAATGATGCTGGAAATACACCATCACAGGAATAAATTACAACTTTGTACAATTGCAATAATATTGCTGTTTTACGGTATTTTGGGTAAATATATGGAGCCTCGGTGAGCATAAGAGGCTTCTTTCACAAACATTTACTAATCTTACTGACCCCGGTTTTTTTTGAATGATAGGGAGTAACGTTATATAATTTTGTTATAGTCTCGCGCTAATTTAAAACGCCTGGAAACAACTAGACAACGACACATGACACGTGTTATTGACGTTAAATGAATTCAACTCTTCGTAACTCGTCGGGTCTCGCTTGGCCAGCTGGTTTATGTCAGTAGACATGTATGCCCGGTGCTTGTAAACGAAAATTGCGTTGTGTTTAATCTGTAAACACAGACGCACCAATGGCTGCCCGCTGGTTATGCAGGTAGGATGGACAGCCTGTTAAACATCATGTTTAATAAGACATGTATTCATGAGAATGTGTTTAATTTATACAGCGCCTCAACCTTGCACTGCTGCGAGCTCTTAATGAGAGCTGCTCGATGGCTTTGTGTGCTTTAAATGGACCTAATAGCAGCGAGCTAAGCACGCGGATTATTTTTTTAAAGTCATTTGTGTCGTTTTAAACAGTTTCACGCAGCTCAGCTAATACGTGCACAGTTGACGTTGTTGTGCATAAAAGATGAAACCACTTTGTGTTGTGGAAGGGAGCTCACTTTTGACTTCATCGCCTACATGTGTTTATCAAACAAAACGAAGGGATGGCAGCCAGTAGATTCCGTGCTGTATCGATATGCCATGCCTCAGGTTACGGAGAGATGCTTTTATTCATTGAATAGGGACCCCTCCTGGTGTGAGGAATGGTCTCCCCAGTGTGGTGTTTTGAACGAATCGCTGATTATGAACGAGGCTTTTAAGTGAATCATTCTCGTTCACTTCTATACACCATCCATTGATATTTCCCTTTTGACTGCACTCCTGTCTTTTAGATATTGACTTCAGCACGTGCAAGTAGTGAGGAGGACTGCGAAGGAATATTTAATTGGTTGGATTTACCAGTGCCAATATCTTGGCAGAATGGACATGTCTTTATATATCTTATGCATACCTTTTTTTTAATCTGTTTTGCATTTTTATATGCCTATTTTCATATTCAACCTTTATACTGTTACAGTCAAGGAAGATAATGAAGTTTTGATATTCTGATTCTATGAGAACAGGGACGTCCACACGTTATAAGCATAACAGAGGAAATATGTTGTTGGAATCACATTTAGAACGTTTTTTTTTTCCAGCTGATGAATCAACACTTCTACAAAACTGACAGCCAATCAGAATCTAAAGCTAAAATTAAAATTTAAAGCTCAAATATTTACAATATAGAAGCTAATTATCGTTTTTGGTGTCAACAGACCTATTGACACCAGGGACGATAAATCTAACTTGAGAATAAATCTATGAGAATATGGAATCCGGGCATAGCTGTAACGACAATGACGGAGGAACAATATTGTTGGAATCACTTTCAGAACAATTTTTTTTTTCCAGCTGATGAATGATAAAAACAAACATTCACAGCCAATCGGAAGCCAGAGTACAACATAACTGAAGCGTGCATTTAAAGCAAGAATGATAACTATAGTGATATCAATATTATCATCCATGCCGATGGATGATGATGGTCTTTTTATTGTAACCGTGTGCTGCAGTTATGTCATCTGCATAACTAGCCTGATACGAGTAGTATGCAATGTTTAAGTCTGAATGAGATTTGGAGTGACACTGATTGAGAGACAAACAAACACCAGGCTGATCAGCAGCTGAATGAACCAGAGTTCGTGTTCATGTTCGTTGATCTTGTCATGTGAATCCATCTCCCTCTCAAAACAGAATTATGAATGTGTAAAAAAATAACTAACTAGTGCTGTCAAACGATTCAGCTATTATTTACATAATATATGTGCATGTACCGTGTATATTTATGATGTATATACAAATACACACACATACAATATATATTTTGAAAATATTTGCATTTATTTACATGTATATATTTGTATTCATATAATTTATTTTATATATAAATATATTTAATATATAAACATATATTTTTCTTAAATATATACATGCATGTTTGTGTATTTTTATATATATATAAACAGTACACACACACACATATATTATGTAAACAATAACTTTTATTTTGGATGCGATTAATCACGATTAATCGTTTGACAGCGCTACTAATAACCATACACGATTAATAACCATGTAATTCCTAATTTGTTTAGGCGATTACCATTGTTTTTCTATTGCTTAATTAAATGTCATGTCAGGCAGTTGAGTAAATGGGGTAAAATGTAAGATATGCTTTGTTGTAATTCGTGAGAAAAACACTTATATTTTCTTAAAAGATTTGTAGGCAGGCAAAAATGAAAAAGGATAATAAATCTTATTTCAGTAATCAATGACTCAAAGTGAGATTCAATACCGCACAAAATGACACTCACCTGGCGCCACCTACCGGCGTAACGATGTAACTGCATAAAGAGTCACTGAATGACTCATTTAGCGAACTGATTCAAAAGAGTCACTGAGATGAATCACTAGCGCTTATAGTGGGAGGGGAGGGGCAGGAATGCAGTCCATACCGACGTGATGCTGCTGCTGCTGCTGCTCTGAATGCCAGTCTCTGCCAGTGTCACTGCAAGTCCACGATCCAGAAATTACTGGAGTGTTGCACCGCGCAAAACATTTCAGCAGCGCAGCTGATGGAAACGGGGTCCGCTAGACATGTGCGCGAACGTTTTCGGCGCGTTGAAAAGGTGAGAAATATGCTGCGCATTTTAGGAGGAGGTGGTGAGATATGCTCGGATTGTGTCGGATAGGGTCGGCTGGTGTTCAGAAGCAATAAAAATGTCCTTCTGCCATGGTTTCATTCATGTAAATCCAGGCACAGCGTTGTCAGGTTACAGAAAGCATCACTGTGGTTCACTCTGCTTTATTGATCTTATAGTTTATGTCACGGATATAGCCATATATTCAGTAGACTACTGGGGGTCGAACAAATGTAGTAATTTAAGAATCAGCCATTGCAAAACCCATATGGGGGGGGGGGGGGGGGCGGGAATAGTACGTTCTCTCCTGTGTCATGGTTAAAGCTGTAAGACACTCTTCATGATGGCACATATGATGATGATGATGATGATGAGGAGATGTGTTTTGCATTCAGCCTCCATGGTCTCACCGGTAACATCAGCATCAGAGCTGCTGTGGACAGTTACATACAGAATCAATTCCTTCATATTACATTATGAAGGTACAAATAGTACACAGTACATTAGGTCATATTTTTATGGATTTTCCGTAGTGTAGTTTGTTTATTATTTGTTATATTCATGTTTATTGCATAATTTTAGTGCCACGTGTGTTGCCCTGTTGGTTGTCACAGTATTTTTACTGTGAATTTCTGGCATGCACAGCTGACAGTTCATAGTCTAAATTTAACGATGTTTTTTACAGTATGCTTTAAGAAAAAATTAAATACATCATGATCATTGTGTTGATGATGAGACATTGCTTTCAGTCTCCATGAACAGAGAACTGTTTTAGTTAGTCTAGTAGTGTAGTTACTTTAGACCTCCATATGTTTTTCTTTTTCACTTCTTCTAAAAACGGTATACTACCATAAAATGACATGTAATGTCCAATACAGTTTTTCAATGTATATAGTAGGGCAACTTACCGTTAACCATTTAACAGGTTTTTACTGTAGCATTGTCACAGTCTTTTACCGTTAAATTCACAGTCATTTTTTTACAGTATACTTATAGCCATTTTCTGTGATGAATGGTTGCAAAATATTCATTGGGGACTATCCATAAAAATATTATCCCAGCCAGGCCATGCAAATTTCAGCTTTAGAAAATAATGGATTGACTCTGGTGTGTCAGAATGCCATGAATGGTGAGAGAAGCAGTGATGTATTTAGCAGTGCCCACTGATAAGCTCTGGCATGGATGGCATGTTGGCTCTTTGGCTCAACCCAGATTTCATAGTCCAAAGTGTTTGTGCCCATATTTACTTTCGAGAAGTTGCAACCTATAATAAGAGGTCTTCGGTTGCTTAAATTACTGGATAGCGGAGAACGATAAAGGAGGGGAGACAGGAAGCTGGGTAGCAGGTGGAGCATCTGGACAGATGATGTTCTGACTCATCCTTATCTGACCCTTCCCTCCCCTCCTACAATCACAGCATGAATTCACACTAACGTCGTACTGTTGCTCAACTGTGGGAGCAGAAATTCAACAAGCTAGGTGAACTGTTCACAAGTTCTCATAAGTGAACCTTGGTGTTTCTTGGGAGTATTCTTATTTGAGATTTTTGAACACAACAGTAATATCTAATTGGGTTTGTTGTAGATTGGAGCCTTTTTTTGGAAATTTTTACTTCTATATATGGCTGTTGTAATCATTTTATTTGACACAGCTAGAAGGTTGTCGAGAAGAAAACTCATGGCTGTTTATTATATAAAAGGATAAAGCACCCAAGGCGTACTTTTGGAGGAAAAAAGCTATCAAGAACAAGCGTGACATCTTTGATCCTGAGGTATACAAGGACTGCATTCTCACTGCACAGTTGTAAATGTATTGTGCATTAAAGTAATATTCAGGAATAAATGCAGTTTAATATTTCACAAGCATCTGCGGCATACTCTGAATTACCACAGAAAATTATTTTGACTCATGCCTCAGTTTGTAATGCGTGTACAGCTGGAACATTGTCTAAATTGTACTGCTGAGGTGAGAATAGTTTTGTATTTTTTATTATATAAATTTAAACAATTATATTAGGGATGTAACGATTAACCGTGAGCTGGTTGAAAATCGATTCAAATATGTGACGATTCAAATCGGTTGAGATGCTGAACAAATCGTGATTCATTTAGGTGTAGGAGTTTATATGAATGTATGTCTGAGGAGAACTTACTGTCTTTAGAAAAGTTTAGATGGTAATTTTTTATTCATTCTTGGGCCCTCTGATAAATGCAATATTTAAAGTATAAGTGCAGCGTGCTTTGTTGACACCAGAAACCACTTTTTTTTTGGAAAAGCTTTTTTAAGCGCCACCTTCTGGCAGAGAGTGAATCTGCGTCTCGTTTGCTGTTTCTGTTTCATGCAGATATTTTTTATGCATAATTTCAAAAAACTGAAGTCAAACCATTCTGTTTTTGCTTCAAATTTCGAAATTATACATATATATAATCTAATTTAGATTAAAAACTGCTCATGGTGCATGTATGCAGCATCTTTGTTTGGATCATGATTAAAATGCAGTGGTTGCCTCAAATTTTAAATGGAAAGAGCACAGACAAAAAGCCTTAGTTTGTTCATATTAAGATATTTATTTTATTTGTGTTACTTATTTATTTGATTGTTTTAAAATTTAAAAAAAAAAGTGTTTTGTTATGACATTTAACATTATATTAAATGTTGTTAGTTTGTTTTAAGACAAACGCTTTTATCCAAAGCGACTTACAAATGAGGACAATAGAAGCAATCAAAACCAACAAAAGAGCAATAATTTACTAATATTTTATATCTATATAGTGCTATATTAGTATATTATTATAGTGTTATATTTCAGTTTCACAAAGAAACATACAGTATTTTGTCCAAGCAATAATAAAAGGACACATTTAATTTATAATTTGTCTTAAATCTCATTTTGTAAAAAAAAAATTGTGAATAGAATCTAATCGTGAAATCAAACTGGTGACCCGGCTAGGGCTGCATGATATATCGTAATATCGCAAATGTAAATATCGTGATATGCATATCGCAAGGGCGTGCGATATCTGAATCATTTTAATAATAGGCTACTTAAATCAAAATGTT
Source organism: Sinocyclocheilus anophthalmus (assembly GCA_018155175.1). Classification (NCBI taxonomy): domain Eukaryota; kingdom Metazoa; phylum Chordata; class Actinopteri; order Cypriniformes; family Cyprinidae; genus Sinocyclocheilus; species Sinocyclocheilus anophthalmus. The sequence goes on along the minus strand of JADLZN010000747.1, from coordinate 727,094 downwards.
GCAAAAAGTCAAAGTTTTAGTTCTAGCAGCTGAGAAAGAAATCGGATGTGTATCATTATACTGGATCCGTGCAGTCGGATTTAAAGGGACAGCAGCCTATAAATACATGCTGCTGAATATGTCACTAATGTTAACAAAACAGCCTATAACAAAGATTAATCTAAATTTAAATCATACAGTGAACACTATGCTGTGTTATTTTACACTTAATTATTAAATGTATGTACCTGAATACTACTGTTTATTTTATCTGTGCTTGTAAATTGTGTATTTGTTCCCCCCCTTTTTCTTTTTTTTACTGACTGTTCACAGCAAAATCACAATGATATTCAATTAGTGTCATTCATTTTTTGTGTCATTCACATTGATGTTAAAATGACATTTTCTGATTTGTGAAATCACTTTTTATTTACTGCTAAAACACTGCTGGTCACTTTCAGAAGTTGTAGTAATTCTTTCTTTTCCAAGAAAGAATGTAAAACAAATTGGTTATATAATTTTCATTTAAATATTTTAAAATATAATTTAAACTGATTTTACACACTTTAAGCAATATCGCATATCGAATATCGCATTTTTTAACAAGGTATTGCGTATCACATTTTTTTTCAATATCGCACAGCCCTAATTAGTGGTGGCGAACAGGAGTCGTAAAGTAAGCACGCGTGAGTCCAGCTCTGGTGCAAATTCAAAGCCTAAAATTTAAATTTACCCAACACTTTAAGCCTATTCTTTTGCTGTCTTGCAAGTAGTGCAGTAGGGAATGCTAATCTGATGTTGAACTGCATTTTTAAATAATACAATAATAATAAATTGCTCACATGCTTTTATTGTATCCTTGACTTCCTGCTCTGGAAAAGGCTACATAGAAAATACGGTAACATTTTATTTTAAGGTGTCCTTGTTGCACGTTACATGTACTTACTATTATAATAGCAGCAATTAATTATGCATAATTACATGCAAGTAACCCTAAGCCAAACCCTAATCCTAACCATATAGTAAGTAGCCTACATGTAGTTAATTAATATTACTCTGTACTTAAATGTATAATTACACTGTAACGAGGACACCTTAAAATAAAGTGTAACCCAAAATACTATATTTGTGTACTTCTTGTTAGGTGCATTGATCAGAAAGCATCTACCAAGAACTTAAATGGAATTGCTCAGTAGCTCTACATTATATTTAAAGCCGTCTGCAATCTCTTCCATGCCTGTTATCAAATGTATTTCATGAGCACTATATGGTCTGGGTGCTAATGGACGCTGTCTCTTTAAGGACCATGAATATGATCTGTCCGTGACATCACCGACACTTCCCTAGGGAATAGCAGCGGCAGTCTGCTGCCAATAAAATTGTCTAGGACTTTGAATCTGCAGAGGTAAGACGGCTCTGAATGGACTGTGTTCTTGAAGGGCATCTGCTCTTAGGGATCACCTCATTTCTCTAAACATCTTCTGCAGGTCAGGTTTGTAGGTGCTTTTGGGTTGATACACTTAAATAACATGTGCTGCTAATAGCCAGATTTTGACATCTTTTTGTGAAAATGAGTAGGACCGCATGATTTCATGACACCGGCAGGTAGGGAGTACACTTTCCAAGACCTTCCAGTAAGTTGCGTTGTCGCAACCTCCCTGTTGTCAAAATCAGATGAATGGATTTATTACAGAAAGTCAGACTTGGTAAGCATGAATGGTTGCATTTCAGATGGACAGATTAAGCAAGTTATATGAACCTTCTGGGTTTTGGGAAACTGTTTGTTCACAAAGGTTGTCCACCTAACAAACGGAGGTTTGTGATGTCATGCATTCATACTGTTTCCTGCATTGGCAAGCCTATTTGGTTAGTGTCTTGTTTATGATGGGTGTAGTTGGAAACATTTGCCTTAGTCATCACAGCTGTACAACACATACAACCTGTGCACAAAACCTCTCTTCTGCATTTTTCATAATAGAAGTTTACCTGGGTTAGGATTAAACCTTTTTTTTTTTTATCCCACCTGACCACACAATAATACAGTCTTGAAGTGGATCGTATCTTTTTTTTTTCTTCTTTCTTTTTGAACTTCTCATTATAGACATCCACTAAAAATGACCTGCTGGGTAAAGTAATTCAGGAAGAAGAACCATTTGTTTGTCACCACATGTTTGCCTGATGTTTTGTTATTTTGATTTAATACAATGAAATAAATTTTAAGTGTGTCTTTAGAGATAATTCACAAAAAAATTAAAATGCTGTCATCATTTACTCAACCTCATGTCATTCCAATCTCGTGTGAAGTAATTCTTCTGTGGAACATGATATTTTGAAGAATGTTGGTAACCAAAAATAAGCTGGTAGCCATTGACTTCCATAGTATATATTTTTTCTCCATACTATGGAAGTCAATGGGAACCAGAAACTTGATTTTGAGGCCACTGTATACGTGTAGTTGAAGCACACACTATGTCTGTGATCTTTTATTTATTTGATAACATTTGAATGTACATTACTGTTCAAAAGTTTGGGGTCAGTAAGTTATTCCAAAAACTGACAGTAAAGACATTTATAATTAATAATTGACTGTATTTTTGATTAAATAAAATACAGCCTTGGTAAGCATAAACGTTTTCTTTCAAAAACAAAAGCAAAACATTTTGAATGCTAGAGTTTGTTTAAAGAAACGATTGTATAATTTTAGGTGCTGCTATTTAGTTTTTTTTGCCGTTTTAATCCTCTTGCTGCTTTAATTTAAATGGTCATGCAGAGTAAAAAATGATTTTTTTTCTCACAATATTCTATATAGTCTGCTATTTTCAATTAGTATGAGCTCATAAATTCTACCTGCACAATAAAAGAATTAACAAAATGTTGTTTAAAGTAGTTTTCCTGCCAGCTACCCATAAAAATCTTCTCTTTTACTTGTATTGAAATTCATCCACTGTATTGTCCCAACATCACACTATTTCCACATCCTGATCAGCTCTCACCTCTCTCTTCTCCTTCAGCCTGTTTAGGAAACCCTTTGATGGTGGGAAGAGGACGATGGATCATGGCAGTCAGCAGCCACAGACTCCGCAGATGCCAGGACCCTTCACAGGTTATGCGGGACCCCAGGGCCCATACCCTGGGCAGCACCCAGCCCTGTTACGGCTGGACGAGGTGCAAAGGGAGATTGCCACCCTGGGCCCACAGGTGTGCTCTTACAGCGGCCTGCAGAGTGACAGGGAGTACAAACGACTGGAGCGAGAGCTGACCCGATTACTGCTGGAGGTCGATAAGGTCAGGACAGGCCATCCAACTTTTTAGTTCGGTATGAAGTCACACTAGTTTGTTCTTCTTAACCATGTTTTGTTTCCTGACCCAGGTGGAGACGGAGGGCCGGCCGGAGCTTCAGCAGGCTCGGAAGCGTGCGGCAGGAGAGGTGGAGGGTCTGCTTCGCTACCTGGAGGGCAACGCTACGCATCCGTCTCGGCTGGCCATTGAGGAGCTGACCCAGGAGGTGCAGAACTTGCTGAATGAAGGGGTTGTGGGGCCGTTCCGGCAGGGCCAGGCTCAAGATGCCTTTGAGATCAGTGAGGAGCTGGTGGAGGCTGTGCAGGACGTGGCCATGCGGCTGGCTCAGGTTAAGACGGGTGGAAGTGTCCCTCTCAGGAAGGCCCGTTACAAAGCGCTGACACGGGTCTGTGCCGTACAGGAATTACTGGAGGGTCGTGTCCGCACTCAAACGCTGGCGCTGCCGTTGTCCGATGACACGCATGAGGCTGTGCAGCGTATTAATCAAGTCATGGCGCAGGTGAGTGGTATTTATATAATTCACAATCCTGCATCTTAACCAGCAAATCACTGTTATTTATTTTACATGTGAAGATACAGCAGTTAAAAACAGACCTTTTTTATTTTAAAAGTCGGAGAGAGAGTAGAAAATAGCCATTAAAATGTTAATAGTGTGTTTTTTTGTACAAAAACATAAGGAGAAAATACAATCAAAATTTACACTACCATTCAAAATTTTGGGGTGAGTAAGATCTGAAGGATCTTGTGACACTGAAGACTGGAGTAATCATCCTGAAAATTCAGCTTTGCACCACAGGAATAAATTACATTTAAAAAAATGATTCAAATAGAGAACAGTTATTTTAAATTGTAATAATATTTCACAATTTTACTGCTTTTACTGTATTTATGATCAAATAAATGCAGCCTTAATGAGCATAAGAGACGTCTTTTAAAAACATTAAAAAAAAAACTTTCCTAGCCCACTTTTGAATGGTTGTGTATAGGGCTGGGCAATATGGCAAAAAAATTATCATGATAATGTTTTTCCATATCAGTCGATATTGATAATTATCACGATAAATGTCAAATCTTTATTTTTTATTTCTTTCAAGTTTAAAGGCAGATTTTTGCTCCAATGTGAAAGTTGTAAAAACCAGACAGTTAATTTTTTGTGGTCAGAACACGACACTTTTCCAGTCATTTTTCCTTAACAAAATAAATATCTTAATAGAAAAAAATAAATTCTTAGTTCTGCACGTTCTAATGAGTAATATTGTTTCAAATCAAAAAACAGGTTTGTAAGGAGCCTTGCACATGGCATGCAGAAAAAAAATAGTAGGCTAAATCGTGCGCACGATTTACTATTTCGTTCCCTCGATTTAAAAATTGTGCACACGATTTAGCAAATCGAGGGAACTAATTGGTAAATCGAGGGAACGAAATAGTAATCGTGTGCACGTTTTAGTACATCGAGGGAACGAATTAGTAAATTGTGCGCACAATTTATTTTTTTTCTTGCATGTCATGTGAAATCTCTTAGAAATACACATTTAATAGTAGCTTAAGTTAGGATGCAGATGTCGATCTATGTTTATTATCAAAATCAGTAATATTTTCGAAACCTAATTTTTATCTAGTGAAATATATTATTCTGACGGTTATGAGTTTATTTTTTTTTTAATTGACCACTGGTCTTCCATAGTAGCATACATTTAGATCATGATAATCACAGTTAAAACCACAAATATAGCATGTAATATGGTTTTAGGTATGTGTATGAAAAACAGTAGCTAGTCTAAATAAATGTAGTATAAATGCATAAACGCTATAGCTTAATCACAAAAATAAATACTGTAATTATATTCCATTAATCCTCCTCCAATACATTTAAAACGCACTGTGTTTCTCCTCTTTGTCAGCGCTGTATCATCTGGCTGTAAACAGAGTTATTTGTGTTCTTCGCTGAGTGCAAGTGCTTCACACTGGATCTCACAGCACCGTTTGATCGAGACTCATCAGCGAGTGAACGCATCTGCTCTAGTGAAGCTCGTGCCACGCCGCCATTTAAACTTTGATCGAGAGGTGGAAAATAATGACACGATCTGAGAGGCACGCTTCAAATGAGTTGTGCTCTTTCGTTCCACCTTTGCCTCATAAACATTGTATTGTCTATCGAGGAAATTTATAACGCGCGATAATTATCGTTGATTTATCGCCCAGCCCTAGAACTTGTGTATATAACCATCTTTAATCATATTTGAAAAAACATTCTGATTTTAGCCATGATACGACTTAAACAATGTTGACAGTTAAATAAAGAAAACCTGAGATGAACTCATCTTGTGTAGGTGAGTGGTGCCCGGTGCCAGGAAGTGGCTCTGCTGATGGGTCTGAGTGGGCGTGATAGCTGTGCCCACCTGGCGAGGATCCTTACAGAGCTGTTGGTTGAACTGGACGCCCTGGATGTGTCTAGTAATGCTGCGGTGAGGAATTACAGAAAACAAGTGGTGGAGGAGATCAACGGTCTGCTGAAACATCTTGACCTGGAAGGAGAAGGAGAGGACACACGCAGGTAACACATCAACACACAAACTACAGTATGCAGCACCACTGAAATTCTGTTTAGTGTTTACATATGAGACATTCAAGTAGTCTTATTTAAGGGTGAAATTTGAAAATATAAATTTGAATTTTTTGTTAAAAGATAAACATTTTAATATACAAAAGTTTTAAAAAATTGAAATTTTTTTTTTTTTTAAGAAGTGAAGTATGTATTACAAGTATTAAAATTAAAATTACCATTCAAAACAAGTTTGGGTATCATTCCACAAAAATATTAAGCTGCAAGTTTTTTTTCAACATTAATAATAAAAAAGGTTCTTGAGCATCAAGTGATAAAGAGAACATCAAATATCAAGGAAAACATTTCTATTGTGATGAATGCGAAAAACAGTGCTGCTTAATAATTTTGTGGAATTCATGTATTTGTTTCCATGTTCTTTTTCGGAGTCATGTTTTTTGTTTTTGTTTTAAGAGAAGGAAGAGTCCTGTGTAACACCTTTTTACCCCATTTTTAAATATACTTTAAATAAGGTATACAGCCTATATCTTTAAAATGGTAGTATTACTTAATACTCAAAAATTTAACAGTGTATCTGACAATAGTTTTTGATATGGGGATTATAGTTAACTTAACCTTGGATAAGGAAGAGTGAACTCATGTATCTCCGGGATGATATAGGCCCAGAATACTCGATCCGTGGTGAAATAAAAATTGAGAGGGGCGCCGCGGGGCGGCAGTTGGCGCTCAGGGTTGGCCCGTTTTAAGCAGTGCTGCAGGGTAGCCGGAGGGACGGTGCTGCCGGCACGGGGGTGCTGCAGGACTCAGGGGACGGAGTGCAAGGTCTCGACTCACGCACCGCGATCAGGTGGGGCACGGCCGCGGAAAATCCCTGCATCCGGGAAGGCCGCGGCGCGCAGGGCCCGTGCTGGAGTTCAGGCGCTCATCACCCTGCCTAGACCTCTGGCGAAGCCTCGGACGGCGCGTAACCCCGGGACAGACTGGCCTCCGGGGGGCCCTCAGCGCTGCGGTGTGGGGTTACCCGGGTGTATTAGCAGCCTTGTGCGACCGCAGCTCAGGCTTGGGGCTTTTGATGGCAAGAGGGCTGACAAGAGAGCTACTGGGATTAGAGGAGCGACTGACCAAACAACTTCTTGGCTTTGATGCTGTGTGGACCCTTCGGGTGACCAGGGGGACCCAAAAAATGCCCGTTAAGCAAGCTGTTAACACATGATAGCATTCCTTAGTTACCTGGATATTGAGAACAGCTAGTGCGGAGTAGTACTGGATCGAGGGCCCATAATAACCCCCACAAGAGGGAATGGAAATACAGGAGCCTAGATGCAAGGAAAAAAAGGCAAAAGTTTTGTTTGCCTCTTGTGCGAAATATGGAGGACACGGGTATAGGTGCCGAGGATACAGGCCATGGGCGGAATTTTTAATTTGTATACTAAAGAGACTGTGGATCGAAGTGTGGCGCTGAGACTCCGAACAATTGTTACCCATATGCACGCACCCCCTGTTATTGGTCCATTACTTTGGGTCCTGAGCTGCTTCTTCTCCTAGCAGAAGGAAAACATGGGTTTATACTGCATATGAAGCATTTGGTTTCCTGACAATAACCCATGATCTTTTTAGGTATCGCTGCTGTTGATTGTGTGGGTGGTGAATAAACCGGTGTGGCTGCCAAAATCTGCTTCTTGCTTTTTCCCAGATGCCCGGATGGAGCACATTGCATTTCTTTATCTCCCGGTTGTATTATGGTGAGATTTGGATGTCGTTGTGAGTACTCAGCTCTATAACAAACAAACTGACCCAAAGGGGAAACAATCTTTTAGCATTTCCTTGTATCTTCTACATATAGTCCAGTTTATGTTAAAGGGATAGTTCACCCAAAAATAAAAATTCTGTCATTAATTTACAAACATTGGTTTGTGATATCAGTTTAAAGGTTGAAATAGTCCCAGTGTAATTTCTGTGCCGTTTGTGTCAACAAATGGACAGTGTTTATACACTTTTTAGGGTATTTAACATGAAATGACACACTTCACCTTTAAAGAAGACTCAATGACAGCTAAAAAAAAATCAATCAGACTTATAAACCTCCCTGTAGTTTTGTCAGATTTCATAGAGGACTGTGACCAAAATGCAATGAGGAGACGTTTCTTTTTACTATGGAGGACAAAGAATAGAAACTAGTTCACAGGGTTTCTTGTCTTCTCCATTGGTTTTTTTTTGCTGTTAGGCAAAAAGTGCCTGTGCATGTGACTAGGGAATCAAGCAGAGACTGAATGTGTGTGTGTGTGTCTGTGATTGTAAAAAAAAAAAAAAAAAGTGCGTGCGTGCTATTTTGGTGGTGAGACTGATCAAAGTGGACAGGGTTGTTCTAGGACATTTTCATCGGAGCGGCAGGGAAAGACGGCAAGCTATCAAACAAACTCAAACACTGGCTACATTCACACAGATCAATGTGACCCAAATTCTTTTTTTCTGTTACACATGATAGATCTGGGGTTTTGGGACGACAGTACTATGAACCAATATAGATTTTGTTTACTTTCATATGTGGGTAAAAAATCGGATGAAGTGAGTCCCCATGTGACTTTAGTGTGAATTTAGAGGATTTTCATCATATTTGCACATTGGATTTACCCTTGGTTTGACTCAAACAAATGTATGAATTACACTATAAAAGTACTACACATAAAGGTGCAACAGTATATTTTCTTATTCTGTTTCTTTACTGTTTACTCTCAAATATTGTGAGCTTGGTTTGCCTTAACTATTATTTGGCACCACTGTGGATTTTTCATTGGCCAACATGAATAGTTATCTAGAGAGCAGGTAACTATTAGCCCATGGGAAATATATGATAATACAATAAGGCAACAGAGTGCAACAGTGGTGTTCCAGATGTAAAAATCATATTCATTTTCTCCATAGAGAAATTGATTTTAATGATAACTTGCTACTGTGAACTACATGGTGGTTAATCAATGGTATGTGCTTTTCTTGAAGCGTATTTCATTACTTAAACCTGTTTTTTAAAAATAAGAATGCTGTCAAGCGATTAATCACATCCGAAATAAAAGTTCTTGTTTAAATAATATATGTGTGTGTACGGTGTATATTTATTATGTGTATATAAATACAAACAAATGCATGTATATATTTCAGAAAAAAAATATTTTTATATATTAAATATATTTATAATATAAATTATATAAATACATGTGAATACATGTAAAATTTTAAAATAGATCCTCGTATTGTGTGTATTTATATATACATAATAAAAATACACAATACACATACATATATATTGTAAACAAAAACTTATTTTGGATGCGATTAATTGTGATTAATCATTTGACAGCACTAAAAAATAATCATGTTCAACAGCTGATGAAAACTACATTACCCATGATTCTGCAAAGAAATTTCCACCAGCTAGAGAACTGCTCCCATGAAGCACAGCAAATGAGGTAGGGTCAGTTTCCCTGGTATCAAATTACATTTGTTATACATATGTAAATGTAGTTTTAATTTTATATTTATTCATCATTGGTGATTCGATCCTGTAATTCACATTGCTGCAGGGACTCTAGTTATTTTCCAATCGTAAAACCTGATGAAGACTTTCTTAAAAAAAATCTTCTGGGAATAAATAAGGGGAATGGACATAAAATACGTCTGGAACACGGCTGCTGGAAAAAGATGACCTTCACTTAAGATCACACTGAAATTAAACAAACATTTATTTACACTTTTTTTTTGTTGTTGTTTAACTAAAATATATAAAAAAGAAGATAGTATGCATTACCCATTGACAAGGTTGTTTGTGATTTGTGGGAAAGCAACCATAGGATGCCAAAGGAGGCATATATATATCGTCTAGTTGAAATTATAAAAAAAACCTGACAATATAAAGTTAAATGTTCAAATTTAATCTAATAAAATATAAAATTTTATTATGCAGGTTGTTAAAAACATGTCAGGGTCAGCATGCATAACACAGCAGTGGCATTTTGGACCAAATCGCTTGAGTGAATAATTCAATGACTCACTCCTAAACATAGTGGCTTTGTTATTCTTGAATGAATCTGTTTTTTAATTCATCATTTGAGCATTGCCTGTTTAAAGCAGTGTTTGATATGGGCCGCATTTAAAAGGTCATGTGAACAACTTTTCGAAAAAAACATACTGCATTTGAAAAATTAATTGGCCACTTTGGCTTGCAGTGTGAAATGGTCTGTTAAAACCCCTCAGTGACTGTTGTAGAATAATGTAGGAGTAACTTGTCTGTGGTTAAAATCGCAGGAGTATCCAGTTCCACTGTTTAAAAATTAATCACAGAGGCCAGGTGATCGCCATACAACTTTCCCAGCACTAATGATGAGTCGAATTTTGGGAAATAATATATTGTGTCATCTGCATCATGCTGTGCTGTCGAATCTCTCACTGTTCATTTGAGCTATTACAATGGTTACAATGGCTTGTTTTGAACTAGAACAGTAACATTAGCTGTTTATTTTGGTCGTGTCCCACTTGCTGTGTGGTCACTACTCTCTGTCCTGCTCCAGATAAACTGACTTGTCAGTAATCATGAAGCAACACCACAGTTATCATCAAAGAAATCAAGCTGTGCTTGGATTATCAAAGGGCAGTCTTGTTGAAAAATGACAATACCGACGCAGGGCCTAGAAGTTATAAGTGGTGCTGGGAAAGAAAGGAAAAGCAATAGGTTGTGGTCAGAACAGATTAATCCAGACTCTGTCATGAGACGGCCATTGTCTGGAAAAGTCCCTGCGGTGGGCAGAGCTGGCAGTTCAGCTGAGGAGGATCCCACATCAGTCTAGGTGAAATACACGCTCCAGCAGCACTTTAAAACAACCTTGCACTAGGCGTTGGCGTTGTTTTGTACACCTCTTCTAAACCCACATAGAGATGGCAAAGATGTGAGCTAATATTAGCACTGTCAGTTCTGCACAACCAGACTTTTACTGTTTGAGAGGATTATGCTTTTTTCAAGCACAACACTGCAGGTAAATATGGCTGACGCTCCTCGTGAAATCCTTGTGATGTAATTTGTTATCGCAGTGGAACTGCTAATTATACACGTAGATTGTGCTAGAAAATGGCAGGAATGTATCTCATTCGCAAATGTTGATACCTGTCTCTCCACTGCAGTTTACTGCCTTGAGGTCACCAGAGATTTTGAGCTATGAGGGGCTGTTCACACAAGATGTATCCTTGTTTTCAATAGCAGCTAGATGGAAAACAAAATGCAGGGGTTTTCAAAGCTGAACTATGAACATGACACAGCATCTTCAAAAATGCAGGAAAAAAACAATGTAAAATGTATTGTTTTTCTCAAAGTTGTCTTCCGTTTGGTGAAGTACATCTGAGTGAAACAGATTATCGAAGAAGACAAAGAGTAGAGGTTCAGTTGATTGGTTTTTGATTGGATGGAGGCAGATGTGCTGAATGGAAAGGAGCATGGTTTAAGCACAATAAATAATTTGAGAAGAGGTCAATACAAATTTCAAAATAAAATAACATGGATTGATTGTTCATAATTAGATCATTGAGATGCATTTAGAAAATAGAAAGGGTGAATGTATTCATTTCAGTTGGGTGCGTGGGTCACAGACCAAAAAAAAAGTTGGAAACCTCTTCCAAAAATTTGGTGCAAAACTGCATTTCTGTTGATGCCGGATAACTAAAATGTCCCAGATTTTAACATTTCTAGTCAACTCTCCCAACAATAGATAATAACAACAAACAGGTTAAAAAGTTGCCATTTGTATTTCATCTTCAAAGCCACAAAATGCTCCATTTAAATTCTGTTCACATTCAAAATCATTTAGGAGATTCAATTATAATTTGTAAAGGTGGTGTCTATTTACACTGTCTGCAAAGGTTATTACAAACTATAATGCATTATAATGCCCAGAATTGCTTAGATATGTGTAGTTTGCATATTTACATCTATTTAACCTTTTTGTGAATACATCACTATTTGAACATAGTGTAAACAAGATGCCATTTGTTGCTATTTATACTTGGTGCAAACTGTATCTAACACTATTTTCACTCAGTGAAATTGGGATCTTCCTTTTGTTTTACACTCAGTCTAGTCGCTGCCACATTTGAATGTAGTTTTCACTCCCAAAACTTCGCTGTCTTCATGGCCACACTAAGAAAAATGTGTAAACATAGGGCACAATGTACTGCGTTATTATGAAGGAATTATTTTACAGGGATTTTACCTGTATTTTGAATGACTTATTACACTGTGTTCTGATTTAGGTTTAAAGGAAATTGAATCAGATAAATGACCCGACAGAAAATCACCAGTACCTTTTCAGTTTTTTCTACTCATGCACATTGTGTCCAAATCTTGAGCTTTAGATCAGTTCATAAAGTTTGATATGGGTATCCAATGCTATCTCATGACCAATTCGTACATATTTTACAAGGTAGCTAATTCGTACAACCTCATTTGTTTGATTTGTCTAGACCCCATTGATGGGTAAAGTGTAGGGACAGGATTAGGGGTAGGTCGTACGTATGAAAATATGTACAATTACGAATTCGAAAAATATGTACAAATTGCCATGAGATCGGTTTGGGGTATTAGACATGGCACAGTCCAAGTTCTCTGTCAGATCTGAGTCACACTGATATCTGCAAAATATCTCCATTGCTACCATCACAAATCAAATCCATTCTGATTGTTGAATAGCAGATTATGGCACTTTATAGGTCAACGAGTCCTCTAGGAATATTAGAGATTCTTTTGTTCGTGCTGAATTCATATTACCTTGATTGTATTACAGGATGAGCTTTAAAAACAGAGATATTTGACACTGAGACCAAGTTCAGGCTCTATTCCTGCTTTAATGTAATGAGCGAGCATTGCACCTGTCTTTTTATACTTTGTTTATGGCAATTAGTCTTTATTATAGTGACATGACTGATGTGTATGGAAGCCCGTTTCCGCCTTCCTCCGAGCCTTCCGCCGATGAATAAAAAAATATAATTCTGTATCTCGTTATAATGAGAAACTTTCTCATAATTATGACTTAGTATCTCGTTATACTGAGAAACTTTCTCGTAATAATGACTAATTTTCTCATAATAATGACTTAGTTTCACATAATAATGACTTAGTTTCTCGTATAATGAGAAACTTTCTTGTAATAATGACTTATTTTCTCATAATTTTGAGAAACTTTCTCATAATAATGACTTGACCTAATCCAAAAAAAAAAAAAAAAAAAAACTTCCTCGCCGCCGCGTAACGCAAGAGTGACGCATGCTAGCGCCATCTGTTGGTCAAAGCCATGCACGAACACCGCTAACATTGCTTTGTTCTGTAATCTAAAGTGTATCATGCTATAGTCTGTCATTAAATAACGATTTCAGATAAATGATCTGTATGTAGTCTTTTTTGTAATAGTTACTCTGCCAGATAGTTATGACTTCAAACATTCCAGACCAATGTTTCAGTTAAGAAATCCAGGCATTTTTTGAAGAAATGAAAGCCATTACACATATAAATTAATTTATAGATGTGTATTTCGATGATTTATTATTTTTATTAGCTGTCCCTTTCATGCATCACATGCATGTTAGCGTGTTCCTTCATGCTTTGACCAACAGATGTGCGCTCGTGCTTGTCACTCTTGCGTTCCTGCAGGCCGCGAGAATTCTTTTTTTTTTTTTTTTTTTTTTTTTTTTTGGATTAATGTAATTCCATTATTTGAGAGACTAGTCATATAATGATAACTAAGAAGTCATGATAATGAAACAGTCACAGTCATAAAAATGCCGGAAACTAAGTCGAGATAATGAGAAACTAAGTCATTGCTATGAGAAACTAAGTCCTTATTTTCGAGAAACTAAGTCCTTCTAATAATTAAAACTAATTCCGAATAATGAGAAACTAGTCTAGATAATGAAACTACGTCATAATAAGAGAAACTAAGTCATATGTTTCGAGAACTAAGTCATTTTTCGATAAACTTAAGTCCCTAATAATGCAAACTAGTCATTATTATGAGAAACTACGTCATTATTATGAGAAACTAAGTCATAAAAATGAGAAACTAAGTCATAATAATGAAAAAATAATTCATAATAATGAGAAACTAAGTCATAATAATGAGAGACTAAGTCATAATAATGAGAAACTAAGTCATAATAAGGTAAACTCAGTCTAATAATGAGAAACTAAGTCAGAATGATAGAAACTAAGTCATTATTATGAGAAACTAAGTCATTATTCGAGAAACTAAGTCATTAATATGAAAAACTACGTCTGCATAATGAGATACTAAGTCATAATAATGAGAAACTAATTCATTATTTCGAGAAACTAAGTCATTATTTCGATAAACTAAGTCATAATAATGAGAAACTAGTCATAATAATGAGAAACTAAGTCAAAATAATGAGAAACTAAGTCATAATAATGAGAAAACTAAGTCATTATTACGAGAAACTAAGTCCTAATAAGAGAAACAGTCGTTATAATGAGAAACTAAGTCATAATAATGCGAAACTAAGTCATAATAATGAGAAACTAAGTCATATTATGAGAAACTAAGTCATTATTAACGGAAACTAATTCGTACTTAGTAGAAACTACGTCTATAACTGATAAACATTCTAATAATGAGAAACTACGCTCCTTCTTATAAACTAAGTCCATAATAATGAGAAACTAAGTCCATTATTATAGACTCTGCTACATTTTTCGAAACTAATCCTAAGAATGATAAACCTATTCTAATAGATGAGAAAACTAGTCCATAAATAAGAGAAACTAGTCATTATTATTAGAAAACTAAGTCATTAATTTCGAGCACTAGTCTATAATAGAACTAGTCTAATATTAGAAACTACTTCCTAATATGAGAAATATAGTCATTATTATGAGGAAATAAGTCATTATTACGAGAAACTAGGTTATTATTATGAGAAACGAAGTCATTATTATGAGAAACTAAGTCATAATAATGAGAAACTAGGTCATAATAATGAGAAACTAAGTCATGATTTCGAGAAACTAAGTCATAATAATAATAATAATAATTAGAACCTAAGCATATTTCGAGAAACTAAGTCATATAATGAGAACACCTACGTCTAATAATGAAACTAAGTCATAATTATGAGAAACTAAGTCATTATTACTAGAAACTAAGTCATTATTACTAGTAACTAAGTCATTATTACGAGAAACTTAGTCATAATAATGAGAAACTAAGTCAGAATAATGAGAAACTAAGTCATAATAATGAGACACTAAGTCATAATAATGAGAAACTAAATCATAATAATGAGAAACTAAGTCATAATTTCGAGAAACTAAGTCATAATAATGAGAAACTAGGTCATAATAATGAGAAACTAAGTCATATTAATGAGAAACTAAGTCATAATAATGCGAAACTAAGTCATAATAATGAGAAACTAAGTCCTTATTATGAGAAACTAAGGCATTATTTCGAGAAACTAAGTCATTATTATGAGAAACTAAGTCATAATAATGAGAAACTAGTCATAATAATGAGAAACTAAGTCATTTCTTTCGAGAAACTCAGTCATAATATGATAACTAAGTCATATAATAGAAAGCATAAATGGTCAATTCTTTCCGTAACTAATTCATAATAATAGAAACTAATTTCATAATACGATGAGAAACTAAGTCATAATACTGAGAAACTAAGTCATAATAATGAGAAAAAATGAGAAACTAAGTCATAATAATGAGAAACTAATCATAATAATGAGAAACTAAGTCATAATAATGAAAAAATAATTCATAATAATGAGAAACTAAGTCATAATAAAGAGAAACTAAGTCATTATTTCGAGAAACGAAGTCATTATTTCGAGAAACTACTTAAGTCATAAGAATGAGAAACTAAGTCATAATAATGAAAAAATAATTCATAATAATGAGAAACTAAGTCATAAAAATGAGAAACTAAGTCATAATAATGAAACTAAGTCATTATTTTGAGAAACTAAGTCATAATAATGAGATACTAAGTCATAATAATGAGAAACTAATAATGAGAAACTAAGTCATAATAATGAGAAACTAAGTCATAATAATGAGAAACTAAGTCATAATAATGAGAAACTAATGAGAAACTAAGTCATAATAATGAGAAACTAAGTCATAATAATGAGAAACTAATTCATAATAATGAGAAACTAAGTCATAAAAATGAGAAACTAAGTCATTATTTCGAGAAACTAAGATCTTATTCGGAACTAAGTCATAATATAGAAACTAATCATAAATAGTTGAAAAACTAGTCGAATATGAGAAACTAAGTCATAATAATGAAAAAATAATTCATAATAATGAGAAACTAAGTCATAAAAATGAGAAACTAAGTCATAATAATGAAAAAATAATTCATAATAATGAGAAACTAAGTCATAATAATGATAAACTAAGTCATTATTTCGAGAAACTAAATCATAATAATGAGAAACTAAGTCATAAAAATGAGAAACTAAGTCATAATAATGAAAAAATAATTCATAATAATGAGAAACTAAGTCATAAAAATGAGAAACTAAGTCATTATTATGAAAAACTAAGTCATTATTATGAGAAACTAAGTCATTATTTCGAGAAACTAAGTCATAATAATGAGAAACTAAGTCATAATAATGAGAAACTAAGTCATAATAATGAGAACCTAAGTCATAATAATGATAAACTAAGTCATTATTATGAGAAACTAAGTCTTAATAATGAGAAACTAAGTCATAATAAGGAGAAACTAAGTCATAATAATGAGAAACTAAGTCATTATTATTAGAAACTAAGTCATTATTACGAGAAACTAAGACATAATAAATGAGAAACTAAGTCATAATAATGAGAAACTAATCATAATAATGAGAAACTAAGTCATAATAATGAGAAACTAATTCATTATTATGAGAAAATAAGTCATTTTTATGAGAAACTAAGTCATTATTATGAGCAACTAAGTCATTATTATGAGAAACGAGTCCTATAATGATAAACTAAGTCATAATAATGAGAAACTATGTCATTATTATGAGAAACTAAGTCATAAAAATGAGAAACTAAGTCATAATAATGAAAAACTAAGTCATAATAATGAGAAACTAAGTCATAATAATGCGAAACTAAGTCATATTTATGAGAAAATAAGTCATTATTATGAGAAAGTTTTTCATTATTTCGAGAAAATAAGTCATTGTTTTGAGAAACTAAGTCATTATTATGAGAACCTAAGTCATTATTACGAGAAACTAAGTCATAATAATGAGAAACTAAGTCATAATAATGAGATACTAAGTCATAATAATGAGAAACTAATTCATTATTATGAGAAAATAAGTCATTAAAATGAGAAACTAAGTCATTAATATGAGAAAATAAGTCATTAATATGAGAAAATAAGTCATTAATATGAGAAAATAAGTCATTAATATGAGAAAATAAGTCATTAATATGAGAAAATAAGTCATAATACGGGAGAAACTAAGCAGTATTAATGAGAACTAAGGTCATTATTTCGAAAACCTAATCTATCTAATGACACAAGTCATAATATGATAAAACTAAGTCTAGAATGATAAACGTAATGTCTACTAGGAGAAACTAAGTCTTTATTATGAGAAACTAAGTCATTATTCGAGAAACTAAGTCAGAAGAATGAGAAGCCTAAGTCGCATTATTATGAGAACTAAGTCATAATATGAGAAACTAAGTCATTATTATGAGCAACTAAGTCATTATTATGAGAAAATAAATCATTATTACGAGAAAGTTTCTAATTATGAGAAACTAAGTCATTATTTCGAGAAACTAAGTCATTATTTTGAGAAAATAAGTCATTATTTTGAGAAACTAAGTCATAATAATGAGAGACTAAGTCATAATAATGAGAAACTAAGTCATAATAAGAGAAACTAAGTCTTATTATGATAACCTAAGTCATTATTTTCGAGAACTAATCATAATCATGCGAAACTAAGTCATAATAATGATAACTAATTCATATATGATAAACTAGCTTATTATGAGAACTACGTAAAGTCAATGATTTCGAGACACTAAGTCATAATCATGAGAAACTAGTCATATAATGAGACTATTCAGTACTACTGAAACAAGTCATAATAATGACTAAGTCATTATTATGAGAAACTAATAATGAGAAAATAAGTCATTATTATGAGAAACTAAGTCCTAATTGAGAAACTAAGTCATTATTATGAGAAAATAAGTCTTTATTTCGAGAAACTAAGTCATTATTATGATAAACTAAGTCATAAATTATTATGAGAAACTAAGTTATTATTACGAGAAACTAAGTCATAATACTGAGAAACTAAGTCATAATAATGAGAAAAAATGAGAAACTAAGTCATAATAATGAAAAACTAAGTCATAATAATGAGAAAATAAGTCATAATAATGAGAAACTATCATTATTAATGAAGAAAAGACGACTAAGTCTAAATTATGAGATACTAAGTCATAATAATGAGAAACTAATCATAATAAGGGGGGGGGGGAGGTGTGGAAAACTAAGTCATAATAAGAGAAACTAAGTCATTATTTCGGGAAACTAAGTCATAATAATGAGAAACTAGTCATAATAATGAGAAACTAAGTCATAATAAATGAGAAACTAAGTCATAATAATGAAAAACTAAGTCATAATAATGAAAACTAAGTCATAATCATGAGAAACTAAGTCATAATAATGAGAAACAGTCATTATTACGAGAAACTAAGTCATAATAATGAGAACCTAAGTCATAATTTCGAGAAACTAAGGTCCTATAATGAGAAAACTAAGTCAACTAATTAGAAACTAGTCCCATATAATGAAGAAACTAAGTCATAATAAATGAGAAACTAAGTCATAATAATGAGAACCTAAGTCATAATAATGAGAACCTAAGTCAACTTTCGAGAAACTAAGTCTTTTGCGAGAAACGAGTCTTATTTACTAGAAAAACTAGTCATAAAAATGAAAACTAAAAGTCTAATAATGAGAAACGAAGTCATATAATGGAAACTAAGTCATAATAATGAGAACTAAGTCAATAAGAGAAAACTAAGGTCATAATAAATGAAGAAACTATTAAGTCATAATAATGATAAACTAATCATATATGAGAAACTAAGTCATACTTAGGAGGGCTCGAGAACCTAAGGGTCAATTCTTTTCGAGAACTAAGTCATAATAATGAGAAACTAAGTCATAATAAGGAGAAACTAAGTAATTATTATGAGAAAATAAGTCAATATTATGAGAAACTAAGTCCTTATTATGAGAAACTAAGTCATTATTTTGAGAAAATAAGTCATTATTTTGAGAAACTAAGTCCTTATTATGAGAAACTAAGTCATTATTATGAGTAACTAAGTCATTATTATGAGAAACTAATTCATTATTACGAGAAACTAAGTCATAATAATGAGAAACTAAGTCATAAAAATGAGAAACTAAGTCATTATTTCGAGAAACTAAGTCATAATTATGAGAAACTAAGTCATAATAATGATAAACTAAGTCATAATAATGATAAACTAAGTCATAATAACGAGAAACTAAGTCAAAATAATGAGAAACTAATGAGAAACTAAGTCATAATAATGAGAAACAGTCATTATTACGAGAAACTAACTCATTATTATGAGAAAATAAGTCATAATAATGAGAAACTAAGTATCATAATGAGAACCACGTCATATATATAGAACCTAAGTCATAATAATGAGAACTAAGTCATTATTATGAGAAACTAAGTCAGTATTATGAGAAACTAAGTCATTATTACGAGAAACCAAGTCATAATATTTGGTCGACTAAGTCAATACTATGAGAAACTAAGTCATTATTATGATAAACTAAGTCATTGTTATGAGAAAATAAGTCATTATTATGATAAAACAAGTCATTATTATGAGAAACTAAGTCCTTATTATGAGAAAATAAGTCATTATTAAACTCTCAGTCCTAATCCTGACCAACTAAGTCATAATAAGACAACTAAGTCATTATTACGAGAAACTGTCATAATAATGAGAAACTAAGTCATAATAGTCATAATAATGATAAACTAAGTCATTATTTCGAGAAACTAATTCATAATAATGAGAAACTAAGTCATAAAAATGAGAAACTAAGTCATAATAATGAAAAAATAATTCATAATAATGAGAAACTAAGTCATAATAATGAGAAACTAAGTCATAATAATGAGAAACTAAGTCATAATAATGAGAAACTAAGTCATAATAACGAGAAATATTAATGAGAAACTAAGTTATAATAATGAGAAACTAAGTCATAATCATGAGAAACTAAGTCATAATAATGAGAAACTAATCATAATAATGAGAAACTAAGTCATAAAAATGAGAAACTAAGTCATAATAATGAAAAAATAATTCATAATAATGAGAAACTAAGTCATAATAATGAGAAACTAAGTCATATTTCGTGAGAAACTAAGTGCCATTATTATTCGAGAAACTAATGCATAATAATTAGAAACTAGTCATAATAAATAAGAAACTAAGTCATTATTATGAGAAAATAAATCATTATTTCGAGAAACTAAGTCATTATTATATGTCATTAATATGAGAAACTAAGTCATAATAATGAGAAACTCAGTCATAATAATGAGAAACTAAGTCAATATTATGAGAAACTAAGTCATTATTTACGATAAACTAAGTCATTATTATGAGAAACTTAGTCATAATAATGAGAAACTAAGTCAGAATAATGAGAAACTAAGTCATAATAAAGAGAAACTAAGTCATTATTACGAGAAACTAAGTCATAATAATGAGAAACTAATAAGTCATAATAATGAGAAACTAAGTTATAATAATGAGAAACTAAGTCATTATTATGAGAAACTAAGTCATTATTTCGAGAAACTAAGTCATAATAATGAGAAACTAAGTCATAATAATGAGAAACTAAGTCATAATAATGAGAAACTAAGTCATATAATGAGAAACTAAGTCATAATAATGAGAAACAAAGTCATTATTATGAGAAACTAAGTCAATATTATGAGAAAATAAGCCATTATTACGAGAAACTAAGTCATTATAATGAGAAACTAAGTCATAATAATGATAAACTAAGTCATAATAATGAGAAACTAATAATGAGAAACTAAGTCATTATTGTGAGAAGCTAAGTCATTATTATGAGAAAATAAGTCATTAATATGAGAAACTAAGTCATAATAATGAGAACCTAAATCATAATAATGAGAACCTAAGTCATAAAAATGAGAACCTAAGTCATAATAATGAGAAACTAATCATAATAATGAGAAACTAAGTCATAATGAGAAACTAAATCATTATTATGAGAAAATAAGTAATTATTATGAGAAACTAAGTCCATTATTATGAAAACTACGTCTTATTGCGAAGAACTAAGTCATCTAATGAGAAAAAGTCATAATAATGAGAAACTAAGTCATATTAATGAGAAACTAAGTCATAATAATGAGAAACTAAGTCATAATAATAAACTAAGTCATAATAATGAGAAACTAAATCATAATAATGAGAAACTAAGTCATAATAATGAGAAACTACCCGTCATAATAATTAGAAACTAAGTCATTATTATGAGAAATTAAGTCATTATTATGAGAAATTAAGTCATTGTTATGAGAAACTAAGTCATTATTTCGAGAAACTAAGTCATAATAATGAGAAACTAATCATAATAATGAGAAACTAAGTCATTATTATGATAAAATAAGTCATTATTTCGAGAAACTAATTCATAATAATGAGAAACTAAGTCATAATGATAAACTAAGTCATAATAATGAGAAACTATGTCATAATAATGAGAAACTAAGTCATGATAATGAGAAACTAAGTCATAATAACTAAGTCATAATAATGAGAAACTAGTCATAATAATGAGAAACTAAGTCATAATAATGAGAAACTAAGTCATATAATGAGAAACTAAGTCATAATAATAAACTAAGTCATAATAATGAGAAACTAGTCATAATAATGAGAAACTAAGTCAAAATAATGAGAAACTAATGAGAAACTAAGTCAAAATAATGAAACCTAAGTCATTAATTAGAGAAACTAAGTCATTATTTTCGATAAACTAAAGTCTAATACTGAGACACTACGTCATATAATGAGAACCTAGTCATTATTATGAGAAACGGGTAGGGCTAAGGAAGGCTACTAAGTCGTAATAATTAGAACGAAGTCATATTATTATAAACTAAGTCATAATATGAGAAACTAAGTCTATTATGAACTACTCATTATTTCGAGAACGAATCATAAATTTAATGAGAACGAGTCATTATTCTGGAGAAACTAAGTCGTTATTTTGAGAAAATAAGTCATTATTATGAGAAGATAAGTTATTATTATGAGAAATTAAGTCATTATTATGAGAAATTAAGTCATAATAATGAGAAATTAAGTCATTATTATGAGAAATTAAGTCATTGTTATGAGAAACTAAGTCATTATTTCGATAAACTAAGTCATAATAATGAGAAACTAAGTCATTATTATTTCGAGAAACTAAGTTATAATAATGAGAAACTAAGTCATAATATGAGAAACGAGGCCTACTAATGGACGTAAGTCATAATAATGAGAAACTAAGTCATAATAAGGAGAAACTAAGTAATTATTATGAGAAAATAAGTAATTATTACAAGATACTAAGTCATTATTACGAGAAAATAATTCATTATTACGAGAAACTAAGTCATAACAATGAGAAACTAAGTCACAATAATGAGAAACTAAGTCATAACAATGAGAAACTAAGTCACAATAATGAGAAACTAAGTCATAACAATGAGAAACTAAGTCACAATAATGAGAAACTAAGTCCTTATTACGAGAAACTAAGTCATAATAATGAGAAACTAAGTCATAATAATGATAACCTAAGTCATAATAATGAGAAACTAATTCATTATTTCGAGAAACTAAGTCATAATAATGAGATACTAAGTCATAATAATGAGAAACTAATTCATAATAATGAGAAACTAAGTCATATAATGAGAAACTAAGTCATAATAATGAGAAGCTAATTCATAATAATGAGAAACGAAGTCATAATAATGAGAAACTAAGTCATAATAATGAGAAACTATGTCATAATAATGAGAAACTAAGTCATAATCATGAGAAACTACGAAGGGGGTTTTCATTAATTTTCGAGAAACTAAGTCATATAATGAGAAACTAAGTCATAATAATGATAAACTAAGTCATAATAATGAGAAACTAAGTCATAATAACTAAGTCATAATAATGAGAAACTAGTCATAATAATGAGAAACTAAGTCACAATAATGAGAAACTAAGTCATAATAATGAGAAACTAATCCTAATAATTAGAACTTAAGTCTAATACTGACTTAACCTAATCCAAAAAAAAAAAAAAAAAAAAAAAAAAAGACGTCCGCGCGCCTGCGGAACGCAAGGGTGACAGCACGCTAGCGCCATCTGTTGGTCAAAGCCATGCAGGAACACCGCTAACATTGCATGTGATTCATGAAAGGGACAGCTAATAAAACTAATACATCATCGAAATACACATCTATAAATTAAGCTTTTATGTGTAATGGCTTTCATTTCTTCATAAAATGCCTGGATTTCTTAACTGAAATATTGGTCTGGAATGTTTGAAGTCATAACTATCTGGCAGAGTAACTATTTCACAAAAGACTACATACAGATAATTTTTCTGAAATCGTTATTTAATGACAGACTGTAGCATTATACACTTTAGATTACAGAATAAAGCAATGTTAGCGGTGTTCCTGCATTGCTTTGACCAACAGATGGCGCTAGCGTGCTGTCACTCTTGCGTTCCGCAGGCGGCGAGGAAGTCTTTTTTTTTTTTTTTTTTTTGGATTAGGTTAAGTCATTATTATGAGAAAGTTTCTCATTGTTATGACTTAGTTTCTCATTATTATGACTTAGTTTCTCATTATTATGACTTAGTTTCTCATTATTATGACTTAGTTTCTCATTATTATGACTTAGTTTCTCGAAATAATGACTTAGTTTCTCATTATTATGACTTAGT
The DNA here is from genome assembly GCA_018155175.1 of Sinocyclocheilus anophthalmus. Classification (NCBI taxonomy): domain Eukaryota; kingdom Metazoa; phylum Chordata; class Actinopteri; order Cypriniformes; family Cyprinidae; genus Sinocyclocheilus; species Sinocyclocheilus anophthalmus. The sequence goes on along the minus strand of JADLZN010000747.1, from coordinate 703,115 downwards.
TTCCTCTAAAAAAAAAAAAGAAAATCAAAAAAACAAAAAACAAACAAAAGACATAATGACTTAGTTTCTCATTTTTATGACTTAGTTTCTCGAAATAATGACTTATTTTATCATAATAATGACTTAGTTTCTCATAATAACTTAATAACTTATTTTTTTATTTAGTGGCGGAAACGGGCTTCCATAGGATGTGAGATGAGAGGCGGCAGAATTGATGTTTGGAGTAAAACACCATGCAGTGTGATGTATTAGAGGACTTCTCATTTTACGGATGCCACCATACTAAAGTTCATTACACAAGCTACAAACCCATTACTCTGCTTGCAAGATTGAGAATGTAGTGAAGAATGTCCATCTTTGTTTTATACCAAAGTTGTTTTTAACTTCCATTATCTTTTTAATCACTGAAATTTAGTAACTAGAAAAACGAAAACCTCCCATTCTTGCTTTTAGTTTTTCTTATCTGATCTGTCTGGAAGAATGTGTTTTTGTGGTGATCTGTGAGATTGTCTAAATGTGTCATGCTATTTATGATGTTCAACGCATTGTGTATATTGTCTGGTTTATGCTTGTTTAAAAACAAAACAAAAGCACATTAATTTCAAACTGCTGTGTGAATGCTTTAGTCAGCGGGGTTGTTTGATTTTTACATGTGTAGATTGCTAAATAAAAGATGGTGATCTGAAAAGAACTTATGTTTGTGGGAAGGTATTAATTATGGCCTGGGATCTTTCAACCTGTTTCCATAGCAACCCCTCGCTGTGCTCACAAAATAGGTGTTCAAAAAAAGAATTGGGTTTGCCTGAAATGCTGAGCGAAGAAAATACCCCTATATTTTTGCCTAAACTGATGGAGTTATGATTCAACAATAGCATATCTGTCAACAGATTTCAGCATCACAAGCCTGTAAATCTGTGACTAGATATATTGAGCTTTATAATTGGCTTATTTTAAAATGTACAACTGGACAAATTAATATTCATTTTCTAATAAATGCAATTGGTAACCTAATACAAATATCACAACTTGATGTTAATGCGGTAGCACGACTGCCTCTAATGCAAATTCTGAAATGTATATAATAAATATTAAATATGTATATAAAGTCAGTTTTGGTTCAGTTAAAGCATACTTCCTGAGAGAAAGTATTAATTTCTTAAAACTGTACTGAATTAGCAGTCAATTAAAATATGAATTATATATATATATATATATACCAGGTACATTCCTAAAAAAAGTGGAATATCATAAAGGTCAATGTTTTGTCACTCATTTCAGAAAGTGAAACCCATATATTATATATATTCATTACACATAGAGTGAAATATTTCAAGCCTTTATTTTTTGAAATTTTGATGATTATGGCTTACAGGTTATGAAAACCCAAAATTCAGTGTCTCATAAAATTTGAATATTACATAAGATCAATTAAAAAAGGATATTTTAAACCGAAATGTCAGGCTTCTGAAAAGTATGTTAATTTCTATGTACTCAATACTTGGTTGGGCCTTCTTTTGTATGAATTACTGCATCAGTGCGGCATGGAATGGAGACAATTAGCCTGTGGCACTGCTCAGGTGTAATGGAAGCCCAGGTTGCTTTGATAGCAGTCTTTAGGTCATCTGCATTGTTGGGTCTGGTCTCTCTCATCTTCCTCTTGACAATACCTCATAGATTCTCTATGGGGTTCAGGTCGGTGAGTTTGCTGGCCAGTCAAGCACAAAACACCATGGTCATTTAACCGCGTTGGGTACCTTTTGGCAGTGTGAGAGTCCTGCTGGAAAATGAAATCTCATCTCATAAAGCTTGTCACGCAGAAGGCACTGACGTGCTTTTTTCTAAAAATTTCCTGTAGATGGCTGCGGTTGACTGTGGGACTTTCAAACACAGTGACTAACACCAGCATGACATGGCAGCCCAATCATCCACTGACATGTGGAAAACTTCACCGAACTTCAAGCAACATGGTTCCTTCTGTGCTCTCCACTCTTCCTCACCAGACTCCTGAGACCTTGATTTCCAATTATGCAACATTACTTTCTCTGAAAGAGACTTTGGACCACTGACAACAGTCCATTCTTTTTCGCCACAGCCCGGTAGACGCTGGTTCTGCATTGTCTCTGTTTCATGAGTCGCTTGACACGAGGAATGCGCTGTGTGCCCCTGTCTAGGATCGTCGCGTAGTGGCTCTGGAGGCTCTGACGCCAGCCTCAGTCCACCACTCCTTGTGAACTTCCCCCATTCTTGCTTGTGCACCTTTTCCTACCACACTTTTTCCTTCCACTCAACTTTCTTGTAACATGCTTGGATACAGCACTCTGTAAACAACCATCTTCTTTAGCAATGAACTTTTGTGGCTTACCCTCCTTGTGGAGGGTGTCAATGACTTCTGTCAAGTCAGCAGTCTTCCCCATGATTGTGTAGCCCACTGACCCAGACTGAGAGACCATTTAAAGTCTCAGGAAACCTTTGCAGGTGTTTTTAGTTAATTAGCTGATTAGGGTGTGACACCATGACTTTCCAATATTGAACTTTTTCACAATATTCTAATTTTCTGACACTGAATTTGGGGTTTTCATTATCTGTAAGCCATAATCATCAAAATTTCAAGAAATAAAGGCTTGAAGTATTTCACTCTATGTGTAATGAATCTTTATAATATATGGGTTTCACTTTCTGAAGTGAGTGACAAAAAATATTGACCTTTTTTGTGATATTCAAATTTTTTTTTAGATGTACCTGTATATAGTGGTGTGAAAAAGTGTTGGCCCGCTTCCTGATTTCTCTTTTTTTTGCATGTTTGTCACACTTTAATGTTTCCGATCATCAACTACTTATAAATATTAGTCAAAGATAACACAAGTGAACACAAAATGCAGTTTTTAAATGAAGGTTTTTATTATTAAGGGAAAACAAAATCCAAAACTACATGGCCCTGTGTGAAAAATGTTTGCTCCCTAAATCTAATAACTGGTTGGGCTACCCTTAGCAGCAACAACTGCAATCAAGCGTTTGCGATCACTTGCAATGAGTCTGTTACAGCGCTGTTGAGGAATTTTGGTCCACTCATCTATGCAGAATTTTTGTAATTCAGCCACATTGGAGGGTTTTTGAGCATGAACTGCCTTTTTAAGGTCATGACACAGCATCTCAATAGGATTCAGGTCGGACTTTGATCTAGGCACTCCAAAGTCTCATTGTTTTCTCAGCCATTCAGAGGGTGAACTTGCTGGTGTGTGTTTGGCTCATTGTCCTGCTTGCAGAACCCCAAGGTCGCTTCAGCTAGGCTCACGAACAGATGCCGGACATTCTCCTTCAGATTTTTAGGTACGCAGAATTCATGGTCCATTTTATCACAGCAAGTCTTCCGGTCCTGAAGCAAGCCACACACCCCAGAACCATCACAACTACCACCCCCCACATATTTTTACTGTTGGTATATGTTCTTTTTCTGAATGCAGTAGTACTTTTACCGCCAGCCTAATGGGACACATACCTTCCAAAAAGTTCAACTTTTGTCTCGTCAGTCCACAGAGTATTTTCCCAAAAGTCTTGGGGATCATCAAGATGTTTTCTGGCAAAACTGAGACGAGCCTTTATGTTCTTTTTGCTCAGCAGCGGTTTTCGTCTTGGAACTCTGCCATGCAGACCATTTTTGCCCAGTCTCTTTCTTATGGTGGAGTCATGAACACTGACCTTAACTGAGGCAAGTGACGCCTGCAGTTCTTTGGATGTTGTTGTGGGTCTTTTGTGACCTCTTGGATGAGTCGTCGCTGTGCTCTTGTGGTAATTTTGGTCGGCCGGCCACTCCGGGGAAGGTTCTCCACTGTTCCATGTTTTTTGCCATTTGTGAATAATGGCTCTCACTGTGGTTCGCTGGAGTCCCAAAGCTTTAGAAATGGCTTTATAACCTTTTCCAGACTGATAGATCTCAATTACTTTCTTTCTCATTTGTTTCTGAATTTCTTTGGATCTCGGCATGATGTCTAGCTTTTGAGGATCTTTTGGTCTACTGCACTTTGTCAGGCAGGTCCTATTTAAGAGATTTCTTGATTGCGAACAGGTGTGGCAGTAATCAGGCCTGGGTGTGGCTAGAGAAATTGAACTCGGGTGTGATAAACCAGTTTTAACAGGGGGGGCAAACACTTTTTCACACAGGGCCATGTATTTTTGGATTTTGTTTTCCCTTAATAAAAAAAACCTTCATTTAAAAGTGCATGTTGTGTTTACTTGTGTTATCCTTGCATTATATTTAAATTTTGTTGATGATCTGAAACATTAAAGTGTGACAACCCTGAATGGTTCACTCCATGTGTGACGAAGCGGATATCGTCCTCTTTTGGAAAGCCAAATAAAGTAGTTTCGCTTTCACAAAGAAACACACAGCGTCTTCATGACCTGGCGGCAGCAACAATACTACAGCGAGAAGAAAAGTTAAGCCTTCTTTCTTGGGCGGCGAAAGCTATGACATTTTCGGCCGATAATTTTCAGCTGCCGAAAATTCGGTGCATCCCTACTTGCTCCCCCCCTGTTTACCAATCCGAAGTAGTCCATACTCCGCTTTAAATGCGGACTGGGCTTTCCTTATAACTTTCCGTGCTGCCGGCCATCTTTTTTGCTAATTTTCCTGCATGCTGCAGGTGACCAGCTGACCAAACCAGAAAAAACTCAGTACGCACCACTCTGTGGATTGTAAGAATAATTTTAGTATTCTACAAATAGTATAATAAAGATTGAGTACTGGCGCCGTGTATCGATACGAATTGGCGCAAAAAAAATATTGCGTACTTATGCTGTATCATTTTTCTCCCCACCCCTAGTAAATTGTATTTAATTTGTCTTCCGGGAAACATGCAAGTATCTTCTGTTGCTTCTGTTTTGGCAGTACTAAATGGGAAAAAATTATATTTCAACAAAATAAGAAAAATTTGGCCCTGTTCAAAAGTTTTTTAATGCATCGTTTCTCTCTGGAGCATCAGTGAATGTTTGAAGCTTTTTTAATAGTTGTGTTTGAGTCCATCAATTGTCCTTTCTATCACACCACACACTCCCACACATTTATCATGTATCTGATCATCTTTTTGTAGTAACGTTAATGTGAAAATTGTTCATATTAGGATTACTACCTTGGGTTTCCAAATATTCCCGTTGTTCTGCTGAAGATACAAACATACTGTATATACATACAAAACAAAAAATCCAAATATTGTGCAAAAACTCTGAAGACCCACCTCTGCAATACACTTCCTGCATTAGCACTCATACAGACAATACCCCTCTGTTTCTCGTCCCCGGGGCACTCTCACCCTGCAGCAGGGTATTGATCTGGCAGAAAATGCATCTGTCTGCTTCTGATTCCACCAACATCACTGCATCATATGAGGGACGGAAGAGAACAGTCAACACATGCTCATGACCCCATGATAGCAAGGCCCCTGAGGGAAGAGTGACAGACGGAAAAACACACACAAACACAACCACTGTGGGTCCAAAAGACTGATCCTGCACTGGAAATGAAGAAATGAAGAAAAGTTAAGCAATGTAAGATGCTTGAATGTTACTGTCATGAAAGAAATAGAGGGGCAAACCAAATACTAAGACATTCTGGAATTCATATTATGTACATACTGTATAAAAGGTTTGGTTGGTAAGCTTTTTTAAATGTTTTTGAAAGAAGTCTCTTATCCTTACCAAGATTTCACTGATTTGATCAAAAATACGGTAAAAACTGTACTGTGGAATATTATTACAATTTCAAATAACTGTTTTCTATTTGATTATATATTTTAAAATGTAATTTATTCACGTGATGCAAAGTTGTTTTTTTTCAGCATCATTACTCCAGTCTTCAATGCTGTTTTTATGTCACTTTTGATTAACTTAAGTTTTTATATAAATTTGATTAATTTAAATTTATAAAGCAGGGGGCTCATAAAAATGTTGTAATAATACACACAGGCACATACTGCTGCTGAATATTACTGTATCATATTTTACCTCAAACAAAGGAATCTTGTTTGCTATTACAGTGACCACCAGATGGCAGCATGTGACTAATGTGAATGGCAATTCTGTCTCAAACACAATCTCCATGTCAGTTTCTGGAGTCAAATACCCAAGGGTTAAATAGTGTAGTTAGTTCACTGCATTCCATGAAAGGTGACAGTACAACAACAGCACTGGGGCTCTAAATCCACTGACCAACTGGCTAAGAAGAGTCTGAAAAATAAGATTAGACAGGTGCTTAACACCTTGATGTGCAGTACAGTAATTGTAGTGTATATTCCCTGTAGGTAAATAATTTATCTTGCTTATCATCTGTTATGGATATGTTTTCACATCAGTTGCACAAGTTGAATAGTTATGAACATACATGCCTTAAAACTTTGAGCTGTTCATCACGTGTGTTGACTGGCCCAGTTTAACCCTTCATGGTTACGTGTGCTCACACCCACCCCCCACTCAGAGCACTCAAACATAATCCATGTGATCTGAATGTGCACACGTGAGAGCCATTGTAAACATGTTATGTAACTCTATTCCCATTTGATTCAGATCACACTAACACATGCATGTATGTTTGCAAAAATGTCCTAATCTATCTGAAATGGTTTCTTATTGGCCTGCTAAGGTCTAAGGTGGTCTCTTAAGAATCTTTTGAGGTCTAATGGTGAGTGAAGTGGTCTAATACTGACAGTAAAAAAAAACTTAACCATCTAAACAGGCATTAATGCTCAAATAGGCATTCAAATAAAAGGATTTTCACGGATAATTTGTGAAATTAACATTTGTGACCCTGGAGCACAAAACCAGTCTTAAGTCGCTGGGGTATATTTTAAGCAATAGCCAAAAAAACATTGTATGGGTCAAAATTATCGATTTTTCTTTTATGCCAAAAATCATTAGGATATTAAGTAAAGATCATGTTCCATGAAGATATTGTGTAAATTTCCTACCGTAAATATATCAAAACTTAATTTTTGATTAGTAATATGCATTGCTAAGAACTACATTTGGACAACTTTAAAGGCGATTTTCTCAGTATTTAGATTTTTTTGCACCCTCAGATTCCAGATTTTCACATAGTTGTATCTCAGCCAAATATTTGTATCCTAACAAACCATACATCAACGGAAAGCTTATTTATTCAACTTTCACATATGTGTTATAAAACTTCTGGGCAGTAGTAAAGAAACCAAACATTTTTAATGAGTTCTCTCATTGTTTTAAAATGCTACTGACTCTGCAGGGTATATGCAAAATGACAGGCGTAGATGAAAGTTGTTTCTACCCACATCAAATCACATTCTTAGCTGTTAGTGGATTTAAGGGTTTCTCTAAAAATACATGTTTTGAAAGGTTCCTTATACTCTATTTATAGCAAATGCAGGTTATGACAACCTAAACAGCAGCTTTAGCCTGACAGTCACAGACAGCTGCAAAAGCCATTCCCATTTATCATGCTTTCTGTGAGAAATCCCTCCAAACCCAAGTTCATTATACAACCACAGAATGAGTGTGTCCCAGAATCCTAAAACTTCGCAGTTTTGTTCCTTATCTCAATCAGCCATTGAATGGGACTACTGGCCAGCAGCCACACAACAGCTGGATATTACCCACAGGTCTTTGAGTGCATTCACACATTCAACACACGGCCTGCAACAATCAACAGACAAAACCCCATGATAAAACTACTGCTGGAAAGCCTTGGGGTGTTTAATATGTATACGGAATAAACGTTCATTAAAAATTGAGTGCGTTATGTTTAAAAGTCAGTCATTTTTTAAAGAAATGAATACTTTTATTCAGCAAGGACACATTAAATTGATCAAAAGTGACAGCAACAACATTTTTAATGTTACAACATATTTATATTTCAATTAAATGCTGTTATTGTGAACTTTCTATTCATCTCGAAAGAATCATAACACATGTATGTGTTTTGTAGAGCATAATATTAAGCAGCACAACTGTTTTCAAAATTAATAATAAATGTTTCTTGAGCAGCAAATCAGCATATTAGAATGATTTCTGCAGGATCATGTGACACTGAAGACTGGAGTAATGATGCTGAAAATACAGCTTTTTATCAAAAGTAATAAATTACATTTCGAAATATATAAAAAAACATTATTCAGTATGTTCAGTATTATTGTTTTTGATAAAATAAGTTGTCTTGATGAGCAGAAACTTCTATTATATATACAATAAATAGATAATAAAAAATAAAAATAAAGAAATCTTACCAACCACAATTTTTGAATGGTAGCTAGTGTACATCTAGACTGACTATTAAGAAACAATGTTTTAAATTGAAAATGAAAAATAGAAAAACAGAAAATGTTTAAATTAAAATCCTAATAAATCTTTAGTTTTCGTACCAAACATGCTAATTCTAGATATCAATCTAACAACATGGTCTTCACATCCATTTTCAGTTTCTCAAGCATTTATTTCCCTCGTTCGTCCATTAGAGAGCAGCCTCATCTAACACAAGCAAGCACGCACATCTTGAAAACACAAGGACGTTTTCCAGTGTGTACGTGTGCGATGAACGTTAAGCAGGGGGAGGCCAAACTGAACTCTGAATGCAGAGTGGAATATGGCACACCCTGACGTTTAATTCAGCTCCGCATAGAAAATATGATTAAAATAGACATCACCACCCTACACAGTGCACACAACATAGCAAACAGGCACATGGCACAGAGTGATCCAAGACAAACAGCCTCTACAATAGGAAGTCTGTCTCGCACTGTTGCTTATTAGTCATCATCAGCTCAAGAGCAGCAAACAACAAACCACAAGAATTTTAAAACATATTCAGAGCAGCAGTAACGCGTGTTTTAAAACAAGTTTACTTAGCCAACAAATGAAATCTATACTTAGGGGCCAATATCCAGCTATTGCATGTTTACATTGAAAAATGATGGAAAAGCAGCACAATGGAATGTTCTGTGTGAACGGCCCCTTGTGTTTTATCATTATAATTGTCTGTTCAATGTCGGCACAGAATAATAAAATATTTCATTCAACCTTCTCGTAAAGTAAAGGCCTGGAGTCTGTTCTTCATAACCTTGCTTGATACATCTGATGATTTGACGGATGCCAGATCTTTTAATCATGATAATTGATCTCTGGCTAATTTGGTTCTTCAAACAAGTTAGCAGATTTGATTCAAATATCTGGATTAAGTTGTCTGAGATAACTTCGCCTTGTCATGTTCGTTGGAACAGGATGATATATCGATACTCAAAACCATGATCAGCAATGCAGCGACTGGCTGGCGGCAAGACAGCAACATAATGACTTCATATAATTAAATTCAACCTAATAGAAGTCCTACTAGATAAATGTGTAACTGTGTTTTAGCTGATTCCCATTTATTTTTCACTATTTAGTATGTAAATATGGTAGCATAAATTCTAGTATCATGCTATATGTAACATGGTATTACTATCCATCTGATACCATCACTGTAATATTGTATTTTTTGTGATAAAATTACAAAAATTAAAACAGAATTTAGGTGAATTCAGGTAAACTGGGACACTTTTCTGAAATGACTGCGTAAAAAAAAAAACGTCCTAATTTACCTGAATTAACCCGATACATTTCCAAAGTACATTTATATTTGGAGCATAATAATTTTTTGTTTTGTTTTTGTGCATTTGTGTAGTGCCATACCTCTAGAGATGTTATCATAAAGTAAATATCTGGTCATAAAGTGAAATTTGTCATAGTTGATGATCCTAATGAAAAGTTCAGCCGAGTATTAGTACCAGTTTCTCTAGTAATGATATTATAATTATACCTAATGTAAACAATGCATTTTACACTAACACAATTGCATTTTATGCTAAGACAGACAAGAATGAAATGTCATCATAATTTATGTAAAATATCAATCATATAGGTCCTTTAGTTAAAAGTTTTGATACTTACAAGAAGTTTTAATATAATTTACTTAAATCTTTCTAAAAAACTAATTTAAAGGGTTAGTTCACCCAAAAATGAAACTTAGCCCATAAATTACACACCCTTAAGTCATCCTAGGTGTATATGACTTTCTTCTTTCAGACGAATCCAGTCGGAGTTATATTAAAAATTGTCTTTGATCTTTCAAGCTTTAATGCCACTCAGCGGGTGTTGCAGTGCATTTTTTTTTTTGTTTTTCGGGTCCAAAAGAAGTGAAATAAGAACAGTTAGAAACAGTTCCGGGCGGATGACGTATGAGGTCGGCTTTGCGCATGCGCCGCTCAGAAGTGACGAACGCGGAAGCCCAGCGGAGAGATCAAAGCAAAACAATGGTTACTAATTAGAAAGTATAAAACAAGGATTTGTAAAGAAGAATGTAAGAGGATTTTGATATAAGCCAAGAGGAGACTGGTTTTCCTTTGCTAAAGTAAGGAAACTTTGCTTCCTTTGCTCTGTGTACAACAGTGAGCGCAAGCTACATTAAAGTGATTATTACGTTTTGAATATGGATATTTTTCTTACAAAAACGCATCAATTCGCTACAGGAAGCCTTTGTTCACTCCCCCCGCCCCCGGAGCCATGTGAGACACTTTTTTTTATGGATGGGCGCTTTTTATTTCACTTCTTTTGGACTGAAGCATGCAACACCCGCTGAGTGGCATTAAACAGATTGAAAAATCAAAGACAATTTTTAATATAACTCCGACTGGATTCGTCTGAAAGAAGAAAGTCATATACACCTAGGATGACTTGAGGGTGCGTAATTTATGGGCTAATTTTCATTTTTGGGTGAACTAACCCTTTAACTTTACTTTTACTTAAGTATGACAATTGGATATTTTATACAAAAATATCCTAGACAGGGTCAAAACACAGTCAGTCATTTCTGTGGACAGGAGAAAATGTGTTGTGAAATGGCACAGCAGTAGTAAATTAGTGTAGTAGCAGTAGTGTATTTACCACTAACTCATGACTCACTGTGAAATGACCCATGATTCAAAGCCCAGACCTACAGCCACCTCCCTATTCCAGCCTGTGGACACTGCGACATTCATCCCGATACTCCGAGTCACCATAAGCTTTAGACAGCTGCCATAAAAGATTATTACTACTGTTGTTAACATTAATAAAGTCACAAATAACACCTAACAGTACGACGATCCCCTCTAAAGTGAAGTGGACTACTGAAAACATGATGAAGACATTTTAACAACTTTATGCTAGCTAGAAAGTTAGACTAGGTGTTTCAGTCTGCAGATGCAGTTGTTGCTCAGCACAATTTTTTGGGGCAAAATCCAGTAATTTTAATAAGAATCTACACTTTTTTAAATTTGTAATTTAATAATTACATAATGTACTGCATATTGTCTAAAGATGATTGTGATTGCTATGATGATTGTGACTCTGAAACAGTAACAGCAGGTTTTTCTGCTCTCATGTACTTTGGCCAGGAGGAACAGGTATACATGCGCCTCTGCACACGCCTCCCATCATACATCATTCTGCTCTAGTAAAATAAAAGCATGTGTTTATTGCATCTCTCCTTGTGCTTTTTACGATGCTTTTAAATGTATACATGCTTATACTTTGGACATTGTGTTTGCAGTTGTGCTTTTTGTCACCTCAAAATGCAACTCAGCCAGACTAATGACTATGAGATCATATCATTAAATGGTCTAAGGTCACATTGATTATGTCACAAAACGTATTTGCTCACATTTAAGTATCTTATCTTGATTGCTCAAATGCATGTGCACTGGATGACAATGAACAGGTAGAATGAAAGTACACTTATGATATGCTATCTGTGCCTTTTACGCGTACAGTGGGACCTCTTTTTTGGATGCCGAATAGACAGTGTTAAAAAACAACGAAAGTAGCATCTGTTTTTAATGTCCACAGGTGCTGCAGTTCCTGATAAAATAGTTGGTACTTGGATCATTTTTCCACTTGGTTATGTGTGCCTTTGTTGTTTTTTTTTTAAAACATTTATACCTTTGGGTTATTTTGAGTACATATGCTAATAGACTCATGGACCATTGATCTACCTCCACCATTTTTTCTTGCTTCAGACTAAAACTGAAGAGCTAAACTGGAAACTAAAACCGTTCCACTGCTCCAAAGTGAACTCACACAGACAGGAAGAGACCTTTATCATTTTTATAGTCGATGCTGTAGGTCTGAATATCCTGTGCTTCGCTTGGTGATTTAAACTTTTTTGTGAACTTTTTTGTTTTTTACAGAAACCAGAAAAAAAAAAAACATATGTATATGCTATATATATAAGATATCTATATATATTATATTATCTACGTATTTGCGCTCCCTTCCTTTCTCCCACCAGAAGTGTGATTTGATTTTAAGTGAGGTACCCCCCTTCCCAATTTGTGGTTAAATATTTTTATTTATCTTTTATGTGACAAACACTGAGAATGACACTTTGCTTACAAGTATAAGGAGTTGAGTAGGGGTTTGGTACAGCTTGTAAATATAAACACAGTGTTGTTGAAATTTGCTGTTCCCCTGTTCAAAATAACTCAAACACAAGAACATTACATGTCTAAACCGCTGGCACAAAAGTGATTACACCCTCTAAGTGAAAATGTTTAATTGGGCCCAAAGTGGCAGTCTTTTGTGCGGCCCCACCATTATTTTCCAGCACTTTTCTTCTCCCCTGCTTTACCCTCTTGGGCTCATGGAGTTTCAACCCAGGCTTCACTAGGTGCCACTGTGGGGAGGGTTCCTCTTTTTTTCCACTCCTTCCATGGCGACACATCCCGGAGCTGGTGGTTTGGGGGTTTAGAGAAGAGACCTTGCGCTCTCCACTTCGTTTGGGATCCCCCACAGATGCTCCAATAGGGTTGTTTAGGGCTTGGAGGACTGCTGTTGGACAATTTTCCTATCACCTTTTACCCCACCTCAGCTTTTATCAAGTGCAGTGGTATCTTTGGGGTGTCGTTTGGGGTCCGTTATATTGTGGAATACTCGCCCCTGTGGCGCCCAGTTCTACGAAGGTGGGTTGGTGGGGGGGGGATGTGGGGAAGGGGAGGGGGATTCTTCATTCATTGCCTTCTTTTTTGTTGCTTTTTTTTCGTGTGGCTTCAGTATTTCACGACCTGTTTGGCGGGGGGGATTCTGGTTTTGTTCCTCACCACTGACAAACTAAATAAGCTCCCCAGTGCCGGCGGCAGCACTCATGCAGCCCCAGACCTTGAAACTCCCACCACCATGCTTGACTGTAGGCAAGACAAACTAGTCTTTGTACTCCTCACCTAGTTGCCACCACACATGCTTGACACCATCTGAACCAAATAAGTTTATCTTGGTCTCATCAGACCACAGGACATGGTTCCAGTAATCCATGTCCTTAGTCTGCTTGTCTTCAGCAAACTGTTTGCGGGCTTTCTTGTGCATCATCTTTAGAAGAGGCTTCCTTCTGGGACGACAGCCATGCAGACCAATTTGATGCAGTGTACGGCGTATGGTCTGAGCACTGACAGACTGACCCCCCACCCCTTCAACCTCTGAAGCAATGCTGGCAGCACTCATACGTCTTTTTCCCAAACACAACCTCTGGATATGACGCTGAGCATGTGCACTCAATTTCTTTGGTCGACCATGGTGAGGCCTGTTATGAGTGGAACCTGTCCTGTTAAACCGCTGTATGGTCTTGGCCACCATGCTACAGCTCAGTTTCATGGTCTTGGCAATCTTCTTATAGCCTACGCCATCTTTATGTAGAGCAACAATTCTTTTTTTCAGATCCTCAGAGAGTTCTTTGCCATGAGGTGCCATGTTGAACTTCCAGTGACCAGTATGAGAGAGAGAGAGCAATAACACCATATTTAACACACCTGCTCCCCATTCACACCTGAGACCTTGTAACACAAATGAGTCACATGACACCGGGGAGAGAAAATGGCTAAATTTGCCCAATTTGGACATTTTCATTTAGGGGTGTATTCACTTTTGTGGCCAGCGGTTTAGACCATAATGGCTGTGTGTTGAGTTATTTTCAAGGGGACAGCAAATTTACACTGTTATAAAAGCTGTACACTCACTACATTGTAGCAAAGTGTCATTTCTTCAGTTTTGTCACATGAAAAGATATAATAAAAAAAATTACAAAAATGTGAGGGGTGTACTCACTTCTGTGAGATACTGTGTATATATATATATATATATATATATAAGTGCTGTCAAACGAATAATCGTGATTAATCACATCCATAATAAAGGTTTTTGTTTACATAATATATGTGTTTGTACTGTGTATAGGTATTATGTATATATAAATACAAACACATGAATGTATATATTCATGAATTAATCGGATCAATCGTTTGACGCACTATATAATTACAGTGGGTAGGAAAGTATTCAGGGAAACTTAAATTTTTCACTCTTTGTTATATTGTAGCCATTTGCTAAAATAATTTAAGTTTTTTTTTTCCTCATTAATGTACACACAGCACCCTTATTATATTGACAGAAAAACACAGAATTGTTGACATTTTTGCAGATTTATTAAAAAAGAAAAACTGAAATATCACATGGTCCTAAGTATTCAGACCCTTTGCTCAGTATTTAGTAGAAGCACCTTTTTGATCTAACACAGCCATGAGTCTTTTTGGGAAAGAAACAACAAGTTTTTCACACCTGGATTTAAGGATCCTCTGCCATTCCTCCTTGCAGAACCTCTCCAGTTCTGTCAAGTTGGATGGTAAACATTGGTGGACAGCCATTTTTAGGTATCTCCAGAGATGCTCAATTGGGTTTACGTCAGGGCTCTGACTGGGCCATTCAAGAACAATCACAGAGCTGTTGTGAAGCCACTCCTTCATTATTTTAGCTGTGTGCTTAGGGTCCTTGTCTTGTTGGAAGGTAAACCTTCAACCCAGTCTGAGGTCCGAGCACTCTGGAGAAGGTTTTCGTCCAGGATATCCCTGTACTTTGCCGCATTCATCTTTCCCTCGATTGCACCAGTCGTCCTGTCCCTGCAGCTGAAAAAAACCCCCACAGCATGATGCTGCCACCAACATACTTCACTGTTGGGGTTGTATTGGACAGGTGATGAGCAGTGCATGGTTTTCTCCACACATACCACTTAGAATTAAGGCCAAAAAGTTATATCTTGGTCTCATCAGAACAGAGAATCTTATTTCTCACCATCTTGGAGTCCTTCAGGTGTTTTTTAGCAAACTCCATGCAGGCTTTCATGTGTCTTGCACTGAGGAGAGGCTTCCGTTGGGCCACTCTGCCATAAAGCCCCGACTGGTGGAGGGCTGCAATGAAGGTTGACTTTCTACAACTTTCTCCCAACACCCGACTGCATCTCTGGAGCTCAGCCACAGTGAGCTTTGGGTTCTTCTTTACCTCTCTCACCAAGGCTCTTCTCCCGATAGCTCAGTTTGGCCGGACGGCCAGCTCTAGGAAGGGTTATGGTCGTCCCAAACGTCTTCATTTAAGGATTATGGAGGCCACTGTAACTTAGGAACCTTAAGTGCAGCAGAAAAATTTTTTGTAACCTTGGCCAGATCAGTGCCTTGCCACAATTCTGTCTCTGAGCTCTTCAGGAAGTTCCTTTGACCTCATGATTCTCATTTTCTCTGATATGCACTGTGAGCTGTAAGGTCTTATTTAGACAGGTGTGTGGCTTTCCTAATCACGTCCAATCAGTATAATCAAACACAGCATGACTCAAATGAAGGTGTAGAACCATTTCAAGGATGATCAGAAGAAATGGACAGCACCTGATGAGTTAAATAGATGAGTGTCACAGCAAAGGGTCTGAATAATTAGGACCATGTGATATTTCAGTTTTCTTTTTTAATAAATCTGCAAAAAATGTCAACAATTCTGTGTTTTTCTGTAATATGGGGTGCTGTGTGTACATTAAAGAGGAAAAAAAATTACATAACTAAAATGATGTTAGCAAATGGCTGCAATATAACAAAAAGTGAAAAATATAAGGGGGTCTGAATACATTCCGTACCCACTGTAAATATACAGTGGGGCAAATAAAGTATTTAGTCAGCCACAATTGGGCAAGTTCTCCATCTTAAAAATGATGGAGAGAGGCCTGTAATTTCATCATGGTATACTCACAACTATGGAGAAAAATGAGAAAAAAAAATCCAGAAAATCACATTGTAGGATTTTAAAGAATTAATTGGAAAATTCCTCTGTAAAATAAGTATTTGATCACCTACAAACAAGCAAGATTTATGGCCCTCAAAGACCTGTAACTTCTTCTTTAAGAGGATCCTCTGTCCTCCACTCGTTACCTGTAATAATGGAATCTGTTTGAACTCGTTATCAGTATAAAAAAAACACCTGTCCACAACCTCAAACAGTCAAACTCCAAACTCCACCATGGCCAAGACCAAAGAGCTGTCAAAGGAAACCAGAAACAAATGGTAGGCCTGCACCAGGCTGGGAAGACTGAACCTGCAATAGGTAAGCAGCTTGGTGTGAAAAAAAAAAACTGTGGGAGCAATTATTAGAAAATAAAAGACATACAAGACCACTGATAATCTAACTCGATCTGGGGCTCCACGCAAGATCACACCCCGTGGGGTCAAAATGATCACAAAACTGTGAGCAAAAATCCCAGAACCACAGGGGGGGACCTAGTGAATGACCTGCAGAGAGATGGGACCAAAGTAACAAAGGCTACCATCAGTAAAACACTGCGCCGCCAGGGACTCAAATCATGCAGTGCCAGACGTGTCCCCCTGCTTAAGCAAGTACATGTCCAGGCCCATCTGAAGTATGCTAGAGAGCATTTGGATGATCCAGAAAAGGATTGGGAGAATGTCATATGGTCAGATGAAACCAAAATAGAACTTTTTGGTAAAAACTCAACTTGTCGTGTTTGGAGGAGAAAGAATGCTGAGTTGCATCCAAAGAACACCATAACTACTGAGAAGCATGGGGGTGGAAACATCATGCATTGGGACTGTTTTTCTGCAAAGGGACCAGAACAACTGATCCGTATAAACGAAAGAATGAATGGGGCCATGTATCGTGAGATTTTGAGTGAAACCTCCTTCCATCAGCAAGGGCATTGAAGATGAAAGTGGCTGGGTCTTTCAGCATGACAATAATCCCAAAAACACCGCCCGGGCAACGAAGGAGTGGCCTTCGTAAGAAGCATTTCAAGGTCCTGGAGTGGCCTAGCCAGTCTCCAGATCTCAACCCCATAGAAAATCTTTGGAGGGAGTTGAAAATCCGTGTTGCCCAGCGACAGCCCCAAAACATTACTGCTCTAGAGGAGATCTGCATGGGGGAATGGGCCAAATACCAGCAACAGTGTGTGAAAACTTGTGAAGACTTACAGAAAACGTTTGACCTCTGTCATTGCCAACAAAGTGTATATAACAAAGTATTGAGATGAAATTTTGTTATTGACCAATACTTATTTTCCACCATAATTGGCAAATAATTCTTTAAAAAACATACAATGTGATTTTCTGGATTTTTTTTCATTTTGTCTCTCATAATTGAGGTAAACCTATGATGAAAATTACAGGCCTCTCAAATCTTTTTAAGTGGGAGAACTTGCACAATTGGTGGCTGACTAAATACTTTTTTTCCCACTGTATATATATATAGATATCTCTATATATATATATATCTATATATAAATATATATCAGAAAATATCATGTAGCGAGATTTGGTTCTCTCTCATGATCTTAAGTGGCAAACAAGTGTTACTGTGTTAATATTTTTCTAACTGTTAAGATTTGTTATTAATATTTATGAATGAGCTTTTATTTTAAATTTTATATTTTCATTTTGATTTAGTTTCTATTTTTCATTTTGTTAAAGTCTTTTTGAATTTTAGGTGTTTTTCGTCATTTTATTAGCAACTTTTAGCTTTAGTTTATTTTTATTTCAGTTTTAGTTATTTTATTTCCATTCAGCCATTTTAGTGCATCAACTTACAATTATCTTTGGTTAGTTGCACATTTCTAATTTTCAATTAAAGTTTTTCCATCAAATATTTATTTCATTTCAGCTTTATTTCAATTAATGAAAACTATTTAGTTTTAGTTACCAATCACTTAATTGAATTAAAAATCAAGTTAAAAACTGTTAATGTATCAACCAAGAATCCCATGAATGAATGAATGAATGATGCATTTATATAGCGCTTTATTGTGTATTGTTGTACACCCAAAGCGCTTTTTACAATCATGTGGGAGGGTCTCTCCTCAACCACCACCAGTGTGCAGCATCCACTTGGATATGTGCTCCCAGTAATTGCATAAAACCAAATATCTGATTGCAATATCATCAGCTCTTGCCATTTCTGCAGGGAATATGATCAGATACTCAGTGAGCAAACTGCGAGTCTGTGGGAGTGCAGACACAAATTGACTGACCGTTCATTGACATAATGAACATTCCTCCTCCCTCTGAGAGCAGTTTTTTGCATGGATTTCTCAATGATCTCTGAATCAGAAGATGGAGAAATATAAATGAATTGTGAATTGCTGGATCTAAAATGCATCCAACTCGATTATTATGAGCTACAAAGAGCACTTGAGGAGCACCTGAGGCACAGATCTTGAGTGAGTGGTTTAATGGTTTGGAGTGAATGTGACTTTCTCAGGGCAGATAACAAATCTGAATTGTTTGATCTCTTATCTCTGTGTGTATCGTTGTGGCCTTGTCTTTGCTCATAATAAAAAATTCACATAAAACAATTGGAAATTTAAAAATGGCATTGAACTTTGAACAAGCAATAAAATCGAATCAAAGACTTCAGACAGACAGAAAACCTCTAGCCTTGTAAACTGGTAGGGAATACATAAAAATATGAAATATAGGCTAGGTTGGGCACTATAGTACATATTAAAGGGGTCATATTGATGCTACATGCACTTTTACAAGTACTTTGAACTGAAATGTGTGTTGGCAGTGCGTGTACACAACCACCGTAAAATGATAAAAATCCACCCAGTGTTTTTTTTAATCCCTATAAATAATAACCCCTTTCTCAAATCGAGCCGATCTCAGATGCCTGTCTGTGTGACTTCACAAAAACAGGCTCCTCCCACGATAGTTTGATTGACAGTAGTGTTTCAGCACAGACTGGACTGGCGTCTTACCTTAGACCCGCCCTGAGTGAGCTGTCATCAGTCCGCCATTGTTTTACCGCTGGAGCAGATGTACACAAGAATGACTCCTAAGCGATTGAGGTCTTCTGTTGTTGGATGTAATAATGAACATAGCAGTCATCATTTACTTCCGACATCTGAGCCGCTGAAGACACAGTGGATTACATTTGTTTCTGAAGAGAATGCGCCCCCGATCTACATAAATGCATCTATGCTCGCGTGAATCATTCATGATCCAGCCTCACCTACAGAAGAAGTGAGTATAAGTTTTTTTATGAATCTTTGCAAATCAACTTTCCTAATAATGTGAATAATAGAAAGTTTTACGATGAATGCAGTTTGAAGTAAAGAGAACAGCTCGGAAGAGAGGGGCGGGGTCAGCAGAGGGGAATGGAGTGAGGCAGGGATGCAGTCTGAGCCCAACACTGTTTACCATCTACATCAACGAGCTGGCAGAAGCTCTGGATCGCTCCGGCAGCATCCCGGGCCTCGCTCTGCACGACTCTGAAGTCAAATGCCTGCTGTATGCAGACGACCTGGTTCTGATGTCCCCCACAGCTGAGGGTCTCCAGCACAGCCTGGCTCTGCTGGAACAGTACTGTGAGGAATGGGCACTGACGGTCAACCTGGACAAAACCAGAGTCATGGTATTCCAGAAGAAGGCCAGGTCTCAGAGAAACAGATACCAGTTCACTTACGGAGCAGAAGTCCTAGAGCACAGCACCAGCTACACTTACATGGGCATCGAGATCTCAGCATCAGGGGGCTTCAGTCTGGCTGTGAAGGCCTTGAATGAGAAGGCCCAGAGGGTATTTTATGCCATCAAATCATGGTTTGGCCAATTAAAATTACTAATTAAAACATGGATTAAATTACAGTATATCACGCAATCATTAAACCAATTCTACTGTACGGGAGTGAAATTTGGGGACCAGTAATAATTTACAAATTGGGATAAAACTTCAATAGAAAAACTACAACTAGAATTGATCAAAAACGTTTTAGGGGTCCATAGAGGTATGTCCAATGCTGCCTGCAGAGCTGAATTAGGCTTCTACCCACTGAAGATTGAGATCCAGAAGAGATATGTTCAGTTCTGGCATCACCTCCATCAATCTGATCCCGATTCAATCCGATATAAAGCCCTCCTCGCCAATAAAACCTCAGCAGAATCTCATCCTCTAAACCCATAAAACCAGCTCCTCATGACTACATCTTCAACCCCAAAAACATTATTAAAGAAAATTGACAAAACATCAAAAGACACTTTCTCCCTTCCCCCCTTGCGAAATTCTAAAAATACCCTTGACCTCCAAAATAACCCTCAATGATACTGCAACCCTAAACGAACACTAATTTGGCAATTATTATTGATTAAACATTTAAAGAGGACAAACTCTCCAAATACAGATTAAGAACAGATTTAGAAATATAGGAGGAAGACATAGACAAAATGGACAGAGCAAGGAGATCATCTGAGACACCGGGATCTACAGCAAATAGAGCACGAGAAAACACTTCTGCTGGGGGGGATGTCCTAAATATCAACAATGTGAGGGGAACATTTCTCCCCGATTGAAGCTGATCCATCAATTTATGACTTAATGATACTGAGAAATTGACCCTTTTTACTGGAGAGAGGACAACACAGCGAGCACTAGCTGCAAATATGTATTAACCATTCACCATTTAGATGGTAAACATGATAACTACGATAATGACTTTTTTTCATTTATTTAGATGGATTTTATTTATTATTATTTATGTTATTTATGTTGTTGTTAGATATATATGTTAATGCTTTAGCAAAATTGTGTTACACAGTCATGCTAATAAACTTAATTGAATTTAATGGATTGAGAGCGGGAGGGAGGGAGAGAGAGAGGTGCGGATATGAATGATAATGTGCTAAAAGGGGTGTCTGGGTATTTATAGTGTCAAGAATAGATGCCAGTCACTGTGCTTTAAAGTAAAGGTTAACAGTAAGAAGGTAACGGGCAGATACTCATTTGCTACAAAGTTTTTTTTTTGATAATGTACACTGCCATTCAAAGTTTGGAATCATTTTTTAATGGAATTTATACTTTTAATTGAAATAAGTGCTGTTCTTTTGAACTTTCTTTTTCTCAAAGAATGTTTTCGACATTGATAATAAATGTTTCTTGAGCAGCAGTTCAGCATATTAGAATGGTTTCTGAAAGATCATGTGAAACTGAAGAATGGTAATGATGCTGAAAATTAAGCTTTGCATCACTAGAATAAATAACATTTTACTTCTATAAATTAAAACAATATATATATTAGTACAAATTTAAATAGAAAAGTTATTTTAAATTGTAACAATATTTCACAATACTATATTTTACTTCCTTCAAAAACATCAAAATATCTTTACAAGTCCAAACTAACTGTTTTTTTTATTCCCAAAGAAGTGTATAGAAATGTATCCATTATTGTGTTATAAATTCTGCACATTCTGTACTTTTTCTCACTTTAACAGAGAACTATGGCACATTGTGTGCCCTCCACTTAAAGCACATTATTACCTGGAGTCTGTTTCAAGAAGTGGCAATCGAGGTCTTTGCTGACAAGCTGCTTAAGGGTTTTGTAGGGACTAAGAGTTGCTATTCCAGAAACTGTGCTGTGGATCAGATGTGACGGGGACTCGCTCCACGCTCTGTTCCCATTCCTCGCTCTATACTGTGCTAATAGTAAGCAGATGGATTAAACGTAACACACCAGTCCCACTGCTACATCATCAGCTCTCCATCCCCCACATATGGATGTAATATATAAACAGAATAGGGAAGAGGGGCTTTTTCTTTGCATTTGAGTTCCAGCATTACATAACCCACAATCCCTCACACAGTAAGAGCATGACATGGTAACGCATAGGCCTGAGAGTATGTGATTATACCAGTGTTCAGAATTGCATACTCCTCTTATTTTTGCAGTATATACTAGTGTGCACTTGCAAATTTTTCTGTAAGCACACAACACTGATTTACACAGTGTTTAATATACAGAGTGCACTACACACTTGACCACTGCCAGTGTGATGAATAAAGTGATATCAGTCATGATTAACATCTCTTTCTTGACTCATTTTTGAATTTGACTAATATACACCAAAAAAAATAAAATAATAATAATTGGTGTAGAAACAATTTTCTCCCTGAAATTATTAGCAAATTTCACACACTGTTACAAAGCAGCGGCAAATAATACTTTGAAGTGAACATAAAAATTTTAAGTGGAAAAAAACTTTCTTGTAAAATAGTCTTATAATCGGTTTACAACTTTTAATTTTTTATAATTTTTTACTAGGGATGCATACTATATTGGCACTATATTGGTTATAAGTCATCAGTTTATATGATTTTTCTTTTTGGTACACTGTAAAAAAGTATTTTTTGAGTTGTGAATAAAGATTATTGGAGAATGTTTTACAAGAACATACTAATCTTTCTACTTCTGTTAGTTGCTGTTTCTTTGCATCAAATTTACTAGCAATTTCTAAGTGAAAATAGTTTTAAAGTAAACCTGCTTTTGCAGTCATCCAACGCACACTTAATCTTTTAAAAACATTAATTATTCAATACCACTGCTGAGTAAATTAGTAGCCATTTTTCATACTGTACGTTATAATGTTGTGATGCCTAAATTCACTTGTGGCATTTAAACTATTGATTTTAAAGTTCACATTTTATTACTATTTATAACCATCACATGAAAATAATTATAGGCTTGCATGGCATCAACCAGAAATCTAATATTGCTGAATCTCTCATTTTTAGACAAACGTGGATTAAAAATATAATTTATGATTTCCAAGATGGTAACTGACTACTGAAGTATATGTGCAATGACGTGGTAGTGAGACAACAAATGTAGCTTAAGATTGTTTAAAGCATTATCATTGACCAATGCATCCTGTTTACGTACAATGTTTTTTTAAATAGCAAGTAAATCATGTACTATACGCTAATATACCATTCCAAACACAGCTTATGACTATATCTCTGACTGTATGATTCTTACCCTCCGTGTTTCCCAAAATAGAGCACAAACAGTTTATAACACACAGAGCAAAAGAGAGAGTGTGAGAGAATTATAAGTAAATCCACCTCTATACAGAATCCGTGAAGGCATCAGATTGCAGAAGGAAGGCCTTTTATGGACTCGTGAATAGAAGGGCTCTCAGCAGATAGTTTCAGATATAACATTTACCAGATGTTGGCACATTTAGTTCTTCAGTATCTTTCAATTCCACATGCAAGAAAGTAACATACACAACAGACACAGCCTTGAATTGAGAGCACTAGTGGTGAGAAACTGCTGATTTTACAAATGAACACAAATGAAAACCTCACAAACAAAGCTTTACATGATGATGTCAACAGTCAAATTTATCATGACAGAGATACGTCATGAAGAGCATAAATTTCCAAGTCACTGTGCTCTCTGAGAGGTCAGATCTCTGTGCACTAATTGCATTCAGCAACTGACAGTCATACAAAGTTGCAACAACGCCAACAGCACAAGAAAAAAAAAACTACAAAGATATGGTTATTGCATTCCAATAATTTATTGTAGCAAAACAATCAACTTGTTAAAAAAGCATACAAATAAAAAATGAACATCAGTCCGTACTAAACCAGTTTTTAAATGGCATGAACGGTTATATTGATGTAAAAGCCCATCTAGCTGTTAACCAATCTAAAAAAATAAAAATAAAAAAAAGACCACACAGGTGTGCACAAATGACGTCACATGTCACATGAGTTTGCATAACTCAAACAGTATAACAGTCTCCATCAGCTTCAGTTATGCTTCTAGTCGAGGGGTTTGGTAGCAAAGGTGAGGTATCCCGTGTGTCCTGCCATTTCTCTGGGAGGTGTGGCAGTCCTACAGATCACAGAGGTGTTCCCAGTGTTTGGGACTTCCTCTTGACCAACATCTGAAGCCATCTGGCTGCTGCCAGCAGAGCCCTCCTCTGGTCCGAAGTCTGGTAAGGGCAGACTGACAGTACGAACATCATGCACCCGGAGCAGAACCTCCAGTGTGCAGATCTCCTCAAAGCCATGGTCCAGTAATGCCTCACAAGTCCTCTGGACCTGCTCTATACACGGCGAGAAGGAACAGAGACGACCTCCTGAAGACAAAGCCAAGAAGAGAAGCAGTCAGCTAATTATTGACCTTTTTAGGGGGCTTTCACACTAGACGTCAGAGTTTGGTTAATTTGGATAACGTGAATGCTGTTGCGCATCCACAAACTATACTCGAGTCCACCTAAAAAGAGTGATCTGGGGTATGATTCATGCAAACTCCAGTGCGGTTTGTTTCTGACATGATCCCAATTGTACCTAATCATGAAGGTGAACTGCTATTCATGACAAAAATTGGACAAACTGTATTAATTCATTTTCTCATTGACTTTCCTGACAAGCATGACTGATGTGCTCCAAGCGGAGATAATTGATATCCCATTTCCTCTTGCCTTCAGCAGAAAATGACTCCCACATTCTTTGGAACCTTTGCATTATAATCATGAGAAATAGACACGAGCCGATCTGTGTTGGCGCTTTGGAAACAAAACCACATTTTAAAAATCCAGAGTACAAAGGTGCTGACAAACAAGCAACGGTATCCCATCCATTTTGCCGTCTTCTCCTGCATAGTCATTTGCTAACAATGGCTGCAACTGAACGAAGTTGGAAAGCACATTATTAGTTCAAAGGCATACTTCATTTTTTGACACAAACACTAACATATGTACAGCCAAACACAAAGCCTTTCAAAGTATAATCAATTTAACAGCATGTACGAACAAGAGCAGACGATACATACACAAAGTTTCATCTTTGTCTAGTGTCTGCGCTATTTCGCTCCAGATATTATGAACATCAAAAATGTATTTGTACCCTTTTAAACTAGAGTTGCATGAATCTAATAATCACTCTTCAAAGTATGCCTCTATTGATGTTACATCTACAGCAGTTTGTTGTTCTGTTCTGTTTTTTTCCCCCAATGGTAAAACAACTGGCTGGGTCAGTGTTGCCAAATAGTGGCCAACTTATTGATCATTTGCAAGGAGCTTGATTGACAGGCGATCTCACCAATCATCTGACGAATCTGCCATTTCATCCGACAAACAAACAAACCAGACAGCAGAGTAGATTAACTTCGGTGGACTTAAACTTGAAAAATGTTTAATGACGTCTTTCGGTGGTTTAAATATATGTTCTGATGTTCATTCATGTTTATTTCGTGCTTTAAGTAAATATGAAAACATTATTGGTTCACGTGCCGCTTGAACTGTGGTACTACAGCCAAATCTGTCACAAAACAATTTTTTGTTTGAATTTCATAAAAAACACGATTTGAAAGCTGAGACCGTGTTTCATACCAGAAGTAACCTGCTCTATCTTGTCTGTCGGCACATTGTCAGAACATGCGTGAGAACAGGATGTGTAGTGTGAGAGCGGAATGGCTTGTCGGACAATAGCAACAGTAACTAAGGGGGGTGGGTTTTTGAAAAGGGCCAAGTAGTGCAAAGAAATTCAATGTGCCACGCACATCACACGCACTTACTTGGGTTTTTATGTGACACTAGGGTATGTGTAGATTGCATATGCAGTTTGAAATTTTCAACTATTTAGTTTGTTCACAAGGTGGCAACACTGACCTGAGCCAACACTTTACAGTCAGAAAAGAAACGGAGGAGAGCGAATACTTACATTAGAGCATTACACTTCAGAATGTAGTTTCATGGACTCAGTCGAATAAAACTATAATTTAGAAAATTTCCAGAAACTGCTCTTTTGAATGATGTTTGGATCTCTGTGCAACTATGTCCAACTTTAACCCCAAGTTTGCATCTGTTCTTTAACAAACAACTGAATGAACATACAAATCTCCAGCATTCTGTGCAAACATAAATATATTTTTATTAGTAGCATAAATGAATCTCCCTGTTGAACTGCAACAAGCATTACTATTTGTAAAACCTTATCAAACACCCAAAAGGGAAGTTCACTATTGTGACTGATGTCAAATCAAACCTGAAACTTGAAAGAAGCAACCTGAAACAAGAACATTTTTATTCAGTGCTTTAAGGAAATGACCATGTAACCTGACCTTGTTTCATTCTCACTAGATCCACAAATCCCATGCAGCAATAACTGTTTTAAAGGGGTCATATGATGCGATTTCAATTTTTCCTTTCTCTTTGGAGTGTTACAAACTCATTGTGCATAGATAAGATCCCTGAAGATGCAAACACTAAAGTCTCAAAACCAAAGATATTCTTTATAAAAGTTAAGAGTCAGCCACGCCTACCTAAAACGGCTCATTCTAACACGCCCCCACATGTCTACCTCACTATGTGGGAAGATTTGCATAACACCGCCCAAATGTTCACGCAAAGAAAGAAGGCGTAACTTTTATTCTCACTGTAGTGTAACGTTTATTATTATTTATTAGCTCTAAAAAGGGGAATATTTATGACGAATCACAAACTGGTATGATTCAGAATAAATCTTAGAGTATATCTTCGAATTAAATAGCAGGAAATCACTATTAAATTATTGATCTGTCCGTCCACCGAGCAGACAATATAAACATTTATCAATTCAAGGAATATTTATTTTATGGCCACGGAACAATAAACTCTTTTCTTTGTGCAGTGCTAGCAGTAATTTAGCAAATGTAGCAAGGGTTCAAACATTCATTGACTTCGAACTGTGAGCAGTAAACAGAGACAATTCGTTGTGAATATAAGGGATTTAATAACTGAAAACTATATCTAACATATAACTAACTAAAACAGATATACACAGAATGAAACAAAGTAACTTTTCGCTTTTTTTTTGTTCCCCCCGGAAAATATAGAGAATAGAAAAGAATGGCAGTATTTCACATCACTTAAACACAACCTTTGAAAATCATCAAAGAATCCAAAAATCACCTTAAAAGTGTCTGAACCTTAAACACGCATCTGAATAATTTCAAGCGGTTACTTGCATTGGTTTTTCGATCGCTGAGGAAGAGTCCTGAGGTGGTAGATAACGGAGTTCTTGTGATGAGTTCGTAAGGAGTCAGCTGGAAGTTTGTACTTCTGGTTCTTCTGAAGAAGAAGTCCACAGCGACTAACGTTACTTGAAAGTAAAAACTGCCGGAAAAGAAAACTCAAGAGGAAGGTCTGGAGAGTCCTGAAAGGTGTTGTCTCAAACGAAGAAGAAGTTTTCTGAGCAAAAGTTATTTTGGGCTAATCGTTTTTTGAGAGTTCCTATTCTGTGTGTTCTGACCAATGAGAGACATGGATTTTGAGCGGAAGAATTTTCTTTGTCTCTTGTTTTATGGCTCATTTGCATGCTTTATGGCCGGTCTGGAACATCCGTAGTTTTAACCCAAAATATCGTGCGAGTCATATGATGCGTTTCACAATCACATACTGTACGTCATTGTCCGAGAAATGAAGAACGGGTGACATTGATACCAAGAAACAATAATCTGGAATAGATTAAACCAAAGATACACACATACACCTGAATATAAGTGTTTTATGGCTTTAACTAATACAAAAAACGAGTGGTAACTCATCTAATCCAAAAAAGGAATGTACACACAACACATGCATATACCAGATACAATTATAACTGATTAATTATAGTCTAAAATAAAGAAATGTCTTTATGTGTGTGTTAGTTTGGGTGTGTGTGTGTTCGTTTGGCCATTCACAGCTCTAAGTGGAATGTTTTTGAACTCAGATTCCAGGATTCTCGTGGGGGCTGGTTCTAATCTTCTTTGACGGCGAAGAACCATTTGGCAATTTACAACCCCTATACAAGTAACATCTCTGACCAGAACTGTAATTTATATGCAAAAGTCAAAAGGCTAAAAGGGGTCTCTTAAACCATAAACAGTCCAACGCTCATGCATGATAATACGCAGACGCTACAGCCCCCCTTTTTGGCTGACGAAGTTCACCTGTACACTTCGTCAGACAACAGTTTTCATGATGGGCGGACAGCAGGTGGATCATGATGATCAGATGGCAGGTGGATCCTGATTGTCAGATCGTAGATGGATCAGGAAGGCCGGATGGCAGGTGGATCCTGAAGGCCGGATGGCAGGTGTATCCTGAAGGCCGGATGGCAGGTGGATCCTAATTTTCCTCAGCCTTCGGATCCTCAGCGGGGGTGTTAACCTTGGTCAGGTTCAGCATTGTCTCTGCCGGGGTCCCTCTCTTCCGGTGGCTCTGTTTGAAGGTTCGAGGAAGGGCAGCTGTGCACCTGTTCATGGACCTTTGCACCCCGTTGACTCTGTTAAACAGGAAAAAGGCCAGTCCGAGGGTTAGGGTGTACCCGATTGCTGTGACAAGGCAAAGTGCCGTGTCGGCAGAGGTCCAGGATCGAGCGACGGGAAAGGTGTTCTGGACAGGCATCCGGGACAGTGCTTGGAGGGCTGTGTCGATTGGGGTGATGTCAATCATCTGGGACCCCCCCTTTCTCAATGCTCAGTTCCAATTCAGGTTCCAGGGTGAGATTGTGGTCCCTGAAGAAGGCTGGCATTTCTACCTCGGATTGGTACTCTTCACTTGGAAGGTGGTACAGCGCCAGGTCACCGAGGTGGAGGATGGCACCTTTGGGCACTTGAATCCACATACTCTGGTTGGGCAGGCTGACACGGGTGGCGGTGTCGTGCTGGTCATAGGTCAGTGTGACGGTACGGGTGGGCGTGTTGACGAGCCACCGATTTGCCACAATCTCTGCTTGTGTTTCTGTGACTTGTGAGCGAGACTTGGCCTCAGCGGGGCAGAGTGTCTCTCTTTGCATGGGTTGTAACCCGCAGATTCCTTCAGTGTTGTCTCGAAGGAAGGGCTTGCTGGGGCAGAGATAATGAATGTCTTTGGTCAGGGTACACATGCGCAGGTTTGGGGCCAAGTATAACTGTGGGTTATCGTCGTGGTAGGCTACCATATCTGGTGTGTGTATTCTGATGTGAGTGTTTCACTGCCAAAATCCAACATTGACAATGTCTTTGAGTCTGTAAATGTTGGCGGATTCAATGATGGGTAGATTCAGAAGGAACGCCATCTCGC
>JADLZN010000746.1:0-213550 GCA_018155175.1 Sinocyclocheilus anophthalmus | reverse complement strand
CGCCTAACCCTAGGGTTATGAAGTCTATTGCAGCATCACACACAAGTGAAACATGCTTAGCCATATCTCTTAGAAAAAACACTAACAAAATAGGTAAAAAATGTTCCTTTTTTTTTTGAGTTCAACTTATTTTATTTCAGTTTCGTCATAGAGACCAAACCCGTGAACCATCAGTAGTATAGCCCGGTCATCAGCTGACCCCTGCTTACGGCCCCTCAACAAAGTTACTCAAACTCTTCCTTTGTGTTCACGAACACAAAATCATAGCACCCTACCTCACTAGCTGCCTCCCACCAACTAGTCATACCTTACACGGCCTACACAACCGTTCCCCTTAGAGATAGTTTAACAACTCTGTACGTACCTGCATTTGCCTTGTGTTTCTCTCTCTCTGGTGTTCCCACAAGTGTGCCAGTTTGTCGCAGACATTCCACAGACATCCATCCCTGGCAGCTCACCAGGACCACCTGGACACTCAGTAGAGCACTGTAATGGACATCATTCAGCTCAAAGCAGCCAACGACCTGCCATGGCAAAGAAAGGAACAGCGAGACTGCGACATAAGCGAACACTTGACCAGCATCATCCTCTCCTCGACCCAAACCCTCAAGGGCCTCAGACAGGAGGTATAGGAGCTAAAACTGCAAGTCACAGAATTCTGCAGAGAATTGACACCTGCTCAACGAGAGAAAGCACTGAACGGATGCAAAGAACCTCACCGAATGGTGCGACAGAAAAAAATCACCAGTCTTCACAGAGGCTCTAACAGCTCCTCAAACACCAAGCGCCGCGGGAAAAAGCCATCACACAGGACTTGAAAAGAGAACTGTTTCACACAAAGTCACTCTTAAAACAACATATGTGGAACTAAATGAGAGAGACACCACATCTTAGGCCTTACAAGGCCACCTGCATACAGACAGAGCTGAGTTCCAAACCCTGACTCAGCAATTAAAGAAAAGCTTGACATGGTTCAGAAAGAATTTAAACAATCCTACCGACTGCGCATACACTTAAGCAAAAGACAGCCGGCTGAACAACACGTCGCCAGCAGTGCAAGCCCTCCATGCCCGTGCACAGCTACGAAAGGGGGGAAAGGGAGCCAAAGCCTTCTGCTTGACACTTCACAAGTCAGCTCCCTGAAAACCTCTGCAGCTGCAACAAAAAAAAATTCAGGCGAACCGAAGCAACGCAACGAGGTGAATTCAGTGTCACAAATGAACTGAAATATGCTTGCAGACCACAAGGCGAACAGATAGGGAAAACACGAAACAGAACTTCCCCTGGCCAGCAGGCCCACCCCCTCAGCAAAGAGTCTGAACCTGTGAGGGGGGGGGGGCGGAGCGAGAGCCACTGTTCACACGATCACCACCAGCAGCCAACAAGGGGGTGGGGCAGGGATTATCCAGGGAATCATTGCAGACACACACACGTGGACCCCCACAGACACCACACCGAGTGGCCAGAGACAACACATTCGGCAACATAAATATCTCAGAACCCAGAGTCTGAAAACGACTGATCACTGCCCCAGACCACCAAGCAGGGCCGGCGTTGAAAATCCCAGCTTAACACAGACTTTGACAAAACTACTCAAAGCTCACGATTACCCTGGGATGGTGGAGGACACCAGCTGCAAGAAGTCATATAGGCATTAGGGCCTGCCGCACAATGACTAATCAACAGCTGCGTAACCTGACAAAGAAGGCCTTTAACAAGCACAAGGCCACCACTAAAGGTGTTTGTCAAACCCCAATGATTCTGAACTTCACAACTCAGAATACAAAGCGGGCACCAGAAGGCACCCAGCATTGCCACAATGCAAAACCCTTCTACAGAAAGCCCCTAGCCAGAAGAGGACAGAGCCATCACCATGGCAACAGACCCTGGTTCCAGACCAACCACTGGGAAAAGTCGTCCTCATCCTGCAAACACCACGGTGTGTCCAACAGCAGTCCACCACAACATCTTCCTCCACACCCTTCACACAGGTGCCAGACGGAGGCTACACAAGGACAGCTGGACACGACTACCTCTGGGTTACAGGAGCTGCTGACACTCGCAAAAGAGCTCCTTGAACAAAACTCAACTAAGGAGTACTGAGAAGGACAAACTTCTGACTTCTTGCCTGCTGCAACACAGCATCAGGCCCCTCCAAGGGAGGAGCATCCCTAGAAACCGGTCGACACCCCCAGAAGCAGACAGACAACGTTGGATTGAGCAACGGGGCCCACATGCCCAACAGCGAAAGCTCTACCAACCCAACTCAGGCAAGCTCAAGTCGGTGCCGCCACAAGAGCCAAGAGACACCGCAAACATCAGATTTCTAGTAACGTTCGGGCAGAACAGAGAGCTAACAAACACCTGCTGCTCTCCTGCCATCATCACCAGGTCAGTCTGAAACTCTGCACACTACAAAATCTCCATAACAAATACCTGCAATCCCTGGAACCACATGCACTCTCACCAGTGAGAGTATACCCGCTGCAAATCGTGGGTACCACCCCCCCCCCCCCCCCCCCCCCCCCCCCCCCCCCCCCCCCCCCCCGATAGTACTGGCTAACAACATCAACAAAAAAACATCCTACCCGGACTAACTCCCTTCAGGATGACAGGTGACACAGCCTCGACAACTGCTGCATAAACTCGAGGACCCGCACCTTGCTACAGCCTACAACACCACAGCACACCATCTGACAGCATTCACCACGGCACCACAACCACCCTGGGAGGCACCAACAGCCAGAGAGCCACCACCGTCTCCCAGCCATGAGTGGCAGGTGTGTGTCTGATTGTTCTGCACCTTTAACATCGCTCGTTGTTGTCTATTCTACAGACAACAACGCTCGAAAGGGGGGAAATATGTAGCGTCTCGACCATTCTGACACACTAATTTTTATTTGATTAAACAAATCAATTATTCATTAGGTTAACAAATCGTCACAGGTCAATTCACTCAATAAACTGGATGCCAGGATTTCGGCTGAACACCATCCCCAACCTTGGTCACCATGACAACTAATTATGATATCACTGGTTTTATGACCCCCAGGAATGGAGGGAAGGATAGCCCAACTCTTTTGTCCCAAGGAAAAGCCGAGTAGAAATGGACTGTGTTCTAGTTATTTCATAGAAAAACCGTTATTTGAATGACCACACATATTTCTTCAGGCCATTGAGTATATTATTGTCATTGTGTATTTTGTCTTTGATATTCTTAGACTATTTAGTATGCTTGTGAGGGGACCCATCCCTGATCATCCCTTTTCACTATATGTAATCTTACCTTGTTAGTATCTATGAATTTGCCTTGTATGATCGAACAAGTGTGTATATTATATGGGAGGTCATAGGCAATTATATTATTTTTTTTTTTTTTTTTTTTTTTTTTTTTTTTTTTTTTTTTTTTGTGGGC
Source organism: Sinocyclocheilus anophthalmus (assembly GCA_018155175.1). Classification (NCBI taxonomy): domain Eukaryota; kingdom Metazoa; phylum Chordata; class Actinopteri; order Cypriniformes; family Cyprinidae; genus Sinocyclocheilus; species Sinocyclocheilus anophthalmus. Next base: position 210,135 of record JADLZN010000746.1, on the reverse strand, counting down.
CTGAGAATCGTTAATAATTTCGATTTAAGTCCATTTGCAAATTACCATGCTTAGAGAACAAAGGGGTCGTAAACCCTCCAGCAATTGCCACCTCCCGCTCGGAAATTCCATTTTGCTCATTGGACAAGCCCATCTTGAAAGGCGGGATCTTCTCCGACCTTAAAGGCACGGCTCCAGGGACCCGCCCCAGTCGGCGGTTCGGTCAGAAGCAAAGATGAAGATGTGAGAAAAAACGCTTCAGGATACCAAAGCATCTGTGCCAGGCCTTTTCTTCGGCCTAGTCCTTTCCATTCATCAAGTGACACTGACTCAAACTGGTTCTTCTCATCGACCCGAATTCAGCAAAGATCTACGGGAAGCTTTAAGATTTGCATCAGGAATCTCTTTCAGACCGCCGAGAATCGCTAAGTATCAAACTTAGTCTTATAAATTGATACATTAAGTATCAGTTACAACTTTTTACAAAGGTGTGTTTGAACTAAAAAAACTGATGTTTCCTTCAGGCTGTAGATCTACTGAATATGCAAATGGTTCCATAAAATTCATTCTTTTTGCCTCTTTCTATGCTGAGTTAAACTTTTAACCCTTTCCTATACCAACTGTCTGTGTGTGTGTGTATGTGTATGTTAGAACAGTTTAAGTGTTTATGTAGTATGTTAAACTAGTTTAAGTGTTTATGTAGTTAATAAAACCTACTTGTATCACACTTGACGTGTTCATTGTTTACTCATAACCGGAGTCAATAATCATGCAGATTTACGTTACAAACTTATAGAATTGTACAGTAAGAAGGTTATTTCCTTTAACCAGGAAATTAACGTTCTTAGAATTGACAAGACGGTTGACCCTGAGTGGTCAGCAAATATCTACAGAGGATCTAAAATATGAATAGTTAATTATAACTAGTTATGGTTAATTATTCATATTTCCCCATGAGCTGATCCGCTACAGATTTTGGTGGAGAATGCGGGCATGATAAAACGAAAGTTATGAGTTTAAACACTGGCAACTTAAAAGTGTGTGCTTGATAGCCCAGGTTAAAATAGGACGTGACTTCAGATGCCCGGTGTCCCTATTTGCTGGCTTGTTGAGATGCAGATAAAGTGGGGGTTTGAATTGGTACGGCTATTATAATTGTGAGAGTCTTTATGTATTTCATGCTTAAATGGCATCGGTGTAAGGTTAATCTGAATTTAGCAAAGAAACCCTAATTTCAGTAATAAAGCATAAATCTGTCCTGACAAAGCATAAATCTGAATCTCATCTCAGCGGCAGGTCCAAACTGTACCATAATGTAATATGCTTAGTGAAGAAATCACAAAATTGCAGTATTGTTTAAATTGTTTCTTTGAAGAAGAAATCTCAGTACAGTTATATCAAGGTAGATGTGAGCGCTGCTCCCCTTTCTACAGCATAAAGGCCTTATAGTTTATAATTAGATTGAAGCAATTCATCTACACTTTGACTGTATATATAAGCCGAGCAACCTGGTGGTCATTAATGTGTTTCACTCGCTGAGTGAAATTAAAAGTGTAATACTGTACCTTAGTATGCATGTGTGAGGCACACATAACTACATACATGTTTAAACCGGCTTTAACTTACAGTAAAACCGTTTTGTAATTATTTAAACAAGTGCAAGAAGTTTATTGTTGCATTAGAGAAGCACTCACCGAAATGCTTAGGTAATGCAACAAGTCTTGAAGGCTGAAAGCACCACGTTCTAGAACTATGACTGTTTAACATAGACAGACATTAAACTGCGTTAATTACACTGGCATGCATTGGTTACCGTGACAACAACTTGTCACAAGAAGCGCTAACTTCACATAGCACAACACACAATGTTTTAAACAAACCACCTGAAGCAGCTAAACTAACACAACTTAGCATAGTTAATCTTAGACTAAGCTACCAAATAGCTTTAACAATAAGGGGTTAACACTCTTTAATTGAAGCTCTTAAATACATGCGTGTGTGCAGTGTGAAGTAATTTGAATTTAACCTAATCCCTGGTTTCTGATTTTTCCATTTCTCTTCCTTCTTTTTCTTCTTTTTCTATGTTTCTCAATCTTCAATTCGTCTCAGCGAATTTAACTATCTTAGATCTATCCTTCCTGAATGCTATTGCTCAGTTACTAGTTAATTAAATCTAAATTTAATTAAATCTTAACTGTCTATCGAGGAAAGACTCATTAAGGTATTGGGTGCTTTTAGTAACACACTAATCACTAGTGCTGCTATTTGTTCCTAATACCAGAATGATTACCTTGTTTTGTTAATAGCAGTCAGCTAATTTTAAATCCATTTACATGTTATACCCCCTTGATGTTCTCTCTGAACCTCAAAAAGGAACCAGAGACATTTCTATTTTTGATTTGTTTATTTTCAAAAAAAAAAATAATAGGCATAATCTGAATAGAAATGCTCTCCTTTTCCTTCTGCTTTTCCCTTTTCTCCTTCATACCTCAGAGATTAAGCCTGTTGGGGAACCGTCAGCAAATTCTGAGTGATAATTTGACAATAATTTGACAGTAGTCTTAAGTCATCAATCAAAATCCTGTTTACGCCCTTTTCAGCAAAACATATGCTGACCCAAAACTATTTTAGCATTCACACTCTGTTTTGATCTTGTAGTAGTCTCTAGCCCTTACTCTCAACACCAGTGTGTCAAAACGGTTGCAGATGCTCAGACTAACTGCCCAGAATGCAGACCGAAGAGGGCTGGGCAGGCGTTGTGAGGAACACCCCCTACCCAGGGCCGACGACCACCTACTGAGCCGAAAGCAACTGGACACAGAGAGAAGAGTACCTCAGACTCATGACTCAAGCGAGAGTTATGGCTACAAAAAGCTCACCAAGGTCATCATCTTCCTGGCCCACAACCTCATGGGTCTGAAACAGGAGGTAAATGATCTCAAGCAACAGATCACAGCGGTAGCCCACAAGGACCCCAGCAAAATGGAGTTACAGGAGGAAATCAATAGATTTAAAAAGGCTCTGACAGCTGCTGAACAGCAAGAGCACCTGGAAAGGTAGCCAGAAAGGACCTGGAAAAGAAAACTTTCCCACACAAAATTACTATTAAAACAGCAAATTCTGAGCTCTTAGACAAAGTTGCCAGAATTGAGACTCTGATCCAGCAGCTGAACAACACTCAAGACAAACTTGACATGGTCCAAAGAGAACTCAGGTACTCTTATAGGCTGCAAAAGGAAACACAGTGGGAGAAACACCCTACTCCTGCATCCTCACTCAGCAGTGCAAACTCCCTCAGGTGCACGAAGCTACGAAGGGGGGAGCCAACACTTTCTGCTTAACAACTGACAGAACAGAACTGTAATACTTCCAAGCATCCCCGCAGCAGCGCATGATGTGACCCCCAGAAACTTTGACAAGCTAGCCAGAAAAATCCCGGCATTCACATTGCTGGGGAAACAATAGTTTCCTACTTTAGGCAGTACGAGCAGTAATTTAGAACGGTGGAATCGTTTTAAACATTGCTTGCAAGCAGAACCAGTAATCAATCTTATGTGTCTGTCTCAGAAGTTAGTAACTTCTTCTCCATGCGCATCCCAGTTCCTGATCAAAACCAGATAAAAATTATAGTTTGAATGCGCCTTCCAACAAGCAGTAAGAAGTTTTCAGTGCTACAATGTGTTTAAACTGTACGATAAGAAACTAACCTGATTTTAACAAAGAAATCCTAATTTCTGTTGTTAGTAGAGCACAAGTCTATTTTCTGACGACGAAATCTCGGGATTAGCAGCTCATATAAATGGTACCAGAATAAATCGGTCTGATTTTGGGCGAAGAAATCCCCTTCTTCAGTAATGTGTAGGTGATCTGAGCGATGCTCCACATTTCACTGATTTAAGGCCTTATTATGTGTTATGTATCATTGTATTCATATCGACCCACTCATGTGAAACATTTACGTAACTCTTATACATGCGCGCACCAGGTTCTGAATATAATCAGATAAAACTATAGCTTGAAGGTGCCTTCCTACAGGTATTAGAAAGTTTCAGTGCTATAATGTTTTTAAATCGTACGATAAGAAACTAACCTGATTTTAGCGAAGAAATCCTAATCTCTGTTGTTAGTGGAGCATAAGTCTATTTTCTGACGACGCAATCTCAGATTAGCAGCTCATATAAATGGTACCAGAATAAATCGGTCTGATTTTGGGCGAAGAAATCCCCTTTTCAGCACTGCGTAGGTGATCTGAGCGATACTCCTCATTTCATTAATTTAAGGCCTTATTATGTGTTACGTATCATTGTATTTCATTTTGACTCGCTCATGTGAAACATTTACGTAAAATTAATGGTGTTATTCTAGCGTAGCTAACTACGAATCCACCATTGCCTGTGAAGTGAATGTGCTGTTTTGAGTAATGAATGAATTTGTATGGGACATGCATGAGTTTCCCATGCATGCTCACAGCAGTGCAAGTCTGCTCCACCTGCACCTGTTGTGAGCTTGCATTGGTCTCCTAGCAACACGTGACCCCGGAAGTGTGAGCAGACTCTTCCGGTTAATCTGACAACAGCACCCACTTCACAGACCTGTGTGTAAACAAAGAACTGCGTGTAACCAACACTAACTCTTAAGATAAGCCCTTTACCTCAACTGCTAGCTGTTAGCATCTGGCTAACGCTTAGATAGGTGTGTAAAGTGTAACTTTCAAATCTCTCTCTCTTTCTCTCTCTCTCCGTCACTCCTGGTGTAACTTCCTGTTGATGCCATCACAGGTCCCTGGGGGACCCACCCACATACTGGGTTTTACTTGTGTTATTTTTTATTTTTGTTTTGACTTTATTCTACCTCTCTTTAATTTTATTGCATTTATTTACATTTGTTTAGCACAAATGTACCAATTCAGCTAAATTGATTTGTATTAAATTTGAGATTTAATTAAATCAAATTTTTATTTTTTTTTATTTATTTTTTTTATTCATTTGTATTTTTATTGTTATTTGTTATTTACTTTCCCCTTTTATTTTCTACAGCTTCTTAGGACCCTTTTTATTTGTTTCATTTTTTTTTGTTGTTGTTTGTTGTGTTTTACTTTTACCTTCTTTTAGTTATTTCACCATCACCATCGTCACTTTTGGATAGGATTACAGTAGTTCTAGCAACTGCCGTTTCCTTAACGAGTTATACAGGTTATTAGAAGCCTAATCCCTGTTTCCTCTCTACTCATCCTCACTCCTCAGTGCCAGGCCTAGTACATTGAAGGGCAGCTACTGTTCAACACAATGTAGGCTAAGATAGAAATAGAAACAATTCCCATTGTTTCTTTTTCTTTTGACGAGGTATTTGGTGGGTCCCTGCTAGTTTAGCTAACAGCCTAACCCTAGGGTTATGAAGTCTATTGCAGCATCACACACAAGTGAAACCTGCTTAGCCATATCTCTTAGAAAACAACTAAAATAGGAAAAAATGTTCCTTTTTTTTTTTGAGTTCATCTTATTTATTTCAGTTTCGTCATAGTGACCAAAAACCCGTGAACCATCATAGTATAGCCGGTATCAGCTGACCCCTGCTACGGCCCTAAACAAAGTTACTCAAACTCTTCCTTTGTGTTCACGAACACAAAATCATATCACCCTACCTCACTAGCTGCCTCCCATCAGCTAGTCATACCTTACACGGCCTAAACAGCCGTTCCCCATACAGATAGCTTAACACATTTGTATGTACTTGCATTTGCCTTCTGCCTCTCTCTCTGTTGTTCCTACAAGTGTGCCAGTATGTCGCAGACAGTCCACAGACATCCAGCCCTGGCAGCTCACCAGGACCACCGGGACACTCAGTAGAGCACTGTAATGGACATCATTCAACTCAAAGCAGCCAACGACCTGCCATGGCCAAGAAAGGAACAGCGAGACTGCGACAAAAGCGAACACTTGACCAGCATCATCCTCTCCTCGGCCCACACTCTCAAGGGCCTCAGACAGGAGGTAAAAGAGCTGAAACTGCAAGTCACAGAGTTCTGCAGAGAACTGACACCTGCTCAACGAGAGAAAGCACAGAACGGATGCAAAGAACCTCACAGAATGGTGCGACAGAAAGAAATCACCAGTCTTCACAGAGGCTCTAACAGCTGCTAGACACCAAGCGCCGCTGGAAAAAGCCATCACACAGGACTTGAAAAGAGAACTGTTTCACACAAAGTCACTCTTAAAACAACATATGTGGAACTAAATGAGAGAGACACCACAGCTTAGGCCTTACAAGGCCACCTGCATAAAGACAGAGCTGAGGTCCAAACCCTGAATCAGCAATTAGAGAGGAGCTTGACTTGGATCAGAAAGAATTTAAACAGTCCTAACAACTGCGCATAGACCTAAGCAAAAGACATCAGGTTGAACACCACGTCGCCAGCAGTGCAAGCCCTCCATGCCTGTGCACAGCTACGAAAGGGGGAAAGGGAGCCAAAGCCTTCTGCTTGACACTTCACAAGTCATCTCCCTGAAAACCTCTGCAGCTGCAACAAAAAAAATTCAGGCAAACCGAAACAACGCAACAAGGTGAATTCAGTGTCACAAATGAACTGAAATATGCTTGCAAACCACAAGGCGAACAGATAGGGAAAAAACGAAACAGAACTTCCCCTGGCCAGCAGGCCCACCCCCTCAGCCAAGAGTCTGACCCTGTGAGGGGGGGGGGCGGAGAGCCACTGTTCACACGTTCACCAACCAGCAGCCACAAGGGGGTGGGGCAGGGAACTTTCCAGAGGATCACTGCAGACACATACACCGTGTGACCCCACAGACCCCAAGAGCTGGCCAGAGACAACACATCTGGCAACCTAAATACTCTCAGACCCAGAGTCTGAACACGGACTGATCGCTGCCCCAGACACCAAGCAGGGCCGGCGTGAAACTCCACATGCTTACTACCACAGACTTCGACGAGCTCACTTCAGAGCTCACAATTACCCTGGGATGGCGGAGGACACCAGCTGCAAGAAGTCATCTAGGCATTAGGGCCTGCCGCACAATGCCTAATCAACAGCTGCGTAACCTGACACAGAAGGCCTTTAACAAGCACAAGGCCTCCACTAAAGATGTTTGTAAGACCCCACTGATTCTGAACTTCACAACTCAGAATCCAAAGCGGGCACCAGAAGGCACCCAGCATTGCCACAATGCAAAACCCTTCTACAGAAAGCCCCTAGCCAGAAGAGGACAGAGCCATCACCATGGCAACAGACCCAGGTTCCAGACCAACCACTGGGAAAAGGCGTCCTCATCCTGCAAACACCACAGTATGTCCAACAGCAGTCCACCACAACATCCTCCTCCACACAACGGAGGCTACACAAGGACAGCTGGACACGCCTACTTCTGGGTTACAGGAGCTGCTGACACTCGCAAAAGAGCTCCTTGAACAAAACTCAACTAAGGAGTATTGAGAAGGACAAACCTCTGACTCCTTGCCTGCTGCAACACAGCATCAGGCCCCTCCAAGGGAGGAGCATCCCTTGAAACCGGTCGACACCCCTAGAAGCAGCCAGACAACGTTGGATTGAGCAGCGGGCCCACATGCCCAACAGCGAAAGCTCTACCAACACAACTCAGGCAAGCTCAAGTCGGTGCCGCCACAAGAGCAAAACCGTTAACATCATATTTCTAGTGACGTTCAAGCAAAACTGAGGGCTAACAACCACCTACTGCTCTCCTGCCATCATCACTAGGTAAGTCTGAAACTCTCTGCACACTACAAAATCTCAATAACAATTACCTGCAATCCCTGGAACCACCTGCACTCTCACCAGTGAGAGTCTAACCCGGCTGTTCCACATCACGGGTACCACAGATAGCCTACTGGCTAACAACATCAACAAAAAAACATCCTACCCGGACTAACTCACTTCAGGATGACAGGGGACACAGCCTCGACACCTGCTGCATAAGCTCGAGGACCCACGCCTTGCTACAGCCTACATCACCACAGCCCCCCACCTGACAGCATCCATCACGGCACCACAACCACTCCTGGAGGCACAAACAGCCAGAGAGCCACCACTGCCTCCCAGCCGTGAGTGACAAGTGTGTGTTAGATTGGTCTGCACCTTTGCGCGCTGCTGTTGTTGTCTATTCTACGGACAACAACGCTCGAAAGGGGGGATATATGTAGCGTCTCGACCAATCTGACACACTAATTTTAATTTGATTTAACAAATCAATTATTCATTAGGTTAACAAATCGTCACAGTCCCCTCACTCAATTAACTGGATGCCAGGATGTCTGCTGAACACCAGGCGCTCTGGTCACCATGACAACTAATCATGATATCACTGGTTTTAGGACCCCCCAGGAATGTGAGAAGGATAGCCCACTCTTTGTCCAAAGGAAAAGCAGAGTAGAAATGACTGTGTTCTAGTTAATTCATAGAAAAACCGTTATTTGAATGAACACACATATTCTTCAGCCATTGAGTATATTATTGTCATTGTGTATTTTGTCTTTGATATTCTTAGACTATTTTAGTATGCTTGTGAGGGGACCCATTCCTGATCCTCCCTTTTCACTATATGTAATCTTACCTTGTTTAGTATCTATGAATTTGCCTTCTTATGATCGAAACAAGCGTGTATATTATATGGTGGTACATAGGCAATATATATTAGGGCCCTGAGAATCGTTAATAAATTCGATTTAAGTCCATTTGCAAATTACCAGGCTTAGAGACAAAGGGTCGAAACCTCCAGCAATTGCCACCTCCCGCTCGGAAATTCCATTTTGCTCATTGGACAAGCCCATCTTGAAAGGCGGAGATCTTCTCCGACCTTAAAGGCCCGGCTCCAGGGACCCGCCCCAGTCGGTGGTTCGGTCAGAAGCAAAGATGAAGATGTGAGAAAAACGCTTCAGGATACCAAAGCATCTGTGCCAGGCCTTTTCTTCGGCCTAGTCCTTTCCATTCATCAAGTGACACTGACTCAAACTGGTTCTTCTCATCGACCCGAATTCAGCAAAGATCAACGGGAAACTTTAAGATTTGCATCAGGAATCTCTTTCAGAACGCCGAGACTCGCTAAGTATCAAACGTTGTCTTATTAATTGATACATTAGGTATAATTTGCGCCTTTTTACAAATGTGTGTTTGAACTCAGAATCTGACGTGTCCCTGAAGGCTTTGATCTGTTGAATTTACATGCAAAGTGTTCCATAAAATCCATTCTTTATGCCTCTTTCTATGCTGAGATAAACTTTAACCCTTTCCTATACCAAATGTATGCGCGTGTGTGTATGTGTATGTTAGACCAGCTTAATGTGTTTATGTAGTATGTTAGACTAGTTTAAGTGTTTATGTAGTTAATAAAACCTTACTTGTATCACACTTGACGTGTTCATTGTTTACTCATAACCGGAGTCAATAATCATGCAGATTTATGTTACAAGCTCTGTGTAGAGTTGTACAGTAAGAAGTTATTTCCTTTAACCAGGAAATTAACGTTCTTAGAATTGACAAGACGGTTGACCCTGAGTGGTCAGCTAAATATCTACAGTGGATCTAAAATAGGAATAGTTAATTATAACTAGTTATGGTTAATTATTCATATTTCCCCATGAGCTGATCCGCTACAGCCTTTTTAAGCACCTTTTTGAGACTTCTGTCGCTCACTTGTTTACAAGCTTAAGCTTTTCCTTCAAGACCAGACATGTTAGAGAATGCAACCCAACAACCTCACGGCTGTGAGTATTACCCCTGCTCCATGTCAACACCTCATCAAAGTTACAATACTATGAGTTTTGCTGTGGAGACTTGGAGGAGTGAATTCTGCAATTGTGTTGTACAGTTCATCCATTCAATGTTTATAGAGAGAGACGCTTGTGTGACTATAAAGCTCCATTCTTCAAGACCTGGTCTCCTTGTCTCAAGCTGGCTCCTCTAAACCGTCAACATACATTTTAAAAGTGGAGTCTAGTTTATCCTAAAACTAGAAACAACTTTGACCTGAGACTGGTTGAGTTGTTTGGCCTCACTGATATCTAAACCTATTAAAGATCTGAATTGCCACCCACACAACAATGCATTCTACCACTCACAGTGGTTCTCAACTGGTTCAGGACACAGAGTTGACCTTGTGATGATCAACACAGCACCAAAAACCTTACAGGCCCAATAGCATGCAAAATTTTTCTGTTTGGTTTCTAAACGCAATACCGCCGCTCCGTATACGCAGAGTACGCAGTTTGTGTAGGGCACCAACTCCGAGGGGGGCACCATCCCAGTTGCTCAAAAAAAAAACTTTCATTCTATATTAATATTCACATACACGTACATAATAATATAAACATGAACATATATACATAATTATAAAAACTGCGTTTTATAGTGAACGCAGTAGATAGGCGAAGCACATGAGATGCGCCATTCTCGCATCCGCGCCCACACTCGCTCTCACCTCATGTTTGCGGCTGACTGCAAATGATCATAACTGATGGACAACTATGCCCGGGAAAAGACATCAGTAGTCCGGCGCCGAGATAAGAAAAAGAAAAAAGGCTAATGAAGCCCGTGCATCACTTTTTGGTATGTTTATAATCCTGTGAAACTTTTTTGGATGTTGAAGTTAATTACGTGTTTTAATGTCGGTAATAATATCACAGCCGCATCTGCCTTAATATTCTCTCAGAGTTTCCATGTTCCCTTACGAATATAAACCATGCATTTTACTACAAAAAACAAAACAAAAAAAAAAAACATATTTTGTAGCCATGGTAACTAACAAATTAACATGGTTCGACGTAAATCAATTCACAAGAATAATTACGAAAGATTCGATAATTAGTTTTTGTGGTAATAAAAATAGATGTAAGTGATCAATAGCCTTTAAAATTACTTAAAATGCGTTATATAAAAACAATGAGGCAATAATTATTGGTTAATTAATAATAATCGTATGATTTCATTGAATAACACTGTTAAAATACATAATAAATAAACAATTTATGTACATTACATATTATTGCAAAGGGCGCCAAATGGCTGTTTAAACACTACAGGATGATCAAATGTTAATATTGACCAAAATTAAATTACATATCACTTTTTTTAATCTTTAAGTTTCGGCCCCACCTTTTTGCGATAGAAATGTAGCCTCTATAATTTCTTCACAAAAAACAGTGGCACACAACCCTTACAAAAATAATCCTTGGCTTTATTCACAGTAAAAATGCTAATTTTCTTTTGTGTGAATTTGCCTATAACATCAATAGACAACCTGTATAGTTAAATCATAGCCTAGGCGACTGTCGAGCACAATTGTAATTGGAAAATAAACAATTTAATAAATTAGTATTTACTTTTATATTTTTTAAAGTTCTATTTGACACTATAGTAGGGTTGTTTTTTTAACTTTTCCATAATATTTTGGGGAGAGGGGGCACGCACCACAAAAATACAATTCAGATAGGGACCCATTTGGCCAGCCATGGCTTTCACCTGTCTAAACGTTCTCTTAATTTCTGATGGCACCCAGTAATTCACCATACAAAAAACATTGTGGTCAGCACAAACCATATTTATACTAGTTGCAAGTGACCCTATATTTAATGTGGTTTGAGTTACATTAAATCTTGATATGGCTTAGTGAGACTGTCAAATCGCAAAGGCTGAGAATGACTTAAATAAATATATGCACTGTGTGTTTCAGAGTGAAGTGTGGCACTGTGCTGTTTAACGATCCCATTCGTTGGAGATTTTGTCTCCTCAACTGCTTCTTTCACCTGTGGGGTCCCCCAGGGCTCCATGTTGGGGCCTATCCTTTTCTCCCTGTATATGCTCCCCTTAGGACATATTTTTAGGAAATTTGGTATTTCTTTTCATTGTTATGCAGATGACACGCAAATGTATCTGCCTTTGAAACAAAAAGATACTTGCTCTTTAGCGCCCCTGTTGCAGTGTCTTGAGGAAATTAAGGCCTGGATGGCACTAAATTTCCTTAATTTTAATGAAAATAAAACAGAAGTTATACTGTTTACGCCGGGAGGTACTTGTGAGTCATCAGATTTGGACCTTGGTGAATTGAACCACTTGTGAAGCCCTATGTAAAAAATGTAGGTGTTATCATGGATTGTGATTTTAAATTGGACAAACAGATTAACTCGGTAGTTAAATTTAGTTTTTTCCAATTGAGACAACTCACCAATGTGAAATCTTTCCTGTCTTCTAAAGACTTTAAAAGAATCGTTCATATTTTTATTTCAACTCGTCTGGATTAATGTAATGGCATCTATATAGGCATTAGTCAGGCCTCTATCTTCATACTGCAGATGGTCCAGAATGTGGCAGCTCGCTTGCTGATGGGTACACGAAAGTGGGAACACATCACCCCCGTTCTTGCCTCTCTTCACTGGTTACCTGTCCATTTTAGAATTCAGTTTAAGATCTTGGTATTTGTTTTTAAATCTCTTAAAGGAGTCATATGATGCTTTTTTAAAGATCATTATTTTGTGTATTTGGTTTAACAGAATATGTTGACATGCTTTAATGTTCAAAAAACACATTATTTTTCAAATACTGTACATTATTGTAGGTCCTCTATGCCCCACCTCTATGCCCCCTGTCGGAAGGCCAAATAAAGTACTTTTGCTTTCGCCTAGAAACACACAGCGTCTCCCTGACATGGCTGCTTCAACAATAAATGCGGTTACTGAAACCACGCCTTCTTTCTTTGCATGCACATTTGGGCGCATTATGCTAATATTTCCACATAGTGAGGTAGATATGTGGGGGCGTGTTAGAACGAGTCGTTTTAGGGGGGCGTGGCAGAGTCTTAACTTTGATAAAGAATATCTCTTTGTTTTGAGACTTTAGTCTTTGCAACTTCAGGGATCTTATCTATGCACGAACAGCTTGTAACACTCCAAAGAGAAAGGAAAACTTGAAATCGTATCATATGACCCCTTTAATGGTTTAGCACCTACATATCTTTCCGACTTGATCAAGCTATATGCTCTGTTAAGAGCACTTAGGTGTGCTGACCATTTGCTTGTAGTTGTCCCATGGGTAAAGTTGAAGAGCAGGGGTGACCGAGCATTTGTAGTGGTGGCCCCAAAGCTCTGGAATAGTTTGCCCCTATACATTAGACAGGCTCAAACACTTGCTGTTTTTAAATCTAGCCTAAAAACGTACTTCTATAATCTGGCATTTGACGCTACATGAGAGCTGCTTTCTTTTATTGTCTTTATGGTGTCTTATTGTCTTCTTTTGTGTTGTTGACTGTTTGTATCATTTATATTTTTATTCTTGTATGTGTGTACAGCACTTTGATAAACACTTGCTGTTTTTAAAAAGTGCTTTATAAATCAACTTTGACTTTGACATGAGCAGCTCATAAAATAAACGTGAAATAAAATTAAAAAAAAATAAAAACAGCTACCTGCCAAAGCTACACTGATGTACTAAAACAACTAAAACTAGAACTGAGAGAACAAGAAACTATAGCAAGAAGCCCACCATGACCCATGAATACATAATAGTTGATTCATTGTTTTGTCTTTGTGTTGAGGTTACTTTGCCGTATGTGTCTCATCTAACATGCTAATTTCCTTCAAATCAGTGCTAACCCTTTGCATCTGATCAAGTGAAGTCACTTTTGAAATGACTGGATCTGTCTTCTGTTACACAATAACTTTATTACATACGCGATAATGTAATTATTCACAATTTCACAGTCTGATGCATCTATTAGTGGAAACTGCTAAGATGTGTCTCATTAGGGATATCTTGTGGTGAAAAATAGGAGTTGTTAATGACTAATTTTGTGACTAATCATTAAGACCTCACAGTTTTAGTGACTTTAATTCTATTTTTGCCTTTTAGTCAGAATCTTAACAGTCTCTGCAGTAATATAGAACAGACTGGGTAAATGTAGTTGTAGTTTTTCCCCGAATGAGTGTGTGAGTGTGATGGGTGTCTGAGGCGGGATTCAAACTCGGGTCCGCTAGGCAACCGAGCTGTCTCCTCTACCACTGTGCTATAGTGGATGACAGTCGACAGAGGGATCCAAGGGCAGAGGCATAACAGAGAGACTTAGATAATTGAACAAAAGTTTTACTGGAGCAGTCCAAGTTCAAACGTACAACAAAAGGGAAGCCGTGCTTCCATAGAAAAATGCAAGAAATAAAAGATGAGCAAAAGGCAAAATCTCAATAAACTAGCTTAGGTGGTGAGGAAACACAGGCGTAGTAGGCTCAAGACTGAACACAGGAGAGCAAATGGGGCACGCTTAAAATGGCCAACATTAATCGGGTAAAGACACACGGCTGGGGGCATTCAAGTCCTAATGAGTAGTGATGTTATCTATCAACAGAAGCTAGGGCCACCTAGTGGCTAGGAGTGTTATTGCATAGAACCAGTGTAAGCAAAATGGGGAGTGTTACTAGTTAGTGCCAACTAGAGGCTGGGAGAGTCATTGCAATCAGGGAGAGTTCTTCCAAGCTGGGCCTTACAGGAGCCCCTCCCTCAGGGATAGCTCCTGACGTTCCTCTAGTTGCATTGTTGTCCCCGGCAGCGATATTCTCTGATGAGACCTGGGTCAAGAATATCTCGAGCCGGCACCCAAGACCGCTCCTCTGGGCCATAACCTTCCCAATCCACCAGATACTGGGTTCTCCCCCGGACCTGGCGAGAGTCCAGTAGTCGGTGCACTGTGTAGGCTGGTTGACCCCCAATGATGCGAGGAACTGGAGGGGGCCTCTTAACTGGGGAAAAAGGAGAATAGACAACAGGCTTTAACCGTGAGACATGAAAGGTGGGGTGAATGCGCATGGACCTGGGTAGCAGAAGCCGGTAAGACACTGGGTTGATCCTCTTGAGGACCTTAAATGGTCCGATGAAGCGAGGTGCCAACTTCCGTGACTCTACGTGCAGTGGGAGATCCCTGGTAGACAGCAACACTCTCGGTCCTGGTCTGAGTGATGGTCCCAGTCTACGGCGCTGGTTAGCATACTTCCGTTGCTGTTGAGCGGCCTTCCGTAGGGCTACTCATGCTCTCCGCCATGCCCGTCGACACCTCTGGACCAGTCGAGCCGCAGCTGGCACACGGACCTCGGGATCCTGTTCAGGGAATAGAGGGGGGGGGGGAAACCAAACTGGCATTCAAAAGGGGACATGCCCAAAGAAGAATGGTGTAGTGTGTTATGTGCAAATTCCACCCAGATTAAGAGAGCTCCAAGCCACCTGGTTGTTGGACACCAAGCATCTGAAAGTCTTCTCAAGCTCCTGGTTGACCCTCTCTGTCTGTCCATTCAATTGGGGGTGAAAACCAGAGGACAGGCTAATGGATGCCCCAATCAGACGCCCGAACGACTTCCAGAACTGGGAGCTATAGTTTTGGGTGTTTGTGAACTGTTTGTGATTGTGTTTTGCTGAACTGAGATCCTCGGTCGGACACCATATCCTGGGGAAAGCCATGGATTCTGAAGACGTGCTGCATTAGCAACTCCGCTGTCTGACCTGCTGTGGGAATCTTGGGCAATGGTATGAGATGACAAGCCTTGGAAAATCGGTCTACCACCACCAGAATTACAGTGTTACCTTGAGAGCTTGGTAGACCAGTTACGAAGTCCAATGATATGTGGGACCAGGGGCGTGTAGGGATGGGTAGTGAGTGCAGTAAGCCATGAGGGTGGGTCCTGGGCTCCTTGTTCTGGGCACACACATTGCAGGCAGCAACAAAAGCCCGGACGTCCCGCTGCATGTTGGGCCACCAAAACCTTCTCTGAATGGGTTTCAATGATCTCGTGCTCCCAGGATGGCCCGAAGACAGAGAAGCATGACCCCACTGTAACACATCAGACCGCATGGAGTTAGGCACAAATAGACGACCCGGAGGTCCGTTACCTGGATCAGGATCTCGCCGTTGGGCCTTCCTCACTGCGGTCTCAACTCCCCCCAGGATCGATGCCACCACTCTGGAACTAGGTAGGATTGGTTCGGGTCTGCCCTCCATCTCTGGTGGATCAAACTGTCTTGAGAGAGCATCAGGCTTTAAATTCTTAGACCCTGGGCGGTATGAGAGGGTAAAATCAAAGCGGTTAAAGAAGAGAGCCCAGCACGCCTGACGTGGGCACAATCTCTTGGCCTCCCGAAAATAGGTGAGGTTCCTGTGATCCGTCCAGATGAGGAATGGGTGTTTGGCCCCCTCCAGCCACTGTCTCCACTCCTCTAGCGCCAACTTCACCGCTAACAGCTCCCGGTTACCGATATCATAATTCCTCTCGGCTGGGGAAAGTCGCCGAGAGAAGAACGCACAAGGATGAAGTTGGTGATCACTCCCTGCTCTCTGTGATAAGACTCCCCCTACCCCCACACTCGAAGCATCCACCTCGACTACAAAGGGTAACTCGGGATCTGGGAGAGTCAAGATGGGTGCAGACGTAAAGAGCTGCTTGAGTCGGTCGAATGCCAGGTTAGCCCTCTCAGTCCACCTAAAGGGACCTGCTGTCTTCTTGGTGAGAGTGGTCAAGGGTTCGGCTATAGCACTAAAGCCTCTGATGAACCGCCTATAAAAGTTCGCAAACCCCAGAAAGCGTTGAACCTCCTTAACGGAGCCTGGTTGGGGCCAATCCAGTACAGCCTGGATCCATCTGAACGTTGCCACTAGAAACAATGAACCCAAGGAAAGAGACAGTGGGAACATGAAATTCACTCTTCTCCAGCTTGACAAAAAGGCCGTTCCTCAATAGCTGGGAGAGTACGCTTCGGACATGTTGGCGTGCTCTTGATAGCAGCGAGAGAAGATTAGGATGTCATCAAGATATACATATACGAACTTGTCTAACATCTCTCGTAGCACATCATTAATAAGCGCCTGGAACACCGCGGGAGCATTGACTAGCCCAAAGGGCATTACCTGATACTCGTAGTGCCCCTTGGGAGTATTGAAGGCCGTCTTCCACTCATCCCCTTCTCGTATTCGGACATGGTGGTAGGCGTTCCGAAGGTCCAATTTAGTGAAGATGGCCGCCCCTTGAAGGAGTTCAAAGGCTGTGGTCATTAGTGGGAGAGGGTAGCGGTTCTTGACCGTGATGCGATTAAGGCCCCGGTAGTCAATACACGGCCGAAGCCCACCATCCTTCTTTCCCACAAAGAAGAAACCAGCCCCTGCCGGTGACGTAGATGGCCGGATGAACCCACTGTTGAGAGCGTCATTGATATACTCCTCCATGGCAGTTCTCTCTGGGGCGGAGAGGGAATAAAGCCTCCCTCGAGGAGGGTAGGTCTCTGGTAGCAGATCAATAGCACAGTCATATGGTCTGTGGGGTGGCAAAGAGGCTGCGCGGGTCTTGCTAAACTTCACAGAGGTCTGCATATTCTAAGGGGACTCGAGATAGCTCAGGAGGCAGCACTGGGACTTCAGAAGAGACAGGTCTAAGCTCGGGGATAGTTAGCAGCTCTGTGGTTTGGACTGATGGTCTGTGAAGAACGGACAGCAACTCGGGAGTGGTTGGTCTAGGGTCCGAAGGTGTCGCCAGCAACTCGGAAAACCAACAGAGGGAGCGACCCGAAATACCACAATTCGTACCCCAGTCAATCACTACCCTGGCTGTCCAGTCTATATGGGGATTGTGAAGGGATAGCCAGGGGAAACCAAGAATTAAAGGGAACTCTGGTGAATGGATCAAGAAGAACTGTATCCTCTCCCTATGACGACCACTCTGGAGATGGAGGGGTATAGTGCACCGTCCCACCTGACCGGAGCACAGGGGTCTCCCGTCCAGTGCCGTTATGGTCAGGGGTTCTTGAAGGAAGATAAACTGAATTCCTAGTTGTCTGGCCAAGGTAAAGTCCATAAAATTCCCCGCAGCCCCTGAATCAAGGAAAGCCAGAAGCCTGTGATGTTGGTTACCCCACTCCAGTGATACCTTGAGTGACACCCCAGAAGCTGCTGGTTGGGGAACGGTGGTTACTCTCGTCCCAGCCCCCCCTCTTCTTGGACGAGAGTTGTCTTTTCCCATCAACTCTGGGCAGTTAACTCTGAAGTGGTCGAGCTTACCACAATACAGGCAGCATCTCTCCCTCATGCACCATTCTCTTTCAGCCTGTGACAGTCTGGCCCTTCCCAACTCCATGGGTTCCTCGAAATTCAAGAGATGGGGGAAGGAATCTGGAGCCCACCCAGAAGCATGGGGCTCGGACAGACGAACCTCTCCACGGCGTTCCCGTCTGCGCTCTCGAATGCGGTTGTCCACTCTGATCGCCGTGTCGATAAGGGACTCTAAGTCCGGAGCCAGATCCCGGAAGGCCAGTTCATCCTTGAGCTCAGGGGATAGGGCATGGCGAAACGTCGCTCTCAGAGCTCGTTGGTCCCACCCGCTCTCCGAGGCTAGGGTGCGGAACTCAATTGCGAAGTCTGCCACACTCCTGGTCCCTTGAGAAATCTGAAACAGCCTGTGGTCAACCTCTCACCCACCGGTAGGGTGATGGAAGACCCTCCACATCTCTGCAACAAATAGGTCACAATCGTCAGTAAGTGGGGAATGCTGCTCCAACAGAGCCGTAGCCCAGTCCAGTGCTCATCCGGTGAGCAGAGTGATGTATGCCACCTTGCTGTTCGCTCTGGGAAGCTGTTAGGTTGTAACCCAAATGTCAAAGTGCACTGAGTGATAAAGCCCCGACACCTCTCAGGGTTCCCATCATACCTCTCGGGTGCCGGCAGTCTTGGCTCGGGTAGAGGCCCGGAGAACAGGGGTGTGGACCCTTCAGCTGGAACGGATGGAGTGGTTAATACCGGGGAGGCTTGAGGCCTAGCCTGCTCACTCAGGCGCTGCAGTACCTCAGCTAGGATCTGTTCATGTCTGTGAATGGTGGCGGCTTGACCAGACAGAGCCGCTAGAATACGATCCACACTGGAGACAGGGACAGCATCCACTGTTGGGTCCACTTCCATGGTTCAGTCTTGCTGTGATGGGTGTCTGAGGCAGGATTCGAACTCGGGTCCGCTAGGCAACCGAGCTGTCTCCTCTACTACTGTGCTATAGTGGATGACAGTCGACAGAGGGATCCAAGGGCAGAGGCATAACAGAGAGACTTAGATAATTGAACAAAAGTTTTACTGGAGCAGTCCAAGTTCAAACGTACAACAAAAGGGAAGCCGTGCTTCCATAGAAAAATGCAAGAAATAAAAGATGAGCAAAAGACAAAATCCAAAATCTCAATAAACTAGCTTAGGTGGTGAGGAAACACAGGCGTAGTAGGCTCAAGACTGAACACAGGAGAGCAAATGGGGCACGCTTAAATAGGCCAACATATGGGATTTTATACTATCTTTTTTTTGGACACACGGCTGGGGGCATTTAAGTCCTAATGAGTAGTGATGTTATCTATCAACAGAAGCTAGGGCCACCTAGTGGCTAGGAGTGTTATTGCATAGAACCAGTGTAAGCAAAATGATGGGGAGTGTTACTAGTTAGTGCCAACTAGAGGTTGGGAGAGTCATTGCAATCAGGGAGAGTTCTTCCAAGCTGGGCCTTACAGTGAGAAAGAGTAAGCGCTCGGACCATTCAGAGGAGTTCTCTGCCTTGAGCACTAATCATCTTGGCCCACCACAGAGTCTTTCCGTTGCCGCTCTGAGCACTTAAAACAAATGCCCACCTACACTGAATTCTGACTGGTTCATTAGCTGCAAAAGACACCTACATGCCTCAGACTGGCTCCAACTCCAGCAGCCTCATTTGAGTTATTGCAATAATTTTAGCCTTTTATTTGTGTGTAATAAAGATTTTGAAATTGCTTGGGCAGAGCCTAGACCTGTGGTTTGACTTGACAATTGCAGTCTACAAATTCTCTCTGTCTAATTGGAACAAATTTGCATCCCAAAATAGGCAAAAATTCCACAAATGTGAAATACACAAGAAGGCTCAAGACTGTAATTGTTGCTAAACTCTGTACAAAGCTTTGATTCATTGATTTGAATATGAATGTACAATACAGTTTTATTATTTTTAATTTATTATTTTAAATAAAGTCTCTTAGTGCATTTATTTGATCAAAATACAATAAATAATATTATGAAATATTAATACAATTTAAAAACTGTTTCGATGTAATTATTTTTAAAATGGTAATTATTCCTGTGATGGGCAACGCGAATTTTCAGCAGCCTTCTGTGTCACATGATCCTTCAGAAATCATTCTAATATGCTGATGTTGTGCTCAAGAAACATTTTATTATCAATTCTGAAAATGCTTGTGCTGCTTAATTTTTATGTGGAGACCATGTTTAAGATCTTTTCTGAGGATGTTTTCTGTTTTTTTTATATATATAAAGGTATCATTTAAGGATTCTCTGGTGAATAGAAAGTACAAAAGAACAGTATTTATTTTCAACAGTAATCCTTTGAAACAATGAAAGTCTTTACTGTCAATGCATCCTTGCTGAAAAAAAGAAGGAAAGAATGGTTTACTTTCCCATGTCTGTCTTTAATATTAAATGAATAAAAATGATTTTGATGTGTTCAAAAGGATATTCAAAGGTATTTTGGTTGGGAGGTTTAACAGCTAACCAAATTGCAAAAATAATAAAAACTTAATCACCACCAGATAACATTTTTGCTTCTGTTGGTTTTGCTGGTATTGTTCTTTTCCCCATAAAGGCCTCAGATGGATTTAATTGGGCTTTCTTTCTCTCTGTGTGTTTAAGTGTGTCAGGGAGCGAACAACAAACTGGCTCTTCTAGGAACAGTGGATGACCATTATCAGATTCTGGTAAAAATGTACAGCAACTGCACCGTCATTCTGGAAAACCTGGAAATCACATATATGACAGAAAAACATGACTTGTCCTTTCTCAGGGTATGATATATCCATTTTCAAACACTATGATCAATGTTATTTTACTGTTACCTTAGTGTTTGGTTGTATTGTAAGACATCCGTACACCATATTTTTACTATGTTGCTAAGTCCAGTTTATATTTCATGACATTTAAAAAAAAAAATTAAACTATATGCTATTCCAGACAACTCTTTATATAGTTATAGTGTTGAAGGCTTAGTGAGTTTTGTGTTTAATGTTGTTTTGTGTTGTTGTTCCTGATTTTTAGAGCATCCAAGAAGTTGGTGGCTATGTTCTTATTGGGATCAACACGGCTCCTAGAATCCCTCTTGAGAATCTGCGCATCATCCGTGGCCACTCTCTTTATGACGACAAATATGCTTTAACTGCCCTCCTGAACTACAACAACAGCATCGGACAAGGCGTGAACCAGTTGCCACTAACTAGCTTAACTGGTATATGGTTATGTAAAACTGTTCTTTGTGTGTGTGTGTGTTTCCTGATAAATGGAAATAACAAATGCTCCTAAATGACCTATTTATGTCTTTCACACATTTGTTTTGTAGAGGGAATAATATTCATTACTTCTCATGCCCAGCTCTGGAATTTATATTTGGAAAATATTAATAGACCTGTATTTCAAATGTGAAGTTTGTCATACGTGAAAGCATTGTTCAAACACTGTCATTTTCCGTTCCTAGAAATACTGAAGGGTGGGATTAAATTTGCCAGTAACAATCATTTATGTAACGTGGAGACCATCCAGTGGACTGACATTCTGAACATGAAGAGCCAGCCTAAAATCAAAGAGCCGGAATCAAACTCAGCAGAACACTGTATGTCCCTCAGAAGTTTTTACATGTATATTAAATGGTACTAATTAATTTTGCATTTTGAATGAGAATGTTCTACTTTACCTCCCACAGGTAAGAAGTGTGACCGGAGCTGTTACAATGGGTCCTGTTGGGGCCCTGGTCCCCAAAACTGCCAAAAAAGTAAGTGGTCTTAAACTACTCAAGTGACTGAATCCAATTTTTTTCTACCTTTTAAATCTTACTGAATTAGTGAAAACATACTATTTAGAGGTGTTTCATAAAGATATGTGACCCTGGACCACAAAACCAGTCATAAGTGTCAATTTTTCGAAAATTAGATTTATACATCATCTGAAAGCTGAATAAATAAGCTTTCCATTGATGTATAGTCTGT
Organism: Sinocyclocheilus anophthalmus; assembly: GCA_018155175.1. NCBI lineage: Eukaryota > Metazoa > Chordata > Actinopteri > Cypriniformes > Cyprinidae > Sinocyclocheilus > Sinocyclocheilus anophthalmus. Next base: position 188,123 of record JADLZN010000746.1, on the reverse strand, counting down.
TAGGATAGGACAATATTTGGCCGATATACAACTATTTAAAAATCTGGAATCAAAATTCTCAAAATATTGAGAAAATCACCTTTAAAGTTGTCCAAATGAAGTTCTTAGCAATGCATATTACTAATCAAAAATTACGTTTATATATATTTACAGTAGGAAATTTACAAAATACCTTCATGGAACATATCCTAATGATTTTTGGCATAAAAGAAAAATCTAGAATTTTGACCCATACAATATATTTTTAGCTATTGCTACAAATATACATGTGCTACTTAAGACTGGTTTTGTGGCCCAGGGTCACATATATTGAACATCAAATATATTATGAAAAACCTTTCAGAGTAGTGACGGGCAAACAACACACTGTATAACAGTATACTAGCCTGTTCAAAAGTTTACTGGAATCTCTTATGTACATGTACTTTTTGCAGCCATGTTGATGAATAGAAAGTTAAAAAGAACAGCATTTATTTAAAATAGAGAATAATTTGTACCATTATAAAGCTTTTGATCAATTTGGATTTTTTTTTTTTTATTCATTTTGATGTTAGTTTATTATAGAACTTTTTAAAACAACAAATAAATAAATCAAATTATGGCATTTAAACTTGAAATTTTGGATCCAGTTTGATATGTATCCCTAGGGTAAACCTGGGCTATCTTTTTTTTCATGTTTCATACTGTTTATATTTAACCCTGGTTAGTAATCCATAGTCCCACAGCAAAATGCACTGAAATAGCAATGTGGGATTTCTGCTTTATGAGTAGTTTTTAATGTGCCTCTTCAGTTTATTTAGTTGATCCTTGGTTTATATTTCACAACTGCTAAAAAAAACTACTTGACCCCCAGAGGAATGTTTTGAAAACTCTTCAGAAGAATATTGAATTGTTGTTGCTGTGCTCAACTCTAGCAAACACAGATAGTACTGTCAGGGTCTGTGAAGTTTCTTCTCTCTCTTTATCTAGTGACTAAGGTGATCTGTGCGGAGCAGTGTTCGGGGAGGTGTAAGGGGCCCAAACCAATTGACTGCTGTAATGAACATTGTGCTGCTGGCTGCACTGGACCCAAACCAACCGACTGCCTGGTGAGAACCGCACATATACAGATAAAGATTTGTTTCTTAATAATTCACTTGTTTACTCATTAATCTTTCAGTACATACTGAATGCTATATAGTATACTGTATAAGCCTAAATACAGTTAGTGAACTCATCCATAGCTGTAGACATAATGTTTAGATATAATTATGAACTGAACTAGCTTAAAAGTGTTAAAAACTATAACACTTATACTTATTTTGATTAAATAACAGTACAGGGCATGTCTGCAGTATTACAGTGAAACATTCATTACAAGTGAAGTGTACAGCTGCAGTAAAAGTAACCTCAAGGGCAATGAAAATACTTTGACTAGTGCGCTCATGGGAAATGTTGTTTGTGTGATCTGTAGGCCTGTAAGGACTTCCAGGATGAGGGGACATGTAAGGACGCATGTCCACGGCTCATGCTCTACGACCCCAACACCCACCAGCTCGCTCCCAACCCTGACGGGAAATACAGTTTTGGGGCAACATGCATCAAGATTTGCCCACGTAAGTCGCCTTAAGAAAAATTTCTTCATTCTGTCTTCCTGGTTGAACACATAACCATGTGAATTCAAGCTGTTAAGGTCATTGCACACTGAGTCCAAAAATTTCATCCGAAATTTTTGCATGTTAAAAAATAAATACAACCTCACATTGAAAATCACGTTTACACACTGCCTCCGAAATATTCGTCCGTCATAAAAAAATTCGGATCGGGTTCGATTTTTTTGGTTTTTCGCATCTGTAGCAAGCATTTTGAGAGGTGTTTTGACAGTTCAGAGCCACCGTACAAGCGAACAGCAAAATCCAGAATGGCGATTGTCAAGTTCATCCACTTCGTCTCGCAGTACAAAGCACTGTATATACTGTAGATCCTTGCACACTGAGTTCACTAGTATAACTAGCAAAAGCATCAAATTGAGCCACTGACATCCTGAAGTAAACTTTGAATCGCCCGGGATAATCCGGCTGCTCCTGAGGGGGAACTATCCGTCCTCTCTATATCTCAGGATTGGGATTCTTTTTCTTTTTTTAAGAAGCGAGAGGACAACAAAATCATCCTCAATGCTTGAAGACTCCATTTAGTGCTGTTTTGCGAATTTATTCGCAACGGATTAATTAATACGCATCGAACTCAGTGTGCAAGGTTTCTGTGCGTGACAAATTTTTAGGATTACGAATACGAAAAAACGCATACGAAAATTTCGGACTCAGTGTGCAGAGAGAAGAAAAATTCATGACAAAATGAAAAGTTTGTCATCATTCACTCACCCTCATGTTATTCCAAACATGTATAAGTTTATTTCTTCTGGTGAACACAAAATAAGGATATTTTAAAGAGTGTTGATAACCAAAAAGTTGCCGGTAGCCATTTACTTTAACCATGGTATTTTTTCCATACTATGGAAGTCAATGGCTACTGGTAACTGTTTGGTTACCAACATTTTCAAAATATCTTCTTTTGTGCTCAGCAGAAGAAAGAAATTCATACAGATTTGGAACAACATGAGGGTGAGTGAATAATGACAAAAATGTCATTTTGGGGTAAGCTATCGTTTTAATTTGAATTTTTATTTAACCAGAAAAGACTCTCTGAGATTAAAATCTCTTTCAGAGGAGTGCCCTGACCAAAATGGGCAGCAATACAATCAGTTTCATCACAGATTTACGCAACGCAAACTAAAAACACTTAAAACAATTAAATCTTAAGATTAAATCTAAATCTAAAGAAATCTTGAATTCTTGCATTCTGGAGATTAATGTTTTAGGGGACCAGGGTTAAAATCTAATTGACACATTCCAGGCAGAGAGAAATACTCGTCAACTGTTGCTCAGCTTTGGTTTCTGAATAACATTTCAGAAAGCGACATAACCATGACAGAATGATGTTGTGTTGTGTTGCTTTGGTTGGTTGTGGTTAATGACTCTGGAGTTTTTTTTTTTCTCAGACAACTATGTCGTGACAGACCATGGGGCATGTGTAAGAACATGCAGCCCTGGCACCTATGAGGTGGATGAGGGTGGAGTTCGGAAATGTAAGAAGTGTGATGGCCTGTGTCCAAAAGGTACAGTTGAGACTGCTGGTCAGGTATAGGCTGTTTTGTAACAATATTTTCCTTTAAAAAGAATAAAAAATCCAGCTTTTTTGTTTATCCTTTTTTTTCCTAGTTGAGCAAACACATTAGTCTTGTTTTAGGTGCATTACAATTTTTATTTTAATAGAATTTTAAAAAAAATGTAACGCTATAAAAACTAATTTATTACAGTGTCTATTAGTAGTCTGTCCTACCATCATATTGAAAATATATATATAATGTGTGTACTTTTATGTTTGCATTTATTTTCAGGATAGTTGACAGGCACAAATTTACTTTTGCAGAAACAGTCATACATAGGATTAATTTAAATTAGTTTTCAAACTAAAGTCATTTGTACTAACGTTTTTTTTGGATCATTCAAAGCATAAATTCAATCAAGTGTGTCTAAACCTTTTACTGGTAGCATAAGTGTTGAATTTATTATTGCCTTCATGGCTAATTATTTACTTAAGAAAGATTTAGAGGGTGGCATGTTGTATTTTTTAGTTGTGTTTTGTTTCCTACCTTCTCCTTTTGATATGTTTGCAAGGCGGGAATGGGGCCTCTGACCAATGTCCTGTCAATCAATGCCAGCAACATTAGCTGTGTCTCATTTAGAAGGCTGCGTCCTCCGGAGGTCGCATTCGAAGGCTGCATACGTCATCGAGGCTGTCTCATTTCAGAAAAGCAAGTAGGACACTCCGAATGCGACCTTCTTTCACAGGAATTCGGAGGATGCATGGGTGTATCCTTCGCTGCTACAGATAACCCACAATTCTTTGCGTCGCCGTGAACAACGTTGTTAATTTGAAAAATGCCGGCGCCAGCAGATGCACACACAAGCGCAAATGTGGTGTTTACAACTTACCTTAATTCGCCTCGGTAAAAACGGATAAACTTTGTTTTTAATATCCTCCTCCTTTTTTTCTCTAATAGATGCCTGCTGTAGGTACGCTGCAGCTCCTCAAACATTGAACAAAATAAAACAAGTAAAAGCATTTTTTTTCAAATTACTTTCCAAATTTAGAAATAATTTTCATTTAAGTAGTGTGAGAACGCAACGATGCTCTAAATGTGTTGGCATAGCAACGTGATACTTCCGGTTTCCTTTTCCGCCTGTCCTACGAAGGCCGTCTCGTTTAATTCTAGGTTGAGGACACTTCGTATATGCATCCTACAGAGGCTGCGACCTCCAGAGGATTCGACCTCCGGAGGGTGCAGCCTTCTAAATGAGACACAGCTATTGATTCCTTTGAGAACTGCACAAAAATCACACGGCTGGGGGCATTCAAGTCCTAATGAGTAGTGATGTTATCTATCAACAGAAGCTAGGGCCACCTAGTGGCTAGGAGTGTTATTGCATAGAACCAGTGTAAGCAAAATGATGGGGAGTGTTACTAGTTAGTGCCAACTAGAGGTTGGGAGAGTCATTGCAATCAGGGAGAGTTCTTCCAAGCTGGGCCTTACAGTGAGAAAGAGTAAGCGCTCGGACCATTCAGAGGAGTTCTCTGCCTTGAGCACTATTCATCTTGGCCCACCACAGAGTCTTTCCGTTGCCGCTCTGAGCACTTAAAACAAATGCCCACCTACACTGAATTCTGACTGGTTCATTAGCTGCAAAAGACACCTACATGCCTCAGATTGGCTCTGACTCCAGCAGCCTCATTTGAGTTATTGCAATAATTTTAGCCTTTTATTTGTGTGTAATAAAGATTTTGAAATTGCTTGGGCAGAGCCTAGACCTGTGGTTTGACTTGACAATTGCAGTCTACAGACACTCTCCATGTAATTTGTGTAATTAGAACAAATTTGCATTGCAAAATGGGCTAAAATTCCACAAATGTGAAATGCACAAGAAGGCTCAAGACTGTAATTGTTGCTAAACTCTGTACAAAGCTTTGATTCATTGATTTGAATATGAATGTACAATACAGTTTTATTATTTTTAATTTATTATTTTAAATAAAGTCTCTTAGTGCATTTATTTGATCAAAATACAATAAATAATATTATGACATTATTATTACAATTTAAAATAACTGCTTTCTATTTTTAAATATGTTTTAAAATGTAATTATTCCTGTGATGGCAAAGCTGAATTTTCAGCAGCCATTACTCCAGTATCACATGATCCTTCAGAAATCATTCTAATATGCTTATTTTGTGCTCAAGAAACATTTCTTAATATGAAAGTTGTGCTGTTTTTTTATGTGGAGACAATTTTAGATCTTTCTGAGGAGGTTTTCTGTTTTTTATATATTAAGGTATCATTTAAGGCTTTCTGGTGAATAGAAAGACAAAATGAACAGTATGTATTTTTCAACAGTCATCCTTTGAAACAATGAAAGTCTTTACTGTCAATGCATCCTTGCTGAAAAAAAGAAGGAAAGAATGGTTTACTTTCCCATGTCTGTCTTTAATATTAAATGAATAAAAATGATTTCGATGTGTTCAAAAGGATATTCAAAGGTGTTTTGGTTGGGAGGTTTAACAGCTAACCAAATTGCAAAAATAATGAAAACTTAATCACCACCAGATAACATTTTTGCTTCTGTTGGTTTTGCTGGTATTGTTCTTTTCCCCATAAAGGCCTCAGATGGATTTAATTGGGCTTTCTTTCTCTCTGTGTGTTTAAGTGTGTCAGGGAGCGAACAACAAACTGTCTCTTCTAGGAACGGTGGATGACCATTATCAGATTCTGGTAAAAATGTACAGCAACTGCACCGTCGTTCTGGAAAACCTGGAAATCACATATATGACAGAAAAACATGACTTGTCCTTTCTCAGGGTACGATATATCCATTTTCAAACACTATGATCAATGTTATTTTACTGTTACCTTAGTGCTTGGTTGTATTGTAAGACATCCGTACACCATATTTTTACTATGTTGCTAAGTCCAGTTTATATTTCATGACATATTTAAAAAAAATGTAAACTATATGCTATTCCAGACAACTCTTTATATAGTTATAGTGTTGTAGGCTTAGTGAGTTTTGTGTTTAATGTTGTTTTGTGTTGTTGTTCTTGATTTTTAGAGCATCCAAGAAGTTGGTGGCTATGTTCTTATTGGGATCAACACGGCTCCTAGAATCCCTCTTGAGAATCTGCGCATCATCCGTGGCCACTCTCTTTATGACGACAAATATGCTTTAGCTGTCCTCCTGAACTACAACAACAGCATTGGACAAGGCGTGAACCAGTTGCCACTAACTAGCTTAACTGGTATATGGTTATGTAAAACTGTTCTTTGTGTGTGTGTGTGTGTTTCCTGATAAATGGGAATAACAAATGCTCCTAAATGACCTATTTATGTCTTTCACACATTTGTTTTGTAGAGGGAATAATATTCATTACTTCTCATGCCCAGCTCTGAAATTTATATTTGGAAAATATTAATAGACCTGTATTTCAAATGTGAAGTTTGTCATACGTGAAAGCATTGTTCAAACACTGTCATTTTCCGTTCCTAGAAATACTGAAGGGTGGGATTAAATTTGCCAGTAACAATCATTTATGTAACGTGGAGACCATCCAGTGGACTGACATTCTGAACATGAAGAGACAGCCTAAAATCGAAGAGGAATCAAACTCAGCAGAACACTGTATGTCCCTCAGAAGTTTTTACATGTATATTAAATGGTACTAATTAATTTTGCATTTTGAATGAGAATGTTCTACTTTACCTCCCACAGGTAAGAAGTGTGACCGGAGCTGTTACAATGGGTCCTGTTGGGGCCCTGGTCCCCAAAACTGCCAAAAAAGTAAGTGGTCTTAAACTACTCAAGTGACTGAATCAAATTTTTTTCTACCTTTTAAATCTTACTGAATTAGTGAAAACATAATATTTAGAGGTGTTTCATAAAGATATGTGACCTGACCACAAAACCAGTCATAAGCGTCAATTTTTTTCGAAATTGAGATTTATACATCATCTGAAAGCTGAATAAATAAGCTTTCCATTGATGTTTGCTAGGATAGGACAATATTTGGCCGAGATACAACTATTTAAAAATCTGGAATCAAAATTCTCAAAATATTGAGAAAATCACCTTTAAAGTTGTCCAAATGAAGTTCTTAGCAATGCATATTACTAATCAAAAATTACGTTTAATATATTTACAGTAGGAAATTTACAAAATATCTTATCCTAATAAAATATCCTAATGATTTTTGGCATAAAAGAAAAATCTATCATTTTGACCCATTCAATGTATTTTTGGCTATTGTTACAAATATACCCCAGCGACTTAGACTGGTTTTGTGGTCCAGGGTCACATATAATGAAAACAAAACATTGAAAACCTTTCAGATGTTAGTGACTGGCAACAACACACTGTATACAGTATACTACTGTTCAAAAGTTTAGCTGGAAATCTCTTATGCTCACATGATACTTTTTTCAGCATTGTTTGATGAATAGAAAGTTTAAAAGAACAGCATTTATTTCAATGATCAATTGGGATTTTTTTTTTATGACATTGGAATGTTAGTTATACTATATAGAAAATGTAAAAAAAATAAAATAAATCAACTTATGGCATTTAAACTTGAAATTTTGGATCCAGTTTGATATGTATCCCTAGGGTAAACCTGGGCTATCTTTTTTTCATGTTTCATACTGTTTATATTTAACCCTGGTTAGTAATCCATAGTCCCACAGCAAAATGCACTGAAATAGCAATGTGGGATTTCTGCTTTATGAGTAGTTTTTAATGTGCCTCTTCAGTTTATTTAGTTGATCCTTGGCTTATATTTCACAACTGCTAAAAAAAAACTACTTGACCCCCAGAGGAATGTTTTGAAAACTCTTCAGAAGAATATTGAATTGTTGTTGACACCTTTTGTTTTCTTTTTTTTTCCTCAACTCTAGCAAACACAGATAGTACTGTCAGGGTCTGTGAAGTTTCTTCTCTCTCTTTATCTAGTGACTAAGGTGATCTGTGCGGAGCAGTGTTCGGGGAGGTGTAAGGGGCCCAAACCAATTGACTGCTGTAATGAACATTGTGCTGCTGGCTGCACTGGACCCAAACCAACCGACTGCCTGGTGAGAACCGCACATATACAGATAAAGATTTGTTTCTTAATAATTCACTTGTTTACTCATTAATCTTTCAGTACATACTGAATGCTATATAGTATATAAGCCTAAATACAGTTAGTGAAGTCATCCATAGCTGTAGACATAATGTTTAGATATAATTATGAACTGAACTAGCTCAGAGTGAATAATGACAGTAATATGACTCCGAATGTGAGAAATTCACAGTGTTAAAAACTATAACACTTATACTTATTTTGATTAAATAACAGTACAGGGCATGTCTGCAGTATTACAGTGAAACATTCATTACAAGTGAAGTGTACAGCTGCAGTAAAAGTAACCTCAAGGGCAATGAAAATACTTTGACTAGTGCGCTCATGGGAAATGTTGTTTGTGTGATCTGTAGGCCTGTAAGGACTTCCAGGATGAGGGGACATGTAAGGACGCATGTCCACGGCTCATGCTCTACAACCCCAACACCCACCAGCTCGCTCCCAACCCTGACGGGAAATACAGTTTTGGGGCAACTTGCATCAAGATTTGCCCATGTAAGTCGCCTCAAGATAAATGTCTTCATTCTGTCTTCCTGGTTGAACACATAACCATGTGAATTCAAGCTGTTAAGGTCATTGCACACTGAGTCAGAAAATTTCGTCCAAAATTTTCACACGTTCAAAAATAAAACCTCACATTATGTCAATCACGTTTACACACTGCCTCCGAAATATTCGTCCGTCATTAAAAAATTCGGATCGGGTTCGATTTTTTTAGTTTTTCGCATCTGTAGCAAGCATTTTGAGAGGTGTTTTGACAACTCAGAGTCACCGTGCAAGCGAACGCCAAAATCCAGAATGGCGATTGTCAAGTTCATCCACTTCGTCTCGCAGTACAAAGCACTGTATATAGATCCTTGCACACTGAGTTCACAGAAATTGGTGGTCTTCTTTTAATATGTGGCTCTGGTATCACTAGCAAAAGCATCAAATTGAGCCACTGACATCTTGAAGTAAACTTTGAATCGCCCGGGATAATCGGGCTGCTCCTGAGGGGGAACTCTCCGTCCTCTCTATATCTCAGAATAGGATAGACCCAATATTTCCTCTCTTTTTAAGAAGCGAGAAGACAACAAAATCATCCTCACTGATTGAAGACTCCATTTAGTACTGTTTTGCGAATTTTTTCACAACGGATTAATTAATACGCATCGGACTCAGTGTGCAAGGTTTCTGTGCGTGACACATTTTTAGGATTTCGAATACGAAAATACGCATACGAAAATTTCGGACTCAGTGTGCAGAGAGAAGAAAAGTTCATGACAAAATGAAAAGTTTGTCATCATTCACTCACCCTCATGTTGTTCCAAACCTTTCGTCTTTCTTCTGGTGAACACAAAATAAGGATATTTTAAAGAATGTTGATAACAAAAACTGATGGTAGCCATTTACTTTAACATGGTATTTTTTCAATATAGGAAGTCAATGGCTACTGGTAATGTTTGGTTACCAAAATTTCAAAAATATTCTTTGTGCTCCGCAGAAGAAAAATGTAATTCATACAGATTTGGAACAACATGAGGGTGAGTGAATAATGACAAAAATGTCATTTTGGGGTAAGCTATCGCTTTAATTTTTAATTTTAATTTTTATTTAACCTTTATTTAACCAGAAAAGACTCTCTGAGATTAAAAATCTCTTTCAGAGGAGTGCCCTGACCAAAATGGGCAGCAATACAATCAGTTTCATCACAGATTTACGCAACGCAAACTAAAAACACTTAAAACAATTAAATCTTAAAATCTAAAGAAATCTTGAATTCTTGCATTCTGGAGATTAATGTTTTAGGGGACCAGGGTTAAAATCTAATTGACACATTCCAGGCAGAGAGAAATACTCGTCAACTGATGCTCAACTTTGGTTTCTGAATAACATTTCAGAAAGCGACATAACCATGACAGAATGATGTTGTGTTGTGTTGCTTTGGTTGGTTGTGGTTAATGACTCTGGAGTTTTTTTTTTTCTCAGACAACTATGTCGTGACAGACCATGGGGCATGTGTAAGAACATGCAGCCCTGGCACCTATGAGGTGGATGAGGGTGGAGTTCGGAAATGTAAGAAGTGTGATGGCCTGTGCCCAAAAGGTACAGTTGAGACTGCTGGTCAGGTATAGGCTGTTTTGTAACAATATTTTCCTTTAAAAAGAATAAAAAAATCCAGCTTGTTTGTTTATCTTTTTTTTCCTAGTTGAGCAAACACATTAGTCTTGTTTTAGGTGCATTACAACTTTCATTTTAATATAATTTTTTTTAAAAATGTAACGCTATAAAAACTCATTTATTACAGTGTCTGTTAGTAGTCTGTCCTACCATAATATTGAAAATATATATATAATGTGTGTACTTTTATGTTTGCATTTATTTTCAGGATAGTTGACAGGCACAAATTTACTTTTGCAGAAACAGTCATACATAGGATTAATTTAAATTAGTTTTCAAACTAAAGTCATTTGTACTAACGTTTTTTTTGGATCATTCAAAGCATAAATTCAATCAAGTGTGTCTAAACCTTTTACTGGTAGCATAAGTGTTGAATTTATTATTGCCTTCATGGCTAATTATTTACTTAAGAAAGACGTTGCAGTTAATATGTTTCCCACCTTCCCTCTAGTTTGCAATGGGCTGGGAATGGGGCCTCTGACCAATGTCCTGTCAATCAATGCCAGCAACATTGATTCCTTTGAGAACTGCACAAAAATCAGCGGAGGTGTTGCAATTCTCACCACGACATTTAATGGGTGAGAAGGATGTTTCATGCTCTCTGAGAAATACGATTTGATTCCACATTTCTTAGTACCATTCCATGTTGCTTTAAGACAATCATACTTTGAATATTTTCCATTTTTAAATTATTTAAATTTGTGTGATCGAGCCAAATCTTTTACAATCTCTGATATCCTTCTTATTACTATTATTTACAGTGACCAGCATACTAAAACTCCAGAACTGGACCCGGCCAAGCTCAACGTATTCAAAACTGTAAAAGAAATCACTGGTGAGAATGCTGGGGTTTAATATTGGACATTTGTAATGGTTAAAATGGTGTTTCATGTAGGGGACCTTTAGCCCCTCAGTGTTCGTAAACATTCCTGAAGATATTCTTCCTCTCCTAACTCAAAGGCTACCTGGTGATTCAGCAGTGGCCGAAAGACATTCCATCCCTCAGTGCCTTTGAGAACCTTGAGGTCATCCGTGGACGTACAAAAAAGCAGTAAGTCAAAATACTGCAGTCTCAAATATGTCAGCAATCTCTGAGAATTTTGACATGCTAAAGACACCCCGTGTTTCCTTTCTGTTCCCACAGAGGTGCCTTCAGCTTTGCTGTCACCCAAACTGAAATCACACATTTCGGCCTGCGTTCTCTGAGGGAGATCAGTGACGGTGATGTGGTCATCGCTCAGAATAAGCATCTCTGCTACACCAGCCCTGAACACTGGAAACGCCTCTTCAAATCTAAACAACAGACTGCCAAAATGTTAGGAAATGCTGCGGCTGCCACCTGCGGTAATGAATTATCACAATAAAAACTCTCGATTATTTCGTTTGGTTCACCAAAAAGGAAATTCTGTAATCATTTACTCCCCCTTATGTCATTCCAAACCTGTACTGTACAGTATGTGTCTTTTTTGTTTTGTTTTGTTTCTGTAAAGCACAAAAGGAGAATTTTTAAACAATCTTCACGCAGTCCTTTTCCAAATGCAGTTCATAGTGTCCACATCTGTCAAACTTAAAAAAGCACAGACAACATCATGGAAGCTCCATAAATGTTGTTCATATAACTTATAAACAGCAGCAGAAGTGTAATTTACAACAGCTGTGTAAAGATTCAGTAACACTTTAGATTAGAGAACACATATTCACTATTAACTAAGAGATTTCTCTAGTAAACTCCTAATGTATTGCTTATTTATAGTAAGTAAGAGAGTTGTTGTTTAGGTATTGGGTAGGGTTAAGGGATGTAGAATATGATCATGCAGAATAAGGCATTAATATGTACTTTGTAAGTAATAAACAGTGTTGGCCTAGTAACTCAAAAAATGTAATATATTACTTATTACTAGTTACTTCTTTCAAACGTAATTTTTACACTACTTATTACTCCCGGCCAACAGTAATTAGTTGCATTACTAGTTACATTACTTTTCCATCATCACATCCCAAAAACTTGGTAAATCTGAATCCATGAAAGTTACAGATGAATGAAGAGTACAACTGACTCAAACTGATGACAAGCCACATTTTTTAAACAACCTCTGTTATTTAATAAAGCAGCAACATAGTAAAATCTGCAACAGGGCTCAAGCAGGTAGAACCATCCAAACATGTTGGGATTCGCAGTAGATAAAGTCTTAGTACCACTACACAATTTACATGTGGCATTGATGTTTTTGTCATCCTTTCTCCCTACAAAATTAATATAATGGCTGTATTTCAAGCTGCTATATGATGTGGGCTTCGCCATCTTCCGGCGAAGCTAGCTTGCTGCGTTGGTGATGTCACGTGTTCATAACAATTATGAAAATTAATTGGGATGATTGAATTTGATTGATTGTAATTAATGTAATTGATTGGTTGATGGTAACTGTAATATCATTACTTACATTAGTAATTAGTTACACTACTAGTTACCAGGTAGTAAGTAATATTTTTACTGTAATGCGTTACTAGTAAGTAACTAGTTACTACCCAACACTGGTAATAAACAGCCAATTATCAACTAATTTATAATATTCCCAAATCTAAAGTGTTAATGAAAACTCTTCAAAACTTAAAGGGGTCATCGGACGCTCATTTTCCACAAGTTGATATGATATTTTAGGGTCTTAATGAAAAGTCTGTAAAATACTTTGTTTAAAATTTCTCAATGGTAGTGTAAAAAAACAAATTTTTTACCCTGTCAAAATCAGCTCTGTTTTCAGCAAGCTATTTTAGTCCATGTTGCTTTAAATGCTAATGAGCTCTGCTCACCCCACCCCTCTCTTCCGTGGGGTGACGAGCAGACTGTAAACTTTAGCCGCAAAACTTGCTAACTAGCACATATTAGGAAAGGCGATTTGCAAAGATTAATAGAAAACCCTTGTACTCACTTCTGGATCACGAATGATTCGCGCAAACAAATAAGCATTTAGGCAGATCGGGGATCGGTGCATTCCCTTCAAAAACGAAAGTAACGTTAACAGCGGCTCAGATGTCGGGAGTAAATCATGACTGCTATGTTAATTATTACATCCAACAACAAAACACCTCAATTGCTTAATCGGAGACATCTTGTCTTCCCCTGCACCGGAGTCGACTCAATGGCGGACTGATGACAGTCACTCAGGGAGGGTCTAAGGTAAGACGGCCTTGTCAATCAACTATCGTGGGAGTGGCCTGTGCAGAACTACGTCATTCTGACAGAATTCTCAGAACAGCCTGATTTGAGAAAGGGGTTTAAAATGGGGATTTAAAAAAAAAAACACTGGGTGGATTTTTATCATTATAGGATGGATGTGTACACACACTTCCAACACACATTATGTTCAAACAACATGTAAAGTGAATTTAGCATCCGATGACCCATCCCCCCCCCCATTTAAACTTAAAGGGGTCATATGATGAGATTTCAATTTTTCCTTTCTCTTTGGAGTGTTACAAGCTCTGGGCATAAAGAAGATCGGTAAAGTTGCAAAGACTAAAGTCGCCAATCCAAAGAGATATTCTTTATAAAGTTCAGAGTCAGCCACACCTACCAAAAACGGCTCATTCTAACACCCCCCCACATATCTACCTCCCTATGTGGGAATATTTGCATAATGCCGACCAAATGTTCACACAAAGAAAGAAGGCGTAACTTTATTCTCACTGTAGTATTGTTGACACTGCAGCCACGTCGTGAAGACGCTGTGTGCGTCGTTGTGAAAGCGAAACTACTTTGTTTGGTCTTCCAAAAGGAGGACGATATCCGCTTCCTCATGCCCAGAGCTGATCCGTGGTGGTCGCTGAGGAAAAACATCAACTTAGCGCTGTGAATCGCCGAATCGGCTTTCACCGTGGACGAAGCCCGGGGTTGTCACATGTGCTTGCCGCTCCTTCGTCAGATCCGCCGGCTGCGCCGTTCTCAACCCCGCCGCCTCTGCTCACTCTAGCCCGGCCTCAGCACACGTTAAGTCGAGGCTTCCGTAGGCGCTGTGTGTTTCAGTTGTGAAAGCGAAACTACTTTGTTTGGGCTTCCAAAAATGGACACGACTAGAAATCAGTGGTTAAGTTGTTTTACAACACTGTTCCAGAACAGTTTAACCAAATATCCAGATGTGTGCAGCACAATTTATGGAAGACTGTTTCCTGATCCTGTGAGAGTAACGTTAGACTATAATGCCGGCAGTTCTGACTCACAGACTTTTAGTACGTTTTCATATTTAAAGGATTTTTCCACTGATGATTCAAACGCGAGTTTTGGGCAGTGTGGAGTAGCACTGAAAAACATTTGTTTGTATTTTTTGATCACAAATGCAGACAGGGTGTTAGTTTACGCGGCGTGATGCAATGCAAACGAACGCGTCAAACGCCGTCTCGTCATTCTAATCAGTACTTTTGCTCTCCGACCGTGGATGCAACAAATGACTTGTTGTGTAGAGCTGGGGATGTTTAATGTTTTGTCGACGCTCGCAAGCACCACAGCGGGGACATGGCACAAACAGTTTTGAGGGGCGTACATTTCCGTCTCACGCTTGAGGTATTTGGCCAATCACAACGCATGGGATAGCTGGCCAATCACAGCACACCTC
This sequence comes from Sinocyclocheilus anophthalmus, assembly GCA_018155175.1. Lineage (NCBI taxonomy): Eukaryota > Metazoa > Chordata > Actinopteri > Cypriniformes > Cyprinidae > Sinocyclocheilus > Sinocyclocheilus anophthalmus. The sequence continues at coordinate 173,093 of JADLZN010000746.1, read as the reverse complement.
GCTTTTTCAGACCAATGAACTTTGTAAAAATCTACGCATTTCAGAAAGGCGGGGCATAGAGGAGAAAAAATAATGTACAGTATGTGGAAAATAAGTGTTTTTTTAACCTTAAACCGCATAAAACACATGATTACACCAAATACACAAATTAGTGTTCTTTTTAGCAGCATCATATTACCCCTTTAAAAGGTTGGAGTGCATGAGTAAATAGTACCAAATTCTCTATTTTGGGTGAGCTGTCCTTCAACTACACGCACCATTTGTAATGGAATGTTTAGATGTTTTCTTTTTAATACATTTGACTTAAAAACACATTATCTTGTCACTTTATTTGATGGCCCCTTTAAACATTCTTGTTGACATATAACAGTGCCCGACATATCTATTAACTCTCACTCGAGTGTTAGGAGAGTATTCGTAGATGGTAGGTTAGGGTTCGAATAAGTGGCACTTGACAAACGTTAGCATGTACTGTGGGACAACACACAGTTAAAGAGTTAGCAGATATTAAGCAGCAGTCTACTGTACTCGTTCATAGAGGTAGTTGACTGGGTAGGGTAGGAAAGTTATTATATCAACAGAAGCTCAAACAGGGACCATCAAAATAAAGTGTTACCCATATCTTTTGTGGTGATATCTTATCTTAATACCTTTTACAGCGAATCAGAACAGCACGTGTGATGAGATGTGCACAAATGATGGCTGCTGGGGTCCTGGTCCTGCTATGTGCTTCACCTGTAAGCATTACACCCGTTAAAAACCTGTGTGCCTCCTGAACTGCTGGATGGGTGAGTGAGGCTCTATATGAATTCTCGGGTTTATCATGTTAAACGATAAATAAAAAGCTCTACAACAGGCCAGGTCTTGAATGAAAAATTAAATCCTATCTTAAGTGTTTATTTTATTAAACACTTAGTTTTAGTTTGTGATCATAAGCCAGCTGATCTACACATTATCCCTTACTTTTTGGACTCTTTTAATGAAAGGGAACTAGAAAGTAGGGCATGGAAACATCTGGAAAAGGCGCACAACTATTTTGTAAAATGTGGTCACACTTTAGTTTTGGGACCAAGTGTCACTATTAACTCTTAACATTCTACATTAAGGAATTTAGAATATGATAAGTCATTAATATGTGCTTTATAATTAATAATAAATAATTAATAATATTCAATTATGATTTCGACTATATTGACCAGAATGGATTTTTTGTCCATACAGTGAGCCACGTGAATATGAGGTCAATAAAACGTGCGTCGAGTGTGACCCTGAATGTCTGCTCATGAATGAATCCCTGACCTGCACCGGCCCTGTAAGTATCAAACCCATTCAACAAACCACATGTTCTGCAGTCAGTAAACAGTGTTTATTCTTATTTTTTAAAACGCTGATGGCAGCACACCAGTCTCTCAAACCAATGTTTTCTGTCCCAGTTGTGTCCTGGAGACACTTCATTAAATTCACATCACTTGAAGACTGTAGAAAAGTTGCTTGTTGCCATCTAATTTCCAACTTTTGTCCAGGGACCCGACAAATGTACAATTTGTGCAAACTACAAAGACGGGCCGCACTGTGTAACACGCTGCCCACAAGGCATACCAGGAGAGAAGGACGTACTCATTTGGAAATATGCTGACACCATGCGAGTGTGCCAGCCCTGTCATAAGAACTGCACGCAGGGGTGAGAGAGGCATCTTATATGATGCTTTCATTTGAATGTAATGACATGAACCGGTCATTGGTGTAATTTAACCAGGTTCATCAGGGATTGCAGTGTGCACTAATTGTGATTGATTCAATTTATGTTTTGAATTGCAGATGTACTGGACCTGATCTGAAGGACTGCAAAGATTTCAAAGGGTAAGAAGAGAATCTGTCCCATAATGCTTTGCTGCATACATCCCTTTTCCAGAATATCCCAAGAATCATAATGTGTATCCTCATATATCACCATAGTTTCTGTCGAAAAAGTAATAAAGAGGCTGTGAATTGTTGCATATTTTTAGAAAATGGTACCAAATACTCATCTAAGCCTTCGTCACAGTATGGAATAATGATGCATATGGTGAGAAATAAAGGAAGATATCCTTTTTGAGATTAGTGTGCCTTTCTGCTGAAGTGTAAGAAATCTAGAAATGATTTTAGCTTGTACAGGACGATGATGCATCATCCAGTATTATTATTATTATTATTAGTAATTATATAGTCTATAAACTATGCAGGCCTACGTTTTATTTAAAGTGGAACTAAAATAGCAAAACACTATAAATTCACTCCTGATTCCTTTTGATTGGCCTTATAAGTTATGATAAATAATGAAAACATTTGAAATGTATTTATGGAATAATTGAATATTAGCTTCCATAAATTATAATAAATTAATACATTTTTAATAATTAAAAATATATTATTAAATTAAACAATAAAAACAACAACATGCCACTGAAAACCTTCTTACTAATTATAAGGGGGGTTTAAAAATATAAATAAATACCATTTTTATCCTAGAAATCTAAATTCTAAATAGAAATCCAAAGACATCTAAAACATAAATATTTCTATAAATGAATTCCTATAATATCCAATGACAAAAAAGGCAATATTTTAAACTCAAAACTCTACACATGGTATAAATCTAAGTATTATCTAAGAGCATAACCACTCAGTCGGTTCTGAGATGTAGTGACATCTCAAGAGAGGACCATCTTCCACTGCATAAAGTTCAACTCAGTAATGTTCCTTTCGTCTGTAGTTCGGGTTTGCCCATGATTGCCGCTGGTGTGGTTGGAGGTCTGCTGGCGTTTGTTATCCTGGGTCTAGGAGTTGCTGTTTTTCTGCGCAGACGGCACATCAAAAGGAAGAGAACCTTACGACGACTCCTGCAAGAAAGAGAGGTCAGATCGCAAGACAACCATAATCTGAATATTCTGAGTATCTACTGTTAAACAACCAAACACTTTAAGTAAGAGAGCTGGCAGAGCTTTGTGAAACCATGTAAGATCAATGCAGTGAAGCCAGTTTACTGTTGTAGTGTCAACAGTGACTGCTGATGGAAATCAGTCACTGACTACGTTTACATGGACATCAGTAATCTAATTATTTACCTTATTCTGAATAAGACAATATTATGATTAAGGTGTTTACATGAGTTGCTTTATGAATATTCCTTTCATGTTCCAGTTTTACATGGTATAGTACATAGATCGATTATAATGGGATGTCATTACGTCACCAAGCGACGCCATCCGACGCCCCCTCTAGAATTTCACATATAAACATAGTTCGTGTTCGTTATGATGCCATTTACAGTTTTGGGTGTTTTATTTTTAATTTACTGAAAGCTTCAAGTGCAGTTAACAGACATTCAAGTGCAAACAGACGACAGTTGTGTTGAAGCCATGCTCTTTTGTTTGCCGTTAAACGGTTGAACACTGCCATGTGTATCCTGTCGCAAAATGCGGCGAAAAGTCCTACACAATGGTAATAATGTGATTAAGGTGTGTACATTTCTATACTGCACTTCCATAATGCGACTAAAATAGGAATAATCCACATGTCTTAATTCGATTTCTGTTTACTTCGATTATGACTTTAGCCGGATTAAGGTAATCAAAAATCTCTGTTTACATGGTAGATTCTTAATCAGAGTATTGTCTTAATCGTGTTAAAATCTGATTATTGTTGTCCATGTAAACGTACTGATTGAGGCAATAGCTTCCGTGAAAACAGACAGCTCCGTGTCATCCCATACTCATTCAAAGACAGGATGTGTTTGTGTGTTGAGGGCAGCTTTCCTGACTCTATTTGTCTCTACAGCTAGTGGAGCCTCTGACCCCCAGCGGCGAAGCCCCCAACCAGGCCTTGCTGCGCATCCTCAAAGAGACGGAGTTCAAGAAGATCAAAGTGCTTGGGTCCGGAGCTTTCGGCACTGTGTATAAGGTGAAATGACTCCATTTAAAGGGATAGTTCACCAAAAAATAAAAATTTTGTCATAATTTACATTTACATTTATTCATTTATCAGATGCTTTTATCCAAAGGGACTTACAATTGGGGTTACATAAAGCGATTCTTCTTAAAGAGGGAAATAGACACAAGAAGTGGTTGTAATACCAAGTTCTTAGACATTGTTCAAATAAGTACAAGCTAGAAAGAGAAGGAATAAATAAAGAAGAAAAAGTTATTACCCTTGTTTATTTTTAGTTATTTATTTTTTATTGTTTTGTTAGAGGAAGTCAAGTAGCTTCGAAAGAGATGAGTTTTCAGCTGTCGCTTGAAAATTGTCAGGGATTCAGCATTCCGGATAGGGGTGGGAAGATCGTTCCATTTACACACCCTCAAGCTGTTCCAAAACTGCATTAGTTTCTTTCTACTGTTGAACATATAAGAAGATTTTAAAGAATGTGGGTAACCAAACATTATGGTGACCAGAAACTATTTCTGTTTTACCCACATTCTTCAAAATATCTTCTTTTGTGCTCAGGAGAAGATAGAAGTTCATACAGGTTTGGAACAACTTGAGGGTGAGTAAATGATGACAGAATGTTCAGTTTTGGGTGAGCTATCTCTTTAAGGTTGCTTATTTAAAAATGTGTTGCTACGTACTTTTCTTCTTTCCTCTTACGATGCCTTCTTAATTTTCTCTACACCACAAGCACAATAAGTCATTGATCTGTAGACGTAAAAGGTTATCTCTTTATCTCAAGATGATTTCAGCTGTGAAACCTCATCGGTTACAAAACACTGGGGTGTTACTTTGTTTGCAGCATGAGATATTAAAACAGATATGTGTCCGTTCCTGCAGGGCTTGTGGGTTCCGGAGGGAGAGAGTGTGAAGATCCCTGTCGCCATTAAGGTCTTACGAGAAGCCACGTCTCCCAAAGCAAACCAGGAGATCTTGGATGTGAGTATCAGAGTCTGAATTTTGGTATTCGTCATGTCACATCAGACCTTATTCACCATTTAAACTGCATGTGACTCAAGGTCTTGTTGTCAGTTTGCTGCATAAAAAATGCATAGACAATTAAAGAGACTTCAACAAGTTAGAATATTTGAACACTAAAAGATATTTGGCTAAAAATGTCCGAAGTTGTTTGCAGATGGTTAGATATTTTGTGTATAATGCAGTGAAGTTACATTTTAAGTGTGTCTTAAATTTCCAAATATTTTTTAGGGGCACTGTAGTCTGGATTTTTTGTATTTGCTTATTACTCAAGCCTGCTGTAGCTACTGAATGAAAGCATTTTAAATTTGACAACATTTGAAAGTTGGCTGTGTATTTCACTAAAATCAAACACTTTTCCCTACATACTTTGCCTATAATGTGATTATTCTTGCATCTGCTCTGTATCTGTGTGATCCAATTAACATGTAAATTATTTCAGTAAACACAGACAGTAAAACCGACATTTCGTCATTCTAGTTTAGATAATGATTGCACAGAAAAGGCCTTATTCTCCAGTGACGGGTGCAGCTGAAATCTATCTTACGTAACCTTGAGTTAAAGGGTAATCTGACCAAGTCCCACTAGATGTTGTGTGGAGTTGATATAGAACAGAAAACTTCAACCTGGAGGAGGATTTCCTGCTTTTTGAATCACTGCAACAGAAAACAAGACCTTTCTAACACAAAGAATGTAATTTCCTCCAATATTCTCTTTGATTGTGAGGATGTGGCTGTGCAGGCTGCTTCTCAAGGTCACTTTGAAGATAGCTCATCTATGTAAACACCCAGTATAACCTTCTGAGTATCGGCAGAAACGGAAATTTAACAGATCTGCACAGACATTGAATATTAAAAAGAAAAAAATAAATGATATAGAGATTGAAATAGAGACCAGTCACTCCCTCATTTTTTGAAAGAAAAGGTTGGTATTAGCAGCTCTAAGCTCTAGCTCTAGGAAAAATCTAGTTTATTGCCCAGGGGTTTGATTGTTAGTGTTTCTGCTAAGCTTAGATTTTCCTGCAGCGTTTTTCTTCAGAACTCCCGGCCTCCATCCCTGCAAATATTTTCTAATGTGCTCAAGGCACCTCATTTGTTAATTTTAAATCTGTAGGGAGTATAAACAGCGACAGTATTTGTCATTGTTGCTGTATACCATACTGTATATATGCTGACCTCATTTGTTTGTATCTAAAGGAGGCCTATGTGATGGCGAGCATTGAGCATCCTCACGTGTGTCGTTTGCTCGGCATCTGCTTGACCTCCACCGTCCAACTTATCACCCAGTTGATGCCCTACGGCTGTTTGCTGGACTACGTCAGAGAAAACAAGGACAACATCGGCTCTCAACACCTGCTCAACTGGTGTGTGCAGATTGCTAAGGTAAATGGATTGTTCTTTTAATTGTCTGTTTTTTTTATCTCATCCCTTCTGCTAACCTCTGAGTCATTTCATTTGATGATGAACAGATGTTTGCGATGTCAATTGAATGTGTTCAGTACAATTTATTATTAAAATTAAATATTTTAATATATGCTTTTTCTTTTCAAACTTTTATTATTTACAATTATTTAAATGTATTATCAGTGTTGGAGAGTAACTAGTTACATGTAACAACTTTACATAATTTAATTACAAAATAAATGTAAATGTAATCTGTTACAGTTACTGAGAAAAAAATGTGTATTTAAATTAGTTATGAAAATGTTAACGATTACAAAGGGGGTTACATCTCAATACTTCTTGTATTAATATTTTCTATTTATTGTTATGATTTTAAATCTGTATTTAACCTCAGAGCGATCTCAAAGTAAAGTCTGATTTGGTGGCTGTACTTTAAAATTATTATAATCTTATTATAATCTTAAATCAAGTGATGAACGATTTTTAAAGTCTGACAGTAATCAGTGTTGAGTACTACTGTAAGGTTAACCCTGCCTGATTTAAAATGTTTAACAATTGAAAACATTCGTTACAAATTTAGAAAAGTAATCCAAAATAATCAAACGTAATCAATTACATAATAAAGTAACTGAAATAGTTACACTACTGTCTAGACTCTGCCCCGGAACGGATTGTGTCGAACTGTTCATTAATCTGGTTGTTTGACGAGAAGAAGATGAAATGTAGTTGCAATAAGCGCATTAAGAAACCGTACACCTGCAGTAGTGGAGGACTATTATTCTGTCTCACGGAACTGCAGAAGAACTGATGATGGCACGTTTGATCTTCGGGGGAGAAAGGGGTGTTTAATTCCCGCCCACGTGTAGAGATCAAATATTCCAGCTGTTTATTCATTTTTCTACCCCTGAACGAAAAATGAAAAATTAAGACAAATTCTTGTTTTTCGTTTTTTGAAAAAAAATAAAAATGAGCTGTTTTCTCATTTTTCTACTTTAAATATTAAATTTAAAAAAACGAGTGAACGAATGATACACAGATTCTTCTTATTAGCAATTAATTTGATTAATCATTAATTGATTGGCGTCCTGGGTCCTGTTCTCTTTGTTGTTGTTATTTTTTTTTTTTAGTTTTATCATTTTTTCCACTGTCTTGTATGATAAAAAGGAAAAGGGGAAAATGTAATTGGTTTAATATGCTGTGGTTGAAGCTGAACTAGAAGATAAAAGGAGACATTTTTTTTATCATCCAGGTTTCTTGCTGGTGATATGAAACTAAAAAGAAATATTATCACTCACAGATCTGTACCACTCACAAATATTCAAAACATTCATTTTAGTCATATCTAATTTCTGAAGTGCAAATCAATAGCTGTGAAGATTCTTTTAGCAGACAGGCATTTTTGGTCTTTCTGAGAGAAACTTTGATCAGAATATGACTAGAAAATGTATGATATGGTTGATATGTTGGTTTAATATTCTGAGAAAAGCTTGATCAAATATACTTTCATGTTCCTGAATACCATCTGTCGACTGTCTTTCTTTTTGTTTTTTGAATATCATCAATTTGCACAGTAATTCTAATGATCCATGTAATGTTTTCCTTTATCTATGCACTTCTTAGAGCCTATTTGCACTTATTTTACATTTCACACGTTGTGATCGATCACTGAATGACGTTTGATTTGAACAGATGTTTTTAGAGATATCAATTTAATGTACTCAGTACAATTAATTATTAAAAATAAGTATTTTAATAATACATTTTTAATACAGTATATGTTTTGTAGTATTGTTTTAAATTAATTAGTTTTTAAATAAAATATTCATTACGATGATTAAAAATGGGGCACCCTAGTTGAATTTACGTTTTCCCTTAGAGCATATTTACATTTATTGTAGTGTTTTCACATGTCACGATTAGTCAGTTTGCTCTCAGATTCATTATGTATGTCATTATGTTCCATTTACACGTGAAATGCATAAAAAAACTATTAATGTATGCAAATAATAAAAATTAATTCACTTCTGATAATATTTTTTTTAAATGCCGCATATTGAAGTATTGCAGTGTGTGAGTTCCACTATTTTTCCATCCATGTGTCTCCGTATGATGACATTGTTCCGTTTGGATCTGTTAAAGTTTCCGTATGTGACTCATAAACACTTAACACTTGGTCTTTTCATGATTGCATTATTGAAGTTCCAGATGTAAATACTCCTGTATCATAACATTTAAATAAGCTTTTGGGATGATATGCAGTCATGAAGCCCATATTAATGAATTGTATTGTGTTGTCTGTACATTTTTTAAAGGAGTACATCATTATATTTACTTATGTCAACTAAAATCTTTTGAAATTCTCGGACTTTTATTAGGGCATGAATTACCTAGAAGAGCGCCATCTTGTGCACAGAGACTTGGCTGCTCGTAATGTGTTGGTAAAGACCCCTCAGCATGTGAAGATCACTGATTTTGGCTTGGCCAAGCTGTTGAATGCCAATGAGAAGGAGTATCACGCAGATGGTGGAAAGGTCTGTTATTTATTTTTTGAGAAAGTGGATCTTGATGACAGAAGTTTAACAGTTTTTCATTTTACTAGATGAAAACTGTCCCTAAACTGTCAAGTCAAATTTATTTGTAAAACGATTTTCCCAGTACACATCATTTCAAAGCAGCTTTACAGAAATACTGTAGTGTATATAAAGCTTTAGTGCTTTAGCATAAACTATCATAAGAATTAATGAGGTGATGAATATGGCCTTATTAGTGTATCAACGGTGTAAGGCTAGGACTACTAACAATTAGACATTCATCTTTAGAATGCATCTAATGTGTTCACTTCCAATTCAAACATTTGAAATAGAGATTTTGATCATCTATCTATATCCTTCAACAGGTGCCAATAAAATGGATGGCACTGGAATCCATCCTGCACAGAACATACACCCACCAGAGTGACGTCTGGAGTTACGGTTAGTAACAGTTTTCTAATGTCAGAAATATTTGCCATTGCTTTTTTCAGACGGTAAAGTTCACTTTTTTATTTTTTTTTATTTTACTAATATAGACTTCAGTGTAAAAAATGAAGCTTATTAAGAAAAAAAAATAATTGAATGATACACTACTTTAGGTGTGACAGTCTGGGAACTGATGACATTTGGAACAAAGCCCTATGATGGGATTCCTGCAAGTGGAATTGCTGAAGTTCTAGAGAAAGGAGAAAGGCTTCCTCAGCCTCCTATCTGCACCATTGATGTGTACATGATAATGGTCAAATGTAAGTTTGTATCATTGCTGTATTATGTAGTACTTTCTTCCCATTTAATAAATGGTTTTCACACATGAAACGTATTAATATTAATATTTTCAATGCTTAATTTTGAGCATGTCAGCCAATATCTAATATCTATACCTATGAGTAATAAATAAAGCAATACCATTAGGGTGTTAGGAGATGTTACATTTGAAGTTCTTAAATTCTTTTTCATCATCTCCTTTATCATCACGTCACTGTTTTGGTCCAGGTTGGATGATCGATGCAGAGAGCAGACCTCGCTTCAGGGAGCTCATCGCTGAGTTTACTAAAATGGCACGTGACCCTCCCCGCTATCTCGTCATTCAGGTGAGAGAAGCACGAATCTGATTTCTTCACTGGAGAATTGCTCACGTATAATCACTGATGAGTGTTTTCCTGTTGGCAGGGTGATGATCGGATGCATTTACCCAGTCCTTCTGACTCCAAGTTCTACCGCAGTCTGATGAGTGGAGAGCTGGATGAAGCTGTGGATGCAGACAAGTATTTAGTGCCCAATCACAGCTTCTTCAGCAGCCCCAGCACCTCCCGCACACAGCTGCTCCATTCTGTGGTAATACGCACTCTACTGGTCCATATTCAGTTCATGACATTCTATAAGTACTTTCAAACTCTAACTCATTTCTAATGTATAGTTTCAACCTCAGTATAAAAATGCTAAAGACACTGTACAAGATTACATTACAGCCAATATAATGCTTTTTCTCAGTTCAACAGAACAGTAGTGCTGCCCCCTAATAGTTGACAAACCGTTAGTCGACCAAAATTTTATTAGTCGCTTAGTCGCAGAAAAAAATAAAATAAAATAAAAATCCACATTGGCGAAATCACACAGATCGTTTACGGCTGGTCTATGTGATAGTACATCAGGCAGGGCATCCAAACACTCACCTATCATTCATCCACCACAAATATGGCTTATCATCTGAAATATGTAAGTAGCAGCAACTTTACATGGCCGCTCAATCTAATGTTAACCTAGAGAAATGTACGCTGTTCAAGGTGTCTGTGTGGAGTGTGGAGCTGCGCACTTGCTGCAGGACAGATGGAGGCGCCGGTGCATTCACTTGATCTTAAAATACTCCCTAATTTTTGGTCATACAGATAAGAGTAATACATGTTTCGAATCTGTAAAGACTCTACGTTTATTTGTGTGTACTCACAATAACAACAAAACATTGCATTATTGTAAAATAATGAAAGCAAACAGGATGCGTTTTCTGTCGTCTCGGTCTCTGTGAACTTGAGCGTGAAACCGTGTATATCTTTGCCTTACATACATTAAACATATATCTTCTAGAGATTGAATGTACTTCTTTCAAATAAACCAATTCAAATGGAAATCAAATATTCTCAGATTATGTAATCCGTAATGACACAGCAGATCAGACGCAGCAGTACTACGGAGATGACTAGTCCGTGTCTCCGCCTCATCTCATTTAAAACCCGAAAACTAAAAAAGTACTAGTTTCTCAGCGAATTATTTAAATTTAATTCAGCCTCCTTACTGTTTTTTCCCGCACATTCATATCATTACTTCTGCTTGCCGTGTGTGCTGTGGCAAGCCTTTTTTGCATGCGCTTGTGTGCTTATTAGGCTATGTAGGCAATTAAATTCTCATTATTATGATTTAAATTGTTTATTAATAAACATTCGATTAGTCGACTAATGATTTAAATGAACGACTACTAGTCGACCAGAGAAATCCTTAGTCGAGGGCAGCCCTTCAGAACAGAGATTAAAAACATTACATATGCTAGCGTATTTTTTTAATTTTATTCAGCAGAGAAAGTATTAAATTCAATTCAGCATTAATAAGCGACATAAAGACATGTTACAAAAGATTTCTAATTTAAATAAATGCTGTTTCTTTTGAACTTTCTATTAATAACTAATAAACCCTGAACAAAACAATCATGAAAATATACCACAAAAATTATTAAGCAGCACATTTTTCAACCGGCAATAAACTGTTTCTGCGCAGCAATAGCATATTAGAATTATTGCTGAAGGGAAAAAATTTCCCCCCCAATGGTGCACTGGGGGGGAAGATTAAATAACTTTTTAAAAAAACTTTTAAAATTAGAATCCAGCTGTTTACATTTTCACAATATTACTGTTTTTACTGACCAATATTAAAATGTATGCTATTTTGTTTAAATACATTTCTACATAAACCACTAAACTAAAAACTTTATAAATAAATAAAAATAAAATCAATAGTTAAAAAATTAAGTTAATTTAGGCATCACAGCATCATAATTAATATAATCATATATTCATTTTCAGTTTTGTTAAAAACAGTTTCACATTTTACATTTAATAGCATGCATGAATATCGGCGAATATACATCCAATATTACACAATCCGTAAGTGCAGAAATCTCTAATATTAGCCCATAACTAATATATTGTGTGTGTGTGTGTGTTTTGTGTGCGTGTGTGTGTGTGTGTGTGTGTGTGTGTGTGTATATATCATATTTTTTGCTCTAAATTACACTAAATGCTAAATGAATGCAATACCTCTATGGACAGCCCATCTTAAAACATCTGTCACAGCTGAACAGTCCTCGCGGTACCAGTAATGCAGTGAATGGAGGCAATATCAAATCTGATGACAGTGTTGTGTGCTTTCACTCAAAAGGACAGAAAGTTCACATTGCAGAGGCCTGATTTTTGTCGTCTTCTGGCCTGGCCTCCTTATCCCACTTCCTGTTCCTCTGTCCTTCTGTCTTTTCACCTTCTCTCCCGCTTCCTCCCAGCTGCCTCCTGATTAATGACCGTTCCGCAATATTTCCAAGAGGACTCGCCAGGCCTCAGCATTCTGAGTGCTTCCTGGCCTCGCGCCTGCTGCTAAGTGCGTGCAAAGCTCCTTCAGCCTTTCAAGTCTGATTGCTTTCACGGGCAACACTTGTTAAAATTTTTTTGGCAGAACGAAGGCCTTGAACTCAGACAGAGTCTTATATAACACAGTCGTTGCGGCATAGCCATTTAAGGCTGTAGTTTCTCTGACAGATGGTAGCTTATTTAGCGTATGTTTTTTTTTCCCTAGTTCCTTGTGTTTTATGAACGTGTTTTGCAAAAGAAAACCTACGACATTCTTACGTGAACAGCTGACTAAGTTTTGTTATGGTCCAGGAGCCTCAATAAGGCTGGCTTCTGTTCTCCTCATAACAGGTACAGGCCTGCTTTGTGCACATGGTGTTGAATACAAAGATTTATCCAGTCCTCAGTAATCATCTTTTTATGTCAGTTGAATGGATTAACCATAGTACAAACAGCGACTAGAAATAATACAACAAAGTGCAAAAAATACATACCTTACATGTTAGTACTACAACCCTATCACAGGGGTCTTCAAAAGGAGAAGATACCCCTCCCATATTAAAATGTGTTCATTACAATTAATTATTTGAATGGCTTTGCAATGTATATGTATAAAGTTCAATCAAGCTTCCAATACCCATTTGCACTATTTATTGAAAAACTAGCGAAAAATAGTTTATTTCACAACAGTATTTGGTTTATGTTACAAATATATACTTGTTTTTAAAGAGTTAATAATAAACACATGATTACTTTTGTTTTGTTTCAGAGTCTCAACAGCAGTATTGGGAACTGTCATAGCAGAAATGGGGTAAGTTACTCATATCAAGTCAAATGAAATCACATTTTATGTATAAAGATAAAGATACAATAAAAAACAACTGTAGTTGACCACTGTGCTGTACAAACCATACTGAAATAAATGTTAAAAACATAAAAAGTGTGTATACACTTAATAGGCCGCAATGCAATAAAGGGAGGAGACATCAAAAGGGATTCACCTTAGACTGTAGGAGCAGTTATAAGTTTGGGTAACATAATAGGCTTTTTATATAGATATAAATTCAGATTCAGATTAAACTAATCAGGGGAAACCAGAAGACTATTCCACAGTTTTGGCCTTATAGAAACAACACGGTCATGTCCCAACCATGTCCCAGTCTGAATCTCAGGATTATCAACAGTCTTAGCTCAGATCAACTCAGAGATCTAACAGATGTATTCGGATTCAGAAGATCAGAGAGAATTTTAAAATCTATTCTGTAATGGAACAGCAGCCAGTTCAGAGAACATAATATAGGGGAGATATAATCAAATTTCCGGGTGCCAGTCTGGAATCTGGCATTTTGAACTACATTCAAATTTGTATTTGAAGACGATTGATATTAGATTGACTTATTCCAATAGAAAGAGAATTGCAGTAGTCAAGTCGAGTTGTATCACTCTCTCAAACTCTGCAAAAGCTAAGAAACTCTTAGCCTTAGCAATTTTAAGTGAAAAATGGATTTAACTACAGCATTTATCTGTTTTTTAAATGTGAGTGCAGAATCAAAAATAACACAAAATATTTTTTTTTACATATAGGAGACCATTTACATGTAGGTCACAATCAGAGATACCTAAAAGGCCTGAAAGTGCAAACACAATAACCTCTGGTTTGCTCTCATTAAGAAGTAAAAAAAAAAACTAAAATAAAAAAAAATGAAGAGAACCATGACTTGATATAAGACAGGCACATGGCTACAGGACCTTAAGCGTTTTTTTTTGTCATTGTGCTTCAAGGGAAAATATATTTGGGTGTCATCTGCATAGAAATGACATAACATACCCCATGCTTCATAAAAATAGAACCCAAAGGAGGCATATATAATAAGAACAGAACAGGGGCCAAAATGGAGCCCTGAGGAACTCCATAATTCAAAGCAAAAATAGATTAAGAAAAACCATCAAGACAAAAAGTCAGACATCAAGACAGTATCACATTGCTAACTAATAACTTGCACAACCAAAAAAATAAATAAATAGGTAAATAGGAGAACATCTCATCGATTTTAAAACTGCAGTAGCAATTATTATAGCATGTGCATTTTAAAACACTGTGGTCTTTCTTTAACTATTTGCCACTTAAAAAAATTTCTCATGCAGTTGTTATTTATTTATTTTGTATTGTTAATATGAACAAATGTACTGGAACCAGGACATCTTTAGTGTAAATGGCATGGAGGAAATTACATTTTACACATTTTTCTCATTATTATTATTTTTTTAATCCTAAATGCATAGTAATTTTTTTTTTCATAATTTTACAAAATTATCGATTGGAAATTGCGCACAATAAATACTGTTAATGATATTCCCTTTAACTGGTCATGGTGTAATTCATCCCACCTGATTCCATAATTTGTGTGAAAATTTCCATAATAATTTTCAGACCAGACATATTGAAACGGTCGGTTCAAATGATCATAGTTTTAGAAGAAAAAAAAAAAAAAGGGAAAAAAATAAAAAAAAAAAAAATATATATATATCTACTCTATATTATATATATATATATGTATTTTCCTATTTGTGTCAAAAGACATATAATTTTTTAATAGAATTGATCAACCTGGACATAAGTGTGCATAGCTGAAGAAACACACGCAATATAAAAATGAAATGTAAGACAAAGCTCTACTTGCTACACAACTGTACCCAGCTGTGCTTTTGTAATCTTCTAGCCAGTCACCTATTGACAATTATAGGAAATGAAACCTGTTTAACTAAAATGACACTTGCTAAGTAGTATACTTTTATTTTCTCTCAGAATGGTTTCCCAGGAAGGGAGAACAGCATGGTTCTGCGTTATATCCCTGATCCGACAGAACGCTTCCACGAGGGAGACTTCCAGCCCGCTCCAGGTTGGAACGGTACGAGCACAGGATGGAGGGGTTTTTTAAAGACTGTAGAGAGTTAAAGTGTTTAACTTGTTCAAATTGTCTCACATATTGTTAGACATATTATCATCTTATCTCTTGTAATATCTCCTGAAATTAAAATATGCTGAAGGAGGACAAAAATGGCATAAAGAGGCACATTTTATTTTATGGTGAAATGAGCACCTCAATGTTGCTTAATGTTGATCTTGCATTCTTTTGGTTTGCTCTGATTTGCACTCTTAAAGGGAGAGTAAAAATGTAATCATTTACTGACACTTGTGTATTTTCAAAGCTGTTCCAAAGCAAAATTGAAAGAATTTTCACACTGCTTTTTTACATAAAACAAAATCATCAGAGGCTGTCAGGCACGTACAGTATACACTACTTGTGGGCTCTACGTTTTTGCATTAGGAGCAGCCCAAACTTTAAGTCTCTTTTCACAAAAACACTTCAAATTTCACTTTCAAATCTCAGAATGTTTAAATTTTGCCCATTGTGAAGAGTTACCTTTTTCAAAATATATAATGAAGTCATACAAGGTTGTGTGAAGCCCCTGCAGGGATATGGTGATGAAAAAAAAATGGAAGAAGAAATTATATTTCAATGCCTTTGCATCCCAAGAGAAATGGTGTTTGTTTGTGTTAATAACTTGCGTATTTAACCCCATATTGTCCTCTTTTTCCAGAATATATCAACCAGAATGAATCATTGATATCCAGCATGACCAACCCAATATACCAACACCCCGGACCTCCTCGCACACTTCCGCACTCTTCATCAGCGCTGGACGAAACTGAGGAAGAGTACCTGAACTGCTTTAAGAGCCCTGCTGCTGCTGCCGCCGCCCCACCTGAGTATCTGAACACATCCCACACACAGCTCCTCTCCAGACAGCCGTTCTTCAGCGTACAAGGCTTCAACCCCCAGAACAGCATGGACAACCCAGACTACCAGCAGAACTTCTGCCCCCTGGAGCTCAAAACACACACCAACGGCCACTTGCCGGCTGCGGAAAATGCAGAATATATGGGGCTGGAAGTGCACTAGCACATTATGGAGAAGAGTAACTGTTAAAAATTAGCCCCTTTATAGTAGATAAAGATGGAAGGACATCTATTTATAGCGGATACACAGGCAAACATTTTGCCGAGTTGTCAGACAGGTATGCCTGCCATCAAGGACAGAAAGAGCTTTTCATAACCTGAGCTACCTTTCAAATATGCTTGTTTTGTTTTGAGCTAGACTTGGTTGGATCGAACAACTGTGGCTCTCTCCAAAGTGACTATGAATGACAACAGGATATGAATCCCACGTCGATGCCAGTGGAAACATGCATGAAATGGCATATCATGAAACAAGCTTGTCGACCCATGCAAAGACTGCTTTTAGGTAATCTGGTTTCAGTCATGTTAATAATGTTTGAAATGAGCAAACACCATTGTACTGTGCTCAATAGTGTCTGTAATCATGAAACTTTTAAAGATATAGTTGCACCAAAGTATTTGGACACTTAAGTCACTTTTAAAAATCCATTGCATTAGATACGAAATATTAAAGTAAGTGACATCTTTCAAAACTTTGGATTCAGTAAGACATTATTAAATGTGTTTGCTCAGCAAAGTTTCAATTCATCAAAAGTGACAGTTAAGCCTTTAACATTGTTACAAAAAATTGAACTTTCATGAAAGAATCCTAAAAAAGTTCCCACAAAAATATTAAGCAACAAAAACTATTACTTAAATTCATAATAATAAGATATATTTCTTAGTCACTTAGTTAGCATATTAGAACGATTTCTGAGGGATCATGTGACACTGAAGACTGGAGCAATGGCTGCTAAAAACTTTGTCATCACAGGAATAAATTACATTTTAGAATACATAAAAATTGTAACAATATTTTACAATATTACTGTTTTTACTGTATTGTTGATCAAATAAGTGCAGCCTTGGTGAACATAAGAGACTTATTTCAAAAATATTACAGATCCCAAACATTTGAAAGGTGGTTTATCTACTACTTCATACTTCAAAAACCTAATAAACATGTGTTTGCGATATATTTATGTGCATTACATGCCCTTTGTATTAATATTGTGTTGTATAGGCTAATGCAAAGCCATTTGTACATCTTTAATAGTGGCTCATGTGTCCAAATACTTTTCGGAAACACTATGTAAGCTGAACTCGAGGTTGTTTAATTCCTCTCTGCTGTGAATGAAAGTCAAATTTGAGTTAAATTTCAGATTTAACTGCTATGTTTTTGCTGGAAATGTTGGCTGTGTGGACAGGGCTGTGACAATGATCCATGTATGGATAGATTCAGCTTTGTCCGAAGGCCAACATATGACTGGTACTTATACAGAACTGTCTGTAATATATGGCTGATATTTGCATTATTGTATCTAACATATCCATTGTCATAAAAACCACATATGGGGTCACTCATATATTCCATTTCTGTTTGTTCGTCCATGTGTTTTCACCCTCCTGTACCTTACTTGACTTTTGTAATAGTAACTCGATGAATCTGACACATATCTCACAGACAGAACATATCTTGAGCTCTATGATGGCTATGTTGCACAAAACAAAGTAATGTGGTTGGATATCTTAAATTCGCTCTTGCTTTGATCATTTGTATTTGCTCTCAAAACATGGTGACAATGTTCTTTCTTGTCCTTTGTTATATAAGAAGTCAAATCAATAAAGACTTGTTTTTATAAGAGTCGGTCTGTACTTGTTAATTGCGTGTGATACCATCAGTTGCAATCTAAGCAGGGCTAATTTCATCAAAGCTGTTTTAGTCATTACGTCTAATCAATAGTCATGATTGAACTCAACAGTTATGCATATCGCCCACTTTCATGATCACAAACATGTGAAAAAGATCAAAGGTTAAAGAACCAGTGTTTTGGTGGCTTATATCAAGCTAACAAAAATATGCTTGAAGAATGTTTTGCTAATGTTCCAAGTTCTGAAGATGTTATTTCTTATTTTCTTCTCTGAACGTTCAAAATGTGTGTGTTTTTTTTTTTATTTGTTATATATTTATTTATTTGTTTTTTCTTGGTTACACAAACTTTAAGGGAACATTCCGTTTATAATTGTGCAAACATTATTGGATTGTTACTTTTGAATGTTCTCTGAAACTAGCTAGCTGTAACATTTAAAAATGTTAGACAAACATCCAACTAAAACGTTTAAGAAAAATAGTTCCATGAATGATGTATAAACAATGTTTTTGTGCTAATGTTTTGAGAATATTATTAAAAACCATAAAAATCTGTTTAAACTGTCTATAACGAACGTGTTACAAAAGGGGAAAATGAAATAGTAACCTCAAAAAAACATAATTCATCATGATTGCTAAAATAAACTAAATATAATATAAAATCAGCTAATAGTTTATTTAAATTATTAAAGTTGTAATTTTATGGGTGGACAATACGTGCCTATTTTGTGTCCTTGTTTTTAAATTAAAGCACCTTGCTTAGGAAAACGCCAAGTACACAAGCCAGGCATTCAATCTTGCCAAACAAAAATCAAGGGAAAGAGAGAAAAAAAAACAAAAAATAAAAATAAAAAAAAAAAAATATATATATATATATTATTTTTATGTACCCTATCTTATATATAAATATATTATATTTTTTTATATGTTACACACATATAGATATAATATATATATATAGAGATATATATATAAGATATATATATATATATATATATATATATATATATATATTATTTATTTATATATATATATATATATAAATCGAATGCCAAATCCACCACAATAACAAAGCTTTCCTACCAACCATGCTCATTTTAAATAACATGATACCTAAAAGCCAAAAGTACCATATATTCAAAGTTTTAGTTGCCTTTTTTTTTTTTTTTTTTTTTACTGGGTAATAAAGATTTCATTTTAATATCTTCTTTGCAAATACTTGGCCCTAATACTTTTATGGTTTCGAAACGTGTCAGCCTATTCTACAGAACAGGCTTGGCTCATGAATATTAACATTGTCAATCACGCGTCCAGTCGTAACATTGGCCTTCAACAAATCAACTAGGCCTGCTTGGCAAACGTCGCGTTACTAATTAATATTCATGAGCCACCCCGTCGCCATATTAGGTGCAGTTCTCAGATTCCTCCTCTAGATGGCATCGCTACATTAAACAAGAGCCTTTGACTCTCTCAGCGGCTCTGCATTACACACTCTAGACCGGTAGGTGGCAGCAACTCCGAATCCCACGAATATCCAGTCAGAGGAAGGCTGGACTGTGTTTAAAAACAGGAAATAAGAGCGCTTCAACCCAACAGATGAGAGTTACTCCAGAGAAGAGCTCAGGAGTCAGAGGAGCGATGCTTCTACCGGGGAGAAAACAGCTTTTCTGTCTTTTATGGACCGTCATTTTATTATCACAGTGGGTGAGTGTGGCGATTATTTGTTGTTGTGACTGTAACTAACGTTAGCGTAACGTATCTCTTTGTAGCCTAGCACAAACTTTAGCCAGCCTGACGGTTTTCAAGAGTTGTCAGGTCATGTCTCTTCAAATCCCAAAAGCGATGCTGATGTGTATTTTTTGAAGTCAAAGCTAAGGCTTTGCTTTAAAAGCATGTCATGTATCTTTGTCGTAAAACGAGCTCTTTTCTTCTTGTTAAACTCCAGTCGAAGGTTGTGGACAGACAGAGGAAATATGGTTTGCTACATCATGTGAATCAACTGTCAGTCTTTGCAGATTTACATGGCAGCACATGATCTAACCTGCAAGATCAGCTTTTAGCAGACTAGAACTGCTGTTACGGTGTTTTTAAAGGATGGAAAGAGCGCTTTCTGTTAAGCAGCTTCGCGTTAGGATGAGTCAAATATGCCTTTGCATTACTGATTAGTTCACCCAAATGATAATTCGCTCATTGTATCCTCCCATCATGATCGCTGTTTCCAACCCTGTATGAGTTGCTTTCTTATGTTGAACACAAAAGAAGATAGTTTGAAGATTGCTGGTAATCAAACAGTTGGTGGTTGCCATTGACTTCCATAGTAGGAAAAAAAAATACTATGGAAGTCAATGGCAACCACCAACTGTTTGATTACCAGCAATCTTCAAAATATCTTCTTTTGTGTTCAACATAAGAAAGCAACTCGTACAGGTTTGGAACGACATGAGGGTGAGTAAATGACAGAATTTAAATTTTTGGGTGAACTATCCCTTTAAGACACACTGGATGACTCCTAAAACCTATTGAGCCACTTGTCTAGGCAGCTTTGTTTTGGGCCCGTTTCAAATTTTCGAATTTAATTTTAGGTTTGTGATGGCCAAAAATGCTGTCTAGGCTCTGGTAAGTTAGCTCACTAGGTTTTGAAATGCAACGACGCTTCCATGTTGACTGAAAATATCCGTTCATGTGCTTTTGCTTTCATTGAACTTTTCCGTCAATAAAACAGGATTCTTTTTCATTTTTTTAGGACTGTTTCTTTGCGAATGATATCCAAGTCTAATCTCATGTTGTTTAAAATGTCACATTCTCTGTTTGACCCAATTCTTAACGTTTCACGTCTAATCTCAAACCTTTAATCCAAATAAATCAATTTTTTTTCTCATGTAGTGGTCTTTTAACATATATTTGGCTCATGTGAATGACTGTGAGTCAGAATATGATTACTCGCCTCTATGTTAGTAACCTAAGAAGACAAACATCATAGTGTTTGGTAACCAAGTGACTCTAGCTGAGCTCATTTGTTTGGCCTTCCTATTTCTGACTGCATAAATAGCAAAGAATAGCATCAGCTTTCTAATCGATTCTCAATTTTAAAAGCTTTACAGTTTGTGAAACTGCTTTCGCTTCTTATCTGAAAATAACCTTGGTCTGTCAAAATAAGTACTGAAAGACCTGCGCTAAAAATAAGCAGTGGCTCAGGAAAACTGAAACTACCCTCAAAGGTTAGACGGAAGATTTGTTTGGACTGTGCACTGATTCCTGGACATCGAGACAAAACCGGTTACAACAACACTGCAAAAAATCAATTAGGTTAGGGTATCAAGGAGCAATTTTAAAGGGGTCATATGATGCTTTTTTTAAAGATCATTATTTGGTGTAACAGAATGTGTTGACATGCTTTAATGTTCAAAAAACACATTATTTTTCAAATTCTGTACATTATTGTAGGTTCTCTATGCCCCGCCTCTCTCAAACTTTTCGTTTTCTACAAAGTCCCTCCTTCGACAAGCGCAGTCTGCTCTGATTGGCCAGCTGACCAGTGAATTGTGTTGGCCAACACGCACGCACTCGTTGGCAATGTTACGCCCGATTTACCATAGTCCCGAGCTCATCTTTCAAATAAATGTAAGACAGAGCCCGACGGGGCACGAGTCGTGTGACGGACACAGTGGATGACGCTTGTATGTGTTTGCAGTACACAAGCCCTGGTTCAGACCGCTAACTCATGTGCTTTGACCCTGTCTCTCCCTCGCTCTCATCACACCAAATACGCAACGATGCGCAAAACTCCACATTTGAGCAGTCAGTAGCAAATACTTTAACTAATAACAAAACATACTTACAGTTACTGATTCAGAAGCGCCAGATTGTCATATCAGTGAGGGTCAGAATGACATCCTCTCCTAGGTTCACGAAACGGTCGTCCATAAAATGCATTGCTGTTCTGTTGTAAGTCATCTTAAAGATTCCTAAATGCATCTACGTTCGGAAGGCCAAATAAAGTGCTTTGCTTTTGCCTAGAAACACACAGCTTCTCCCTGACAAGGCTGCTTCAACACTAACTGCGGTTAACTGAAACCACGCCTTCTTTATTTGCATGAACATTTGGGCAGCGTTATGCAAATATTTCCACATAGTGAGGTAGATATGTGGGGGTGTGTTAGAACGAGACGTTTTAGGAGGGTGTGGTTGACTTTTAACTTTTATAAAGAATATTTCTTTGGTTTTGAGATTTTAGTCTTTGCAACGTCAGGGATCTTATCTATGCACAATCATCTTGTAACACTCCAAAGAGAAAGGAAAACTTGAAATCGCATCGTATGACCCCTTTAAATGAATCTGTTCAACGCATTCACTGATATTGGGTGCACTGTTCTGCTTCAATTTTCTTACAAACTGTCAACACGAGGCCAAGACTTGTTCTTGTCTCAGACTCGTGTGCTAGTCTCGACGACAACAACACTGCATATTTTTCATCTGTTGAAATCTCAAAACAGTCAGATAGAAAATAATGTTGACATATAACCATATTTTGCATAATGCATGTCTTAAATGTGGTATTATTTATAATTGACCCAATTTGTGGGTGGGGTTGGCATATTCAGATATATCAGTATTTTAAAAGCATTCAAAATTTATTTTAATAATCAATAATTCAGAGTAATTAATCAAAATTATAGTCGGATTAAATACAAAATAATGCAGTTTAATAGCCAGTGTGTTTATTTCACACCTTGTTCCAAGACTATTCAATAAATATATTTAGAAATACAACATTCATACTAGGCTTGCCACGATAGACGGTGCTGACAGTGATACTGGTGTTAAGCTGCAACACCGGTTATGTCACTTGCCCACCGCGTCACCGGGGGGGGGGACCCCCCACCGTCTTTTTGATTTTTTATAGTAATAAAAATAATTTAAAAGAACAGACACTACAATTAAAAACTGAACGTGGCTGCTCAATGCAGCGTGCCGAACGACAGTCGCATCACAGATCAGATTTAATTTCTCCAGTTAGGAGACTGAGTCCAGCTGACTGACAAGAAGAGTGAGGTGATATTTATATATATTATGATATATATAATATATATATTTTGGATTTCGAAAAGCCTGTTGACTTTTGCCGTGTTTCTTATTTAATTGGTTCCACATTGTTTGCTGATTTTTACTTATTTAAAACTTTGTGTTTATTTATTGTTATTTGACATCAAGGCTGTGGCCTCCAAGCCTTCTTACTCGTTTGTTAATAACGTTCTATGTTTCTTATTTATAAATTTGGGTGATATAATGTAATAGCAAGTTTACTTATTGTCTTGTATACCCTCTTAACTTTATTTCGAGTGTATTTGTTATTTTATATTAGGCATAGCCTGCCCTATAGCATGGTGTGTTTTTATTAAATTTTTTATTTGTTTTGTTAATGAAAGTTCTATGTTTTATATAGATATGCTACAGTATGGCTGGACGATATGGCAAAATTTATATCACGACTATATTCTTTTTTTTTTTATTTTGGTCGATACGAAATAATTCCGATATCGATATGAACACTAGGTAACCGATTCCGGACAATTTTCAAATAGAATAGCAATTTGTATTTTCAATTGCGTTTTCAATATGTGGACGCATAACTTGTGACATAATCCAAATGCAATTGCAAAACCTGCATTACCGTTTGCATTTTCGCTTTCACGAACGCACAGCGACGGCCAAATTTCAAATGAAAAAGCAAAGTCCCTTTGCAACTGTATTTCCCATTTCTTGGGAGTTACGAGCCTGTCATATTTAAATAGCTATATTAATTACCAGTCTGCTTTTTCACTCTCGCTGCGAGAGTGAAATGTAACATGCCAAAACTCAAATGGAATCGCAATTCCTTTTGCATTTGAATTTCCGATGTCTACACGGAAAGCTGTCAATCAATGTGAGGGGGCGGGGCTATACTAGGGGGCGTGTTTGTGTTGGGAGGTGACGTCACTCACAGACGACCGTGCAGAATGCTCTGATCAATGGAGGTAATCGGTAAAGGCTCAGCTGAAGGCAGCTACCAATCAGTTTCGTACTTGTGTGAACGAACAGACAGTGCAGCCTTCTTGGCGCAATACATAATTATGTCTTTTTTACCTCAAATGTAGCGATTATCCCCTGCTAAAAGCGGGAGCCACAACGGTACTCACAATAAATCAATATTGACTATAAACCAAATGCTTTTCACCTGTCTGCATCTCTCCCTGTTTACTCTCACTTACACTTTTAATCCGTAATAGAGAGTGTCACACCTGCCTCAAGACCTTTTACCGTTTGCACTGCACTTGATGCACTTAAGCAAACAAACTAATCTATACTTATTTTCCACATTACTTTATATTTTATTAAACAGTTTTAATCCGTTATGGAGTTTGCATCCAATACATGGCACCAAAGCGTTGCGCCTGCCTCAAGATATTTCGCTATTTACAGCCACTGGACACCGCGATCGATGCACGTGATTTTTAATGTTATCTTGCCTTGGCTGTGGCGTGTTCCGTGACAGCTGCACCTAGATCTGACTGCTGAAGTGTCATCTGGAGCAGGCAGAGTAGAGTATCAGCATTTTTTCTGTTTTGTCACATGCATCGATCAGTTCCAGCGAGAGTGAAAAAGCAGACATGGTAATTAGTTTTTAAATATGACAGGCTCGTAACTCCTGAGACATGGGAAATACAGTTGCAAATGTACTTTGCTTTTTCATTTGAAATTTGGGCGTAGCTGTGCGTTCGCGAAAGCGAAAATGCAAACGCTAATGCAGTATTTGCAATTGCATTTGGATTATGTCACAATTTATGCGTCCATATATTGAAAACGCAATTGAAAATACATTTGCTATTCTATTTGAAAATTGTCCAGAATAACGTTCCATAGAAACACTATTAAAAATCTGGGGGTGGTCGTAGGAAAAACGGCCAAGAACGTGTCCGCGCCCACAACAGATGTCTGTGCATACAAACTTATGAAAAATTAATTTTCCAACTCTATGAAACCTACTCCTATAAAACCATATAATATTTTAGAAAAATAAACAGCACAAATAAATTAATGTTCAACTTGTTTTATTTTAGCCTTCATATAAACAAGAAATGTGAAATCACTGTCAGATAAATCTCAGATTCTCCTTATTAATATTAATATTTTTTTTACTTCAAACTATAGGCTAACATACCAGTCAGAAGTTTTTGAACAGTAAGATTTTTTTAATGTTTTTTAAAGAATTCTCTCTGCTCACCAAGCCTGCATTTATTTGAGCCAAAATACAGCAAAAACGGTAACATTTTGAAATATTTTACTATTTAAAATAACTATTTTCTATATTTAATATAGAAAAATTCTGTGATTTCAAAGTCAGAGCTTAAGCAACCTTACTCCACAGTCACATGATCCTCAGAAATCATTCTAATATTCTGATTTGCTGCCCAAAAAAAACATATTATTATTATGTTGAAAACAGCGGAGTATATTTTTTTCAGGTTTCTTTGATGAATAAAAATTTCAGAAGAACAGCATTTATCTAATAGAAATCTTTTGTAAACATTATAAATGTCTTTTAGCAATCAATTTGATCAATTAAACCCTCCGTGCTAATGAAAGGTATAATTTCTATATATAAATTTGAAAAAGAGCTTTTAATGGGATGTGTATAATGTTTACAAAGCTTTTTAGTCAAGATAATGCTGATCTTGGATCTTTCTATTCATCAAAGATCCTGAAAAATTACTCAAACTGTTGTAAATTTTGATTAATCACAAATCAGCATATTAAAATGATTGCTGAAGTATCATGTGACACTGAAGATTGGAGTAGGCCTAAATATGCTGAAAATTCAGCTTAGATCACACGAATAAACTACATTTTAAAATATATTAAAAAAGAAAGCATGTTATTATTAATAGTAAACTATTCAAAATGTTCTGCTTTTGGTGCTTTTGGATCAATACTTCAAATCTTACCATTCAAAAACTTTTGACTGGTAGTGTAGGTTGATTATTCTTATAGATTGAAACGTGCTTTAACCAGGATAACGAGTATGAAACATGCTCCGAGTTGCTTCAGAAAACAAAAAAATAGAGCAACAACAAAAGCATGTTGCTGGAAATGGGTTTATTTTTGAAAATGCAAACTGCTTGTCTGCCCGCAGGAGGCGCTGTGAGAGCGGTGGAACTAGCGGTTTCTCCAGTAATGGCTGTAAACAAAGCCGCTCCGCTCATGAACGCTACTTTATCAGATAAAAATGCCATCTAAACTATTCTGAAGACAGTTGGTTCCCTTCAGAGATACGTTCATATAAAACACCTGCGACGCGTTTTGATTTTGAAACGTGCAGTGCTCATGTTTATTCAACGACGTCAAATGCCACAAATAAATCAATGTATGGGAAACACTGGTAATGTATATCGGAATTGTTTAAAAATCATATCACCGTTATTGAAAAACATTATCGCGATACATACTGATATTGAATTATTGTCCAGCCCTACGCTAAAGTGAGTTTGATGTTGTATTTTGTTTGTTGCATTAAGCATTGACGGCCGAACTGCCGCTAATTCGAACAGTTAAAGTAAAATGCGCACGGCACTTTTAAGCTATTTAAAGCGAGGAAAAGAGGGAACGGCCCCGCGGTGATACCGGTATTACCTGTGTTGTCACACGTCAATTAACCGGTGCGAAAATTTCCTCACCTTCACAACCCTAATGCATACTATCAAAAAGCACTCATAGTTTTCAGAGCACTTCAAAATCAGCCATACCTTTTCTTCAAAACAGACAGTAATCATCCCAAATTAATCCTGACCAATACCTGGTCTATTATTACTGGTTAGACAAGTAAAGCAAATTTAAATTTAGTAGTGACCTGGATTAAAGATTTTAGGAACTGTAATCTAAGAATGTGTGTGCAATGTGTCATTTTTGACTGACTGACTAATCCAACAGTGACACTTTTTATCTAATGGATATGATTAATGACTATGCCAAGGGTAGAATTAGTCTGTTATATTTCCTGTCAGTCAGTTTCTCTAATAGTATGATCAGGTTCCTTGTATAGAGGTAAAATCAAGTCTATTATTTTCCAGTTGTATGTGGTGTTGTAGGTTTTCAGAGATCTATGTTTGGTCACACTTTATTTTAAGAAAGGTCCAATTAACTAGCTATTAACTATGACTTTTGCCTCAATAAACTCCTAATTTGCTGCTTATCAATAGTTAGTAAGGCAGTTGTTAAGTTTAGGTATGGGATGGAATTAATGGATCTAAAATATGGTCATGCAGAATAAGGCATTATGTGCTTTACTAATAATATAGTAATATGCATGCTAATAAGCATCTAGTTAATAGTGAGAATTGGTCTCTGCAATAAAGTGTTACCCTCTGTTTTGTAGGGGATTTCTCATGTGAATGATCTGTGCATTGTTTCTGAATTTATCAGGTACTCATAGTTTTCATGTCAATAAGCGAGTCATAACTTTGGCCGTGTGTCGTCCAACATAACAGACCAAACGGGAAAAAGGAATGGTAGAAATTATGACTCGGCTGTCCCAAAATTTCCTGCGTATGAGATGGCACAACCCTCAGTCACATGCACAGTCACGCTCTTTTGTTTTCAGATGAGTGGAGACTGTTCAGCACAACAAAAGCTTGACAGTTACTCGGTCTAAATGCTTGACCTTTGTAACACTTTGTACTGTTTACCATTGAAAATCAAATTGTTGTTGATCTTCAACACAGTACATCATTGTTGAATTTGATTACATTAATTGAAAATCGACTTGGGGAGACACGGTTCTTCTGAATGCAGCACATGCGTCTATGAATTCTGGTCACATGACTGCAAGAGTGACGAAATAGTTGAGGAATGTACATTTCTCTGGTTTCACTGAGATGCCATTCTGGATTAGTGACGTGGTAACTTGATGAGTTTTGAGGGATTTCTTTTTTTTTGTTGTTGTTTAAGTGTAAGTCTTGAGGAGGGCAACACACTCTGTTGTCTTGAAAGTAACCTCCGTAAATGAAACCGAAAAAGGGAAGGAACCTGATTTTGAGGAACATTTCATTTTAAACATCAGTGGTTACATAGCATGCTAAAATCTGTTCAGAGCAGAGAGATGATGATCTGAAAGATTACAGCTTTTTTTCTTTGTTTGTTTTTGTTATACAGTAATTAGGAGGACACATTTTTAAATAACCTGGGTCACTTTTTCAAAACTATTTACACTTTATAAAACAATGACTACTTCACCACCACTAACAAAAGGTAGCATGAAGTGAGAAAAAAAAATAAATCATGTCATTTGAAAGTTGGAGTCATTCATGCATCCATAGATTCACTCACATAGACTGCCGTTGTGCTCGCTCTGTGTGAAGAGTAATTAAAAGCTGACGTAAGTATTGAGAAATAGGTTCATGACTGTAAAAAAAAGAGAGAAATTGTATTGCATTATTGAAATGTTTTCTCATGTGTGTGTCCGCTCAGGTGCATGGCCAACACTGTATCTGGTACGGTGAATGTGGTAATTCCCCTAAAGTTCCAGAGAAGAAGTTAAACTGTAATTACACAGGCCCACCTATACCTTTACCTGACCAGGAAGGACAGGACCTGCTACAGGTAAGAGAACATGCCCCTCTACAACCACTAGTCTGCTGTTCAAGACGTTTTATAGTGTTTAGATGAGAGAGAGTTCACCTAAAAATGAAAATTCTGTCATTATTTATTCACCCTGTCTTTCCAAACCTGTATGACTTAAAGTCCAAAAGCTGACTTTTAACATAACTTCACTTTGACCTTTGGAAAAGGGGATTCTTTCTGTTCTTTCACATGTCAAACCTCACAATGACAAATACTCTAGTCTAGGCAGTAAGCGATCTGAATCAATAAGGCCCTTAACCTGTGTGTCAAATTCCTTTCTGTCATGTCAAACCTCTTATATTTATGACATGTGGTAGATGGAATGGGATTGAATGTCCCGGAAATAAGCTATATGAAACCAATCCTAGAACCCAAATCATTTTTACCAATTTTAAATCTAGGTATGACAAAGTTGTTTTTAACAAGGTGGCTTTTAGGTCATACAAGACTTGCACATGGATATTTATTAAAAGGTGAAGAACCACCATCATGCCTTACTTACCAAACTAAAATGACTGTGAAGCATATTTTATTGGATTGCACTGTTTTAAATGTAAATAGACCACAGTTTTAATCAGAGGTTTGTTTAACTGATTTATTTAAAAATGTATCACCTGAATGCATTTTAGAATTTTTGTCTAGTGTAGATCTGAAATGTCTTTTATCCACCTTTATCTTCAACGCGCAGGAAGTAAGCATATGGGTGAGACTTGCACACCGTGCAACGGTAACAACGTGCAGTAAACGGTAAAACTGTTTGCACTACAAACCAGTGTGTTCATAATTAAGATAATACATTAAAATAATATGGTAAGACACACCAATTTTCAGTATCAAGCAGCAAAAGGAGCGGCCCATTTTTACGGCAAGAAAAAGGTGGATAACTTTTTGTTAATTGTATACATCGTGTAATTTATTCCGAGATCGCCATGAAAATAGGCTTGATGCTGGCGTGGTAATGAAAAAAAATAAATCTGAGCCACTAGTGCCACCAAACAGAATTGCAAAATGAGGGTCTGTTTTTAGACAATTTTAAAGGGTTCTCCCGTTTTTGAGACAAACGGTTAGTAAAGAATCAAGTAGGATTTTATTTAAATTGTCGTCAAAAGCGATCACAAACATATGTCCAGGTCCTATTTTACCCCAAAATCTAAAGAAAAAGAGAATGTTTTATGAGTGTTATATTTTAAAGTCCCCCTGTAGTGAAAATCAATTTTTTTTATGTTGTTTATTTGTCTGTGGTGTTTTTAATATGCTTTTAGTAGGGATGCACCGATACCACTTTTTCCAGTACTTGCCCGATACCGATACTTTTCTTTTTGGTACTTGCCGATACCGAGTACCGATACCAATATTTTTATTCCATTTGTACATTTTTTTTTTTGGGTAAAATCATTATGTGGTATCTCGGGGAAAGCCGAAGAGGTGGGTGGTTAGTAGAGGAAGGAAAGGGAGGAGCATAAGGGTGTAACGTATGTATATTCACTGCCTCTCTTGGCGGAATCATGAATGGGTACTCTCGATAAAGGGGGGTCGCACAAACACCACAATCTCTATTCGACTCATGTCAAGATTTTGAGTACACCATATTCATTCCTAACACATATGTGAAAAAAATAAACATCGAGCTGTCAGAACGCATGATGTCTAATACTACGTTATCCTGAAAAGGTGAAAATATAAAAAAGGGGGAGGGAGAAAAAAACAAAGAGAATGAAAATTGGTGAGTGTGTTGTACTATCTACTTATAGATTTAGACAATGGAGTATATCAAATAATGAACAAGAAACGATAGAGGGAAACATGTTACTAGCAATATAACATACTTCCTTGTAAAGGTGTTGTGGATAAGTGCGATCAGAAAGGTACTGTGTAAACACCCAATATACAATTCAAACACAAATGTTCAGGGAGCGATTCTCATGTATAATACAGTATATAGGGCGACTCAGGCTTTGGAACACACAGATACCTATCGTGTCGGTCGGGACCAAGAGACCTTATAGCTATCACGTAGACAGCCTCGTGAGTACTGTCTCTGGACATATGACTGTCGGCTATCCGAGCTGTCATGCCAACCATCAACATAATCAAGTCGTAGATTTAAATCCCGTTCCACGACTAAACGTCAACTAAGACATCAGATAATAAATAGGGGGGGGGGATGTGATCTGCGGTATCCACGAAAGTTGTACTCGTGTAAATATTACTGGGTAGTCGCACTCAGTGTCATATAAAAGTATGTTTTTCTTGGTGTACGATTTGTCACATTTACTTCATTTGCTATCCTCACTTACATAAATGAGCTATAGTGTCCTGCACCTAGGGCTGAACGATTAATTGCATTTGCGATAATATCGCGATATGAAACATTTCGATTTTTCAATCGCAGAGGCTGCGATTACACAGTCACGTGACACGCGAGAGTAAAGAGATGTGTTCGACTTGAAGATCGATTGGTGTATGACATCAAAGTATGGCGAGAGAAAGCATAAGGAGATGTCCGCGCTCTCTTATAGCTCTCGCAGTACTTTGATGACACACCCATCGGTCTAAGCAGCGCTGCTTCAAGTCGAGCGCGGGCCATCAGCAGAAAAAGAAAAGAAATAAGTAAACAGCCAAAGGACGTAACTTAGAATGGGAGATGGATCGGTTTGTGAAAGCGAAGATAAAAGCCATAGATGAAGTCGCACAGACCCAGGCAGGTGCTGGTCATTTAAAAGCTAAATGCAGAAAATATGATAAGGCGTATCTTGCTCTCGGCTTCACTCACTGTCAGTTGTCGCGTTGTGCCGCAACAGCTCTACACTGACGCAAAGCGACCGTTGCAAATCATTTTAACTTTGTGTCAGTATGTCATAAATAGAACAAGGCATCAGTTTAATGTTGGGTTTTGTCGTGTCGCGTCGCATCCAGTGTACACGGTGTCACTGGTTATAATGGTTCTACTGTATTTTGCTGCTAGCGTCCGGTGTAGACACGGTGTTTAATGTCGTTGGTGAGGAGGACAGACTGTGTGTCCTGTGCCTTAGCGGACCGCAAGAAACCCACAAAAAATAAATAAATATCAGAGAGAGAATAATAATAACAGTTATTCTCTCTATGCTATTTTTCAATGTTTCAAGTGATGCAGGTGTTTTTTTTCCCCTGTAGGTTTTTTAAATTAAAAAAGCATTACTTTTTCATAATGTTTAGTGAATTTTTTTTTATAGGTTTAAAGGGGGGCTTGACCAAAAAAGTTTGAGAACCACTGTCTAAAGCTAGCAGACAGGGTTTAAAAAGTGCAGGGCACATGTTTACATATGTTTATTACAGTGACTGTGAATTACCTAAAGTAGTGTGGTAAAGCAACAGATTTGTTTTTATATTTCTGCAATCTACTTTAGTTTGTGTGATTTGTTACTGACTTTCATGTTTACACCAGGCTTATTTGTCAGTGCTTTATGTTGTCATAATTATTACATGCTTACAAGGTTGGAAGTTCAACAAATCAGTCAATATACTGTGATTGTAGTTGTTAAATAAAAATGTCATTCATATCAATTCATGCATCACCTAATTTCATTGTAACATATAGGCCTGGCATACAGAAAAGAACATTTATGTTTAATCTATCTAATAGTGTGTTGGTCATACTATACAATGATTTATAGCTTGTCTTTGTTGAATAATACAGAACATAAAGAGCTTTAAAAAATAATTGCATATTAAATCGCAATCGCAATATTGGTAAAAAAAAATCGCAATTAGATTATTTTCCAAAATCGTTCAGCCCTACCTGCACCCACTAATAAAAAAATATCTAAAAAATGATATCTGGTCTCTGAATAATTTTTGGTTTGACTGAATATTGAATATTTTGATTTTCTAAAATTTGATTAAAAGACCCTTCTTTTTGAATTAAGTATACAGCATTTTTTTGTTTCTATTTTCCTGACTCAAATTGACCAGAATCTATTTGCAGTAGATTCTATTTTGCTTTTATAACAACCTGTTAAGAAAATGATTTCATTGAAAGCAAAATAATTTGTGTGACCTCTCACACTGTTTGCAGGAGCTGTGCCCAGGACTGGTCTATGGGGACAACAAAGTTTGCTGTGACACCCAACAGCTCAAGACACTGAAAAACAACATTCAGATCCCCCTTCAGTACCTGTCCAGGTATGACTGATATATATCTATAAAGATATACTGTAAGATGCTGTGTGGGCATAGAACTTTGGACCATTATTGAGTCACGAGTAGTGGTCGACCGATATTGTTTTTTTTGACAGCCGATGCCGATATCTTGGAAAGCATGGTTGCCAATGGCCGATATATAATTGTATTTATTTTAATTAATATTTAAGAAATTTGAAATAATTTGAAAATTGATTAAAAATACATGTGTTAAATAAACATACTTATACTTTGGATGACAAAGTATTTTCCACAAATAAGTAAATATTTATTAAATATATAATTAAAAAGGAAGTAAACACTAACCATAAGGCCACTCAGTATTCTGGAAAGTTTGTGTGCATTGGGAATCATATTTTTTCAAATAAAGCCAAGGTAACACTAATTTTACATACAGCACACAGTGAAAATGACATGAATATGACCGTGGACAAATGCATAAAGAGCAGCATAATTTAAAATCACTAGTTGTAAAGTTTGTCGATCGCGCTCCCCTCCTGTCAGCATTCAATTTTGCATGGACTGATCATCACACAGAGAACACGCGATCATGCAGGATACACATACACACTCCAGGATCTCACAACTGACCCTACTAAGTTTTGGCCAGGTTTTTTTTTTTAATTGGTTGTTTATAACAATTCAAAGATTTGTTTAAATGATATAAATGCGTATTTGCTGAGTGCTGATGGCAAACAAGAAAGTATAATAATGTTTGCCTTTCGATTACTAATAATATAAAAGCAGTCGTTATAAGACTTTTTGTATACGTTTTAATTCCTTCTGTTTAACCTTTCTATCTGATTATTAGACAGACTTCTATCCGTATTTAGACAGAACTGTTAACAACAACGGCGAACAAGAGGGAGAATGTGAGCACTGTGTGCCCAGGCGCTGCCGTTCTCAGCGCCGTCAAAATAAAAGTCCCGCTTTGAACGCATCGGCCAAACAGGAAAACATATCGGCCGATATATCGGTCGACCACTAGTCACGAGCAGGTTATTTATTCATCCAAGTCACGTTTTCATTCAAAACCAAATAACATGTACTTGTCTGACACAGCTTACAGTGGGAGAATCACCCGGAGAATCACCGGCAGTAAAATAATATGCACTTCATAAAAGCTGTAAGTTGTTTCTGTTTTTGTGTGTCAGGTGTCCTGCATGTTTCTTCAACTTCATGACCCTGTTCTGTGAGCTTACCTGCAGTCCCAGACAGAGTGATTTCCTCAATTCCACACAGTTCTCTGCATTTAACAAAAGCAAAACTAATGTGGATGAGGTGACCTACTATATCAGCCAGACCTTTGCCAATGGTGAGGAGAAGATCACAAATTTACTGATGCTTCAGATACTTGATTCAGAAGTGACTTACTCGAATGTGAACCCCTAAATTCAGAAATGGTAAACGGACCATGTGGTACCACAGTGATACCTACATTTTAAACACATTATGAATACAGTAGTCGTTTTTTTTATTGTTCTTTGAACTTTTTAAAGCATTTCTTATTGATTTAAGAAATATGGTAATTTTAAGTATTTCTTGGTAATAGGGATTTATTAACCTTAATATTAGTAATAATATCCCATAATTTTTACTGCTTCTCTCTAACAACCTTTAATACTAGTGTTTTTTTTTTTGGTTAATACGTCCTCTTGCTTATTGTTGCATTATTTCTATAATAAAAATAATATATTATTGTTTTTATTCATATTGTTAATAATACTTTTAGTGCTGTCAAATGATTAATCGAGATTAATCGCATGCAAAATAGTTTTTTTTGGTTTACATAATATATGAGTGTGTACTGTTTATATTTATTATGTGTATATAAATACAAACACATGCATGTGTGTATATATATATATATAAAACATTTGTATCTGTATTAAATATCTTTATATTA
Source organism: Sinocyclocheilus anophthalmus (assembly GCA_018155175.1). Lineage (NCBI taxonomy): Eukaryota > Metazoa > Chordata > Actinopteri > Cypriniformes > Cyprinidae > Sinocyclocheilus > Sinocyclocheilus anophthalmus. The sequence goes on along the minus strand of JADLZN010000746.1, from coordinate 138,221 downwards.
TACCGTGAAATATAAATATTTAAATGTGTATAGACATGTAAATATTTTCAAAATATAAACAGTATGTGTGTATATTTATATATACATAATATATATATATATATATATAATAATATATATATAATAAACATACACATACATATATTATGTAACAAACTTTTATTTTGGATGCGATTTAATCTTTTGACCACACAAATTATTAGGATTTCTATAATTGATGGACTTGTTTTTCAGGATATTTAATATATAGGTTGATATTATGATTATTATTATTTGTCCAGTATTAAAAGCAGGTCATATCAGGACTTGTTTCCATTTCAAAGCATTCTGTAGTCACTCTGTAGTCTATTCCTGCTTGCTGGTGAAAGAAACCTCACTCTAACACCAACACTCTTGACTTTCAAAAACTTTTTCCTTGCTTCAGGCAAAAATACTTAACTTTGGTTTTGCTTGAGCTCTACACTGTTTGCATATACTGGTCTGGAACACAATGAAAGCAGACAAGTGATACAAATGTCCCAGTAGTACTCTTATATAAAATTACTTTTACTTTTATAACTTATATTAAATGAATTAAGTCCTATATTAAAGCCAATCATATTAGAGGACTGTAACTAACCATTGTTTTAAATTCCTGTAGGTAACAAATGTAACAGTCATTTCTTTTATGTCTCTCTGCAGCCATGTATAACGCCTGCAGTGACGTTCAGGCCCCCTCCACTAATGTCAAAGCCCTCAGTCTGCTGTGCGGGAGAGACGCTAGCCAGTGCACTCCCAACAACTGGATCAAGTACATGTTCGATATCAACAATGGCCAAGTCCCCTTCGCTATTGACCCGATTTTCTCAGGTACAGACACTTTCAGAATCACAAGACACTTTACTGAGATTGAACTCATAAAAACTGCAGAATTGTTGCTTGTAATCCACTCATTTTATTGCTTTCAAACTATAATGTGACCTCAAAGTCTGCTTAGTGTACTTGAAAGCATTTCAAGATTCTTGACATCGGTTTCAGTGCTGAAAATGTATAATATGGGTCTTAAAAATATTTGGTCTCCCCAGATGGACCCACTGCAGGCATGACTCCCATGAGCAACGTGACGTTTAACTGTACACAGTCTCTGGATGACGGCTCGGGGCCCTGCTCATGTCAGGACTGCAGTGAAGCGTGTGGCCCCACACCCGTGGCCCCCTCAGTCCTTCCGCCCTGGACCATCCTCGGCCTGGACGCCATGACCGTCATCATGTGGTGTTCTTATATAGCCTTCCTCCTCATCTTCTTTGGAGTTGTGCTGGGGGCATGGTGTTATAGGTAAGTGACCTAAACATGCATTTATCAATGAAATTAAAGATTTGTGCGGGAAAGTTCCTCAAAATAATCAGTGACATTGCAGAAGGGATTTATTTGATTAGTAAATTGCATAGAGTATTTTGCCATAAATGGTAGTTTATGGTAATATGCGCAAGCTGTTGTACATTTTGTATACTTAAAGTGACAATGGTTCAGACAAAATTGTTTGGAAAAATCTGCATATTTATTGGAGCGTTTGAGACAGTGAAACCGAGAAAGAAAGAAGCTTGTTAGGATGTGCTTTTTATTTGTTTTAAACCTCATGATACAGCATCAACAGCAATAATCTATACTTCTAATTAAAAGTTTCACTTTGATTGGTCATATCAAGTGAAATGTAGTGTAGCATTAGCATAACACACACTCAGCAAATTCTGTTCAACCAAAACTCATAATGTGCTAAGAATGTAATTGCTTAAAACACCAAAGTTCAATGCAGATGAAAATGAAACCAGTGAGTAAAAAGTCACGGTATGTTACATGTTTGAATAACACACTGAACTTAAAAATATAGAATATGTATTGTGTGTTAAACATTAGTATGCTGTTGAGTTGCTCGGTCCCTGCTGATTTCCATGAGTTAAGCATAAACATGCAGGTTTAATCAAATATACAGTATGAGGGATGCATTTATGTATACATAATTGTTGTTTGAAATCTGCAAATAGAGATGGTGTTGGTTTATGGTGGGTCCACGCATCAATCCAGGATCAAACAGACTATTTCAGTAAGTTTGCTTAAAATTAAGCCAAAGTTCAATATTTTCTACTTTACTTTACTACAGGAAGAGGATGGTCACATCTGAATATGGCCCAATTCTTGATAGCAACCAGCCCCACTCCATAAACTCTGGTGGCACAGATTTCGTAGGCAAGTGCATATTTTTTTATGTAATTTGTGTGCATAACGTAGTGTTAATTATAATTTTAAAAGGTTTGGATTTGGACATAATGCCATCTCTCTCTTACACTTTCAGAGCAATCAAAACTTTATGCTTTACTGTTGATGAATTGATTTTTTTTATTTTTACATTTTAATATGTTGGTTGTAAAAGTGCATTTTATGACTACTTTTTTGAATGAGCAGCTTAGAGTAATGATACATAGAATTTTTTTTTTTAATGTAAATGTTTACTTTTTTTAATGTAATCTTTAAAAAAAAACATTTTTTATAAGAGTCCTGGTTTATTTTGAGGTTGTTTATTATTAAAAGTCCTATTTTAGGCATAGTGTTTCGGTTATTATTGATATTGCTTATTCCGTAATAAATTCTGGCATTTAATTCAACATAAAATCTTACAGCTGGTCTCTGGTTCGCCCTGTCACACATTTACAACGTTTTTACTTATTACTGCACAGTTACTGTTTTGATTATCTTCTTTATTTATTATATTATATATATATATATTATATATATATAGATATAATATAATATAAATGTATGTATATTGGTGCATAAAGCAATTTCATTACATGACTGTTTAGATGTCAGTTTAACTGCGTATAATGGTCTGAGATGCATTAATTATTTTGTGATTGTATGGGTTTTTTCTTTATGGTCTTAAAGTCTTGAATTAGATTTTTAAAAAGATGCCCTGGAAACATTTGCTAAAATGAATATTTATTTCATAATGCATTTGTTTATAACAGTGGTGCTGAAATTCACACATCTCTGTGATCCAGTAACACGGTTCTCTTTCAGTCAGTCACTAGGAGACCCCTCACCTCAGTGTCAACATAACATCTCAGTTCCCTCCTTCTGGGAACGAGGGTTACATGTGTAACAGAAGTTCTCAGTTCAGGTCCTCACTGAATGTCGTCCTTATTTCTTAGGTGATGCTACATGCTGCGAGACACTGGGCGAGCGTTTTGAGAACTGTCTCCGTGTCCTCTTCAGCAGCTGGGGCTCCTTGTGTGTGCGGCACCCCTTAACCGTGATCCTGACCAGCGTGGTGCTGGTGTCCATCTGCTCGGCCGGACTGACCTACATGCGCATCACAACCAACCCGGTGGAGCTCTGGTCGTCTCCCAGCAGTAGGGCCAGGCAGGAGAAGGACTATTTCGACCAGCACTTCGGACCATTTTTCCGCACCGAGCAGCTCATCATCACCACTCCGGTGAATGCGTCGTTCGTTTTTTCACCCATCTCTGGACCAGACATCTACTTCTCCTCCATTCTGAACATAACACTCCTCCATCAGGCAAGTCATTTTTAAATTGTGACCCAAGTGTCCAAATGCTTTCGAAGCCATTATAAAATATATTTTTCATTTTTTGAAAGCATTTAAGTTGCATCATTCACAGTGATAATATTTGTAGTGTTTGAATCATTCAGTCAATCCTCCATGCACCATACTCAAGTCTTGCTCTGTTGGATGTAGGTGTTGGATCTTCAGACAGCAATTACAAACCTAACAGCTGAATATAAGGGAGAGACGGTTACTCTTAAAGACATCTGTCTTTCTCCACTGGCTCCTTACAATGACAATTGTACCATCCTAAGTGTGTTAAACTACTACCAAAACAGCCATGAAGTCCTGAATCATGAGATTGCTGATGAGTTCTATGTCTACTTTGACTACCACACTCATTTTCTGTATTGTGCCAGGTGAGCTCTGCTCTTTTTAAATTTTTTTATTAATCTTTTGGATTAATAGAGTGATGCAGTGGTGATGTAATTTTTTAAGCCACCCTGGACGTTAGTATTACCTGATTCCCTGCAACAGTTTATATACGTTTTCTTCATCATGACAATACTATCAAATGAATACAACTTTTATGAATTTTAAAGCCTAAATGCAATTCAGACTTTTAAAAACAAGTGTATAAATTGCTGATGTATTTTATGTTGTAGAATAATGTGAGCCACTGACCTTAATTCGGCATTTAAGAAAAACCCATCCAAAAAAAAAACCATTGACTTCAGGACTATGGAACTGGAAATGCTACCTTGTTTCAACAAAATGCAAAAATGTGTTTTCCCTCCGGCACTCTGTTGTCATTCATAAAGCATTTGTTAAACTTTAACGTGGATTAAACCGAATAAACTCTGTTTAAATTGTTTCTTATCTTTTGCTTTGGTCTTAGTTCTCCCACGGCCCTGGATGACACAAGCCCCTTGCATGACGCCTGCATGGGTACATTTGGAGGACCAGTTTTCCCCTGGCTTGCTCTTGGTGGATATGACGGTTAGTTTGACTGAAATAAACATAAAATACAATAGAACAAAGACGTCATTGTGATCTCATTTTGGTAACATACCCTACCTTTTGAAAATGTGGGGTCAGTAAGACTTTAAAAATGTTTTTAGTCGATGCCAGTAGCTGACATTTAGCGCCATTGCGCTTTGGGCGACCAGTTTTCGGTCCCGACTCGTGGACCTTTCCCACCTGTCCCCCCCCCCCCTCTCTCTTCCATTACGCTTCCTGTCTAATTACTGTCCTATCATAATAAAGTAAAACCAGCAAAAATAAAATTGTTGCCAAGAAATATTTCTTCTTCTTATTATTATTATTATTTTATCAGTGTTAAGGTTTTTTTTATTTCTTTTTTATGACCAACTGTGTGCATTCAATATATTCAATGCATCCTTGCTTGTTAAATAATTATTTCTTTAAAAAATGCTTTCCCCAAAGTTTTGATCTATACTGTGTAAATAAATATTTTCTAACATAAATTGTAAATTAAAACAAATATGAAAGTTAAATCTGCTCTATTAGAAATTAACACAAACCTCTACTTAAGGCGGTGCTTTTGGAAGAACATTCTTACTGGCTATATTACTAATGAATGCAGTTTTTTTTTATTTTTTTTAGTTTTTTTGTTTTTCTGTCTTAACGTGATTTTTGTTTACGTTTTTCTTGACCCAAGTCATATCTAGTATGTAATAGTAGTACTCTAGTAATGGTCTTTATTTTAGCTTATGTAATTGTCTTTTTCCCCATTGTAATTTTAAAAATAACTTTTTTAATTTTTCTGGTTTGTCTTCTTTCATATATAGGTACTGCTTACAACAACGCCACAGCTCTAGTGATCACCTTTCCTGTCAACAACTACCTGAATGACACAGACAAAATAGGCAAAGCTTTAGCATGGGAGAAAGTGTAAGTTTGATTAAATGATCTGTTTAATATATCTTATGGCTAAATATTTTATGAAAAGGTTATAAAACTGAATAGTTTGATCTAGAATGGCAACCCTTTTGTGGTCATATACAATATATTCAGGAGTAACCGCCATTGCCCATACCTCTACAGGTTTATCGACTTTGTGAAGAACTATGACAACCCCAACCTGACCATCTCATTCAGTACGGAGCGCAGCATTGAAGATGAGATCAACCGTGAGAGCAACAGTGATGTCACCACCATCGTGATCAGCTACGTCATCATGTTTGTCTACATCTCACTGGCTCTGGGACACATTAACAGCTTCTGGACAGTGCTGGTAAGACCCTCAAATGTCTTTATTCTAAATGTGGCCTTAATTCTGATGCTGTGACAGCATTTCGAAATGTTTGTTTGTAATGATGCAAAATGAAAAAAAAAAAAATATATATATATATTAGTATGTGTGTATTTTAAACAGTATATACATAACCAAAATACGTTTTTATTTACATAATATATATGTGTGTGTACTGTGTATATTTATTGTGATTAATCGTTTGACAGCACTAATATAGATACTGCTTAATTCAAAAGAATATGCTATAAACCTTATGCACTCATACAAGCAATATACACTTACAATTTCAGTGCTAATTTTTCAGTGCTTGGCTATGCTGTATCCCGCATCTGCACTACATTAAGGTTCTACTGTAAATGTAGATTCGCAATCGACACGTTTCATTTGTGACACATCATTCGTTTTTGTTTGTGAACTCTGTTCTTTTACTTGACTATGTAACCTGTGCATGCATCTTTAGGCTGGCCTTCCATGCCTAATTATTTTAAACTCTGCATTTTTACACGTTTCACAGGTGGACTCTAAGATCTCTCTGGGTATCGCCGGTATCCTGATCGTGTTGAGTTCGGTCGCATGTTCACTGGGTATCTTCAGCTACATCGGCATCCCTCTAACACTTATCGTCATAGAGGTCATTCCTTTCCTCGTGCTGGCTGTGGGTGTGGACAACATCTTCATCATTGTACAAACCTACCAGGTGGGTGGTGTTTCCTGAGAGCAGATTCAGCTGCAACATGACTGTTTTTGTTGACTGTTAATGTCACCTGACTCACTAAAATAGTTGAGACAAGCACCTTTTAGTTCCTGTTTTTAAATGGTAATTTTGTTTTCACTTTAGTGTTTTTAAGATTGATGATGGATGAGATCGTTTGCCTTCACAAAACTGCCAAGTAATACATTTTTCTTTTCTTCAGAGGGATGAGCGAATGCCTGAGGAGGAGCTTCATCAGCAGATTGGACGTATCCTCGGAGAGGTGGCTCCCAGCATGTTCCTCTCTTCCTTCTCTGAGACTGTTGCTTTCTTTTTAGGTATGCCATCCTCAGACTTATCTTTCTTTCTTTATTATTTTTCCGCTTGGCAGAATAAGATCTGCAGAAGTATTAGTATAAAATATGTAAAACGTTTTTTTGTGCAATAACTTTTTTTTTTTTTTTTTTTTTTTTTTAACTGTCAATAATATGCATTACATATGACAAAGGAGCTTTCATAAAGTGAGACTCTCATGTCCCTTTCCAGATGACTATAGTTTTCCTATTTGCATATGTCTCCAGGTGCTCTGTCTAGCATGCCTGCAGTGAGGACGTTCTCTCTATTCGCTGGTCTGGCCGTCTTCATTGACTTCCTTCTGCAGATCAGCTGCTTTGTGTCTCTGCTGGGCCTGGACATCAAAAGACAAGAGGTGAGAGATCAAAGGTCACACCAGTACTATCTGTGGGAGAAAACAGAATTAGACGAACAGAAAAAATTTTAATATACATTAGAATTCACAGCAACATATTTCAACTTAAAAAAAAAAAAAGTTGCTTAATAAAACTACAGTGGATAATCAATCACTTTTTGTTTCAATATGTAATGATTTGAGATGCTTCAGATATGTGGCTTAATTTCTTTCTTATTCTTTGTTTCCCAGGCAAATCGTCCAGATATATTGTGCTGTGTGAAGTTGTCTGAGGGACAGCAGGGAAAATCAGAAGGTTGTCTGTTCCACTTTTTTAAGAAGATATATGCTCCTTTCATCTTGAAGGATTGGGTGCGCCCCCTGGTGGTAAGTGTAAAGAAACAAGACAAAAACATTTTTTATTACACTTTAATGCATTATGAATAGTGCTGTCAAACGATTAATCGCGATTATCGCATCCACAATAAAAAGTTTTTGTTTCATAATCTGTATACTTGTATATTATTTGTAATCTATAAATACAAACCACTGCATGTATATATTTAAGAAAATGTCAATGTTATATATTAAATAATGTATAATATAATATTAATATACGAATATGCATATAAATGTATAAACCTTAATATTTTTCAAAATCATATACTGTGTGTGTGTATTTATTTATATATATATATATTAATATAGTATATATACACAAAATCATGTCACAGTTAGACATACATAATACTATAAACAAAAACCTTTATTTTGGATGTGATTAATCATTTGACAGCACTAATTATGTGATGTATATCAATCAAATCCTGAATAAATGAATAATGTGATGCCGCTGCTACAATAAACATGGAAATTTTGTACAAATAGATTTGATCTAGTTTGGCATTTTTCAGAATTTTTGATTCTCTTTTGCAGGTTGCTGTGTTTGTGGGAATGCTGTCATTTAGTATAGCCGTTGTTAATAAAGTGGAGATTGGACTTGATCAGAGATTGTCCATGCCTGATGTACGTATATACCCATTCTCTCCCTTCAAACATATTTGCATTCTAAAAAACCTGATAGTTGTCATTGTGAACATAAATCTTTACCATCTCACAGGACTCCTATGTGCTGGATTATTTTGGAAATCTGAGTGAGTACCTGCACACTGGGGCGCCAGTTTACTTTGTGGTAGAGGATGGACATGACTACAAAACCTCAGAGGGTCAGAACGCGGTGTGTGGCGGAGTGGGCTGCAACAACAACTCTCTAGTCCAACAAATTTATACCGCATCTCTCTTGAATAACTTGTGAGTGACACTTTTTGACACCCTTTCCAATGAGAAAATTTACTTTCAGTAAAGCAGTCTTATTTTGGTATCAGTACCCTCGCTTTCATTACCCTTCAAAATGCGCAAATTGAAATTGTGAATTGAAAATACGCCTAATTGAAAAAATGTATAGTTTGCAAAAACGTCCATATATCGCAAAAAAGTTTTTATGCTTGCATGAGGTGGTTTTTCTGAATATTTGAAAATGGAATATATCGCAAAACTGCAATGGAAACAGTTTTTTTTTTCTCGCATTTCCAGGTCTCGCGTAAAAGTCACATAATCGTTCTTTAACGTACTGTAACCTCCAAGCAACACCTCATACGTGGCCGCTCTGAAGTATAAAGGGCTTTCCTTGCCATTAATGTTTGGATAACCCTTTATTTACACTGCACACATCTGCGGCACATTACAGCTCCAACACGGCCACCGGGCCACTCTAGTCAATGCTTGTGTTTATACCAGCAGCAGTTCTTCACACTGCTTCACTAGAGGTACTCGTTTAAGTCTCCTTTAATTAAAAAAAATAATATATGCTAGTGCAGTAGGGCTGTCAAAATGGCTGAAAAACAACATTCGAATTTTTTTTACTTAAATATTATCAAAATTCGAATTTGAAATGCATAATTTCAGTTAGGATGAAGAAAAGCTTTTGGCTTCTCTTCTTAGGCCACAAGAGGGCGCATCGAGCAAAATATTACTAATGCACGTTTATTCGCATTAGATAACATGACTATCTGTGAAAAAAGTGCCTATGTTTTTAAAATAATGTGTTAAACCAATTATATTAAGTTGCTAAAACAACTATAAACAAAACGGCAATCATGTATGTATGCATCGTTTAATACAAAGGGCGGAAAGCCAATCACACAGTACATTTTTTCATTTAAAAACACGTGTTGCAGTGGGATGGGGAAAAAACCCTGTCATAAAGTCTCGAGATATGTTTTTTTTTCAAAGTTGAACTTGCATAAATTTTACATGGCTTTCTAAACATGCGGCTCCTTTGTGCGAGATGTGAGTGCAATGGTGATAGATATCCCTCTAGAAAATGCGTGAAATATGTGTTCTGTGTGAACGGCTTGTTTTCAGTTTTGATGTAAACAAGATCTCCGTATTGATGTTCTCTTTTTCCACAATATTTTTAATGAACAGCGCCAGCAGCGCCGCATCTAGTGGCTTCAACTGGATAGGCTAACAAAAACATTATAATGCAACGACACTTACATCGTCATCGCATCTCGAAACTAACATCAACTAAAATTCGAATGTGGATTTTTATTTTTTTTGACAGCCCTATAGTGCAATGACTGCAATACACATAAAACTACCAAAATACAATGCCATGACTTTGCAAATTGTGAGAGGAAAAAATAGTTTGTCACATTAAATAATTTTTTTTTTTTAAATGAATTTTTGTTTATTTTAGAAAACCAAGTAATTTTTTTTAAATAAGTAGAAAAATGTTTTTGGTTTTAGTTAACTATAGTAACCATGCAGTAAACACATAGTGTTTGGCTTTTTGTCAGTCATGTAAGTTTCGGAAATTCTGAAGTGCTGAATTTACCAACTGCTTTCAGCTTTTGAATAACTTTTGTCAGATCAATAAAGCCATATTTTGTTGTAAATTTAGTACCAAGATCAACAATGTTCCATCGTCCTGGCTGGACGACTACTTTGACTGGGTGAAGCCGCAGTCCTCCTGCTGCAGATATTATAACACCACCGGAGCTTTCTGCAATGCTTCAGGTAAACCATTATCCACCGAATCAACAGAGCCCTGACCTCCACTGCCCCAGAGGACCTTTATCCAGGGTGGGGTTTGTTAGTTATTGAATTTTCACTTCAGAAGCCACTGTACAGATCACACTATTCTTGGGTCTTTGAACCTAAATATATTTAAATGGAAATTATGTGTCATGATATATGTAAATATACCATCACAATCAAAGCATTTTTTAGTATCAGATTATGTGGATAGTACTTCAAAAAAATACGGTCTTTTACTCACCCACAATTACAAACCTATTTGATTTTTGTAAAACCCAAAAGGTGATGACAGAATTTTTATTTTTGGATGAACTATTGTCCTGTATCCTTTTTTTTTTTTTGTTTTTTTTTTTTTTTTTTTTAATTGTGATGTTTCTTTCCATCAGTGGTGGATAAGACCTGTGTTCACTGCAGACCTATGACCACTAGTGGGAAACAGAGGCCTAATGGTACTGAATTCATGCGCTTCCTCCCCATGTTTCTCTCAGACAACCCAAATATCAAGTGTGGAAAAGGGTACGTTTAAATCATTTCCATTGATCAAATTTCCCATAAATCGCATGCATCCGGTACCTGTCCACCATCCATTTAGTGATCCATTTTGTGTCTGATTTGTATTTTACACAAGATTTCCAAGCAATTTGCCAAAATTGCAATCTCTAATTGGCTAATGTAATGCAATTTTCAGGATTCAGGGTACATAGGATTTTACCAGTATGCTATATACACCTAATGTTGGGTACAGTGACCAATAGTGTGTGTGTGTGTGTGTGTGTGTGGTGTGTATAATAGATATATATATATCCCCTTCAAGGTGGATTCAGCTCACAAAAAAGTTTAGGAATCTCCGTTTTGACTAATAGCTCCTTTTCTTTCCCATGCAGTGGTCATGCTGCATACAGCACTGCTGTGGATCTCATAGAGAACAACACTGGCGTAGGTGCCACCTACTTCATGAGCTATCACAGCATCTTGAAAACATCATCTGACTTCATTGATGCCTTGAAGATGGCGCGAGAGCTTACCGACAACATCACGCAGGCCATCGGGCCACAAGACAAGACTTACAGTGTCTTTCCTTACAGGTAAACACACCTTGCACATGGGATGATGTCTAAACCATCCTTATTGTGAAGCCCTTCACTAAAATAAAAAAAAAAAAGATCTCACAATTCTTTGCTTTTGCTCCTGTTTTTTTAAAGGATTTGATTTATAGTTAGTCCATGGAATGGCACATCCCTTTTCTACGTCCCATTAAAAGGATAGTTCACCCCAAAAATGAAAATTCTGTCATTATTTACTCACCCTCATGTCGTTCTAAACCCAAAAGACCTCCGTTCGGAACACAAATTAAGATATTTTTGATGGAATCTGAGAGCTCTCTGACCCTCCCATAGACAGCAGTGTAATTACCACGATCAAGGTCCAGAGATGTAGCAAGGAGATCGGTAAAATAATTAATGTGACGTCAGGGGTTCAACCGTAATTTTACAAAGCTACGAGAATACATTTCGTGCGTAAAGAAAAAAAAATAACGACTTTATTCAACAATTCATCTCCTCCGCATCACCCTAGCACCATTTTGGAGAGTATTCACTGAACGTAATTTGCGTATTCTGTTTTGTCACTGTGGCCACGGCTGATACCAATTGTTTTTTCCGCATACGTTTGTGTAAACGGCGTATCCGTGTGGCACAGCTGACACAAAACAGCATACGCAATTTACGTTCAGCTTTGTAAAATTACGGTTGAACCCCTGATGTCACATGGATTATTTTACCGATCTCCTTGCTACGTTTCTGGACCTTGATCGTGGTAATATCCTTGCTGTCTATGGAGTGTCAGAGAGCTCTCGGATTCCATCAAAAATATCTTAATTTGTGTTAGAAGATGAACGGAGGTCTTACGGGTTTGGAACAACATGAGGGTGAGTAATTAATGACACAATTTTCATTTTTGGGTGAACTATCCCTTTAAGAGTGGTGATATTGTACAAAGGTATCATAAACATGAGACTCTCTGAATGCAAACAAGTGTATGCTCATGAGGGTCAGTTATGTAGGGCAGCCCTTTTTCTATTCCTCTGGGTGAGTGTTAACTGTGCAAAAAGTGTTGCTGGTTCTAGCAGCTTTCACATACCACAGTAAATCACTTCTGTAATAAAACATGAATAAAACATTGAAATTCCTTACATTATTTTAATGAATACTGGGATTATCAGTTTAACACAATTTCATAGTTAAATATTTGAAAAGTCACACAGTAAAATAATGCCTTCTGAGGAATTTTCATGTTGTAAAAATGAGCATAAAGTTTGGTTATTTTATAACATATTAATGGTGTACCAAAAAGGTTGTAGAAATTGTAGTTGTTGTTGTTTATTAGTAATAGTCATAGTAGTACAACTGGTAGGTTTTTTTATATTATAGATTATATTATCTATTTGGTGCCTGCCTAAGTTTCACAGTTAAAATATTTTTTTTAATTAACTACCTCTAGATGATTATTTAGTATCATATTTATGTAATTGTGCCAATACCAAATGTCTTTGTGTGTGTATATATATATCTATATATATCTATATATATATATATCTATCTAGTTATATATAAGATGCACGATATTAATCGGCCGAATCGTAATCGGACGATAATGGCTTTAATGTAAATATGACACTTCGCCTGATTGAAAACTTATGCCAAGAAATCCGATATGTCTTGCCGATAGAGGAATACTTAGCCTCGCCTGTGCTCAGGTGTGTTCGCTATATATCCTGTCAGCAGTGTGGCTCATTCTTGAAGCAAAGTTTTGCTGATGAATGAGTTAGATCACTCTTTTGGACTCTGCATTTAATCTGTAAAGCACGTACATAATGATGCTTTAGAGCAGTGGTCTCCAACCTTTTTAGGCCCAAGATCCCTGACCTCGGCCTTTATGAAAAACAAGATCTACCTATTGAAAAATTGATAGAAAAAGACATCCCAGATTGTACTTCAAATTTCAGGCCTTTTACTTAGTATTTGAATTGTGATGCGCCGATCATAGCCTGAAGTCGATTTTTTTTCTTTTTTTCTTTTTCTTTTTTTAACTAGCCAATTGGATTCTGATACTGACACTGATTTTTAAGCAAATTTTTTTTTATTGGCTATTTGCTTTATAACAAACAAACTGGCTTTAAACAAAAATATCTAGCCATTTGAAATTAGAGGCAGCCACTGCATTTTAATCATGATCTGCAGGGCAGTTGTTTTTGATTTAGATTAATTTCAGGATTTAAACAAAAACAGAATGGTCTGACTTTAGGTGTTATTTATTTATTTGCTACATAAACATCTGCACGAAACAAAAACAGCAGGTCTAAATGAGACACATGACCACATGTTGCCAGGTTTCGCAATAACTAGTCCATCCGTTTCGAGGGGGGTTGCCCTGTAAAAATCGCATTCGGGGGTAAAATGCATGTTTTGTTTTTTTTTTGGCGGGATCTCCAGTAAATTCACATTCCGGGCCTAAATATCATGTTATTGGGGTTGCTTCAACCCGCGGACATGAACAACAACCCCGCGGCACCAGTGTTAAAGTAGCCCAATTGGACTTGGCAACACTGTTTATGAACCGACCGCACTATAGTGTTTCCTTGTTTACCGATGTAAACAAAGCAGAGTTGCGCTTTATAAGGAGAAGAAAATGCCATTGGCATCGAAACTTTTCTCAAGACAGTTCACTTCAGTGATACATTAATATAACCCCATAAATGTAATGCATTTTGTACTTATTTTTACTGGGGGGGGGGTTTCGGGATCACTGGGACCGTGATAAAGATCTACCGTTGATTGCGATCGATGGGTTGGCGCCACTCACGCGTTTGGTGTATGATAGAGTAAACCGTAATAGCACGTGCAGTGACAGCCTCCCCCAGGTCCTAACGCCTGTTTGGTAATTAGTCTGTAGGGGGTGCTGTTGGCCTACTTCTAATGAAATGAAATTAAAATACACAAATAACATTAAGATTGTTTTTCTGATTAAATAAAGCAGTAATTGAAGCCACAAAATCATGAGTATGTTTTGATTTAAAGGTCAGAAAAGGCTATAGCTTTCCTCAAACAATCAACATGACTCTTGTAAATAAGTAATTTTTTATTTATACTGATTTATTCCTTCTGTGGTCATAATGTTTGTTTTTAACAAATCATAAGCTCTAAAAAGATTTTTACACTCTTTTGCTTTAGACCCATCTACAATGTGAATCTTTAAAATCAATTTTAGGTGTTAACACTGCTGCATCTTTCTGGGGGGAAAGCAGCATTGATAGTTTATTTATAGTTATTTAAATGCTTCTCATGTACTGTCAGACACCTTCATTATTGTTTATTTACTTCTAACAAATAAGTTAAATTAAAATATTTTTGCTTCTAATTCGTATGCCAGGAGAGACTTGGTGTTGATTTCAAACAAAATAATTATATATCGGTATCGGCCAAAATGAGTTAAAATATCGGATATCGGCAAAAATCCAATATCGTGCATCCCTTACATATATATTTATTAATAATAGAACACTTAAGCAACAGTTAATTTCAAAATAAGTAGCCTTGTGTCACATTTATGAGGAGTGTGGTTATACTAAATCTTTCTTTCAGGGTTCCCATGCTTCTTGAAAGTACTTTAATTTCAGAGATATGGATTCAAGGCCTGGAAAGTACTTGAAAACAAACATAGGTCCTTGAAAGTGCTTGAATTAAATTCGAAATAAATTTGTTATGCAGGGATTAAAGTTTTCCGTCGCTACGACGGATTTCCGTCAATTGGGGAAAAAAAATTAGGGGAAAAGAAACCTGTATCGCGTTGTTGTTGTTGTTGTTCTGCCGGCACACCAAAAATCATTCCCGGCCACGGCTGCAGCTTCTCAGTGACAACATAGTGACGCCGCTCGCATCATTCACAGTCGGGTTATTAGCAGAGAACACAGAGCAGGACTTGAATTTCGGCGCGGGATTGCGGCTATTAATTACAATTGTACTCATTCCCGCAGGTTCCGCGCTTTAAAGCATGTGCAAATGATACGTTCCGTCATCTGTTATCGTGTTATGAGTCTTGAGAACACACTTCGCGCGCTCTCATTTTCTGTGTGCCCACAGATCGCGATAAGGAGAGTGACAGCTTTTAATAGTTAAGGGAGTCTGCCAATGTGATATTGATTGAATACAACAGTTCAGTAAACAAGTACTGATTTTGAAGCCTGATTTTGCTCTATTTCTTTAACGAAAATGGTTCCAAATATAGTAACAGCTCAGCCACTTCGCATCTCTAAAAGCAAACACAGCAAAGTTTCATTCATTCAATGAAAGTGCGCTTTTGAACGAATCTAGTCAGTGATTCATGATTACCCATTCATAAAGACAGTCACTTGCTTCATTCCTTCCTGAATGAATCAGCCGTTCGAACGAATCAATTGAATGAATGATTCAGTGATAAAATCAGTGACTTGTCGCCATCTGCTGGTGGATTTAGTTTCATTTTTAGCGTATAATTTCAGTTATTTAAATAATTTAATATTTCTGTATTCAAAATGTTATATTTAAAACATTAATCTCCACATAAATTTATGAATTTAATTGCACTCATGCCACCTCTGAGCCTCATTAAACGTCTGAAAATGTACCTACAAGCCACTTTTGAGTTGTTCTGTGCCACCTCTGTACAAATACATTTTTTATTAATACTAATTTCATATGATTGGTAACCTATTTGTCTTATTCTACTTCTTATTATATTGTTTTAAATAGAAATTTTAAAAAGCTTATAAACATACATTTTTGAATTTGACATGGATGGAAAAAGATGCCATTACAAAGGTAAAAAGAAAATACCCCTGTAAGTCACTTTGAGTCAAATGTCACCTTGTATTAGGAAGGTTAATTTTTGATCAGAATTTTTTATTATTGATCAGAAGGTGCTCCTAATTTTTTTTTTTAAGTAGGAACACAAGTGCTCCTAATTACAATAGAAGAAAAAACTTTGCTTTTAAAAACTGTGTGTGTGACTGGTATGGCTGTGGAATGGGGGTTGGCTGAGGAACATTTTTCTTGATTTTTTTTTATTTCTTTGCGTTAAGCCCTGTTTATGGTGCTATTTAAAAATTGTCCTATATGTTCTGTCAAAGACAGAACGAAACGGCACTAATGATTTGGGGTGGAGATGGGGTAGCGCGAAAAAAAACGTAGTGTCTGTGTTGATGCGCAGCCTAGAGCCTTGGGGACTGTTTTCTTAAACCCGCTCCCGCTGAATTTCTGACCATTACCGCCCACTCCCACGATTTTTGTGTCCGCTTCCGCAAACATTCTAATATTGTATATTATTTTCGCACATCAGGGAGCCACTATCAATATGCGGGGTATTGAATTCGCATTTGAATGAGCGCTCGCTATTCACTTTCGATTTTGCGATCATGCATACTCTGTGTAAAGGGAGCACGTCTTACAGTGTGTGCATAATTATTAGGCACATTGATATTCTGATCAAATTTTTTTCCAAGCACATTTTACCAATTCCAAACCACATCAATCTTAATAACTACTATTATTTTTGTATTTAGTCATTTAGAAGTGATATATAATTGTACATGAAGGCTGGGAATAAAAAAAACTCCTTATTAAGGTGTGCATAATTATTAGGCAGGTTTCCTCTACAGATAAAATGAGTCCAAAAAGAGATTTAACTCAGATTGAAAAGTCAAAAAATTATTAAATACCCATGAGAAATATTAAAAACGAATGCAATACAGAAATTTCAAAGTTAAGGCATGACAATTGGTCAGCAAAATGCTCATTGGGTCAGCAGGTTCAGACAAAAAACAGTTGGAGAAGAAAAGAGCATGTTAACTGCAAAATAATTAATGTGAAGAATTAAGTGTGAAACCATCAGGAACCTTTTAGTCTCCAGTGCCACTATTTTCCAGAACTGCAACCTTGAGTCTCCAGAATTACAAGGTGACAGGTTCTCAGAGACTTTGCTTGGGTAAAAAAATCCTAAAAAATGACCCCTACTTAAAAAGAATAACATTCTGAAGTGTTGTGAAATACATGAAGACTATTTTTTTTTTTATAGGCTTTATGGACAGATAAGTTGAGAGTGACTCTTGAAGGACCAGCACCACATCCTCTTGTACCACTGAAGATTTTATCTTCCAGAATCTGGCAGTAAGTTCTGGGAGCTCATTTTTGTCAGTCTCTGCAAGACAGACTTTTCAGGATAGGAGATGGACTAAAAATGAGCTCCCAAAACTTACTGCAACATGGCGCTAAGGAGAAAAATGTAGAACGTGAAAAATTGGAAAAACAGCTTAGTGAAAAGCGTTTACAGTTTAAAAGCAAATAAAATTCCTTTTTTTTTTTTTTTTTTTACTAGTTGCAAATGTACACGGTTGAAAAATGCTCCATGGAATTTTTAAAAATACTGACGTTTTGAGCAGCTGCATGTTTTGAGCTGCATTCCTAGGTCAAAGATGAAAAAATGGGATTTACAATAAAGTAATTTACAAAATTATTTTGACTTGAGTTTATTTATTAATGAGTAATCTATCTTTTGAGTGAATGTGCAAATTTTTAATGTTAACAGGTTTTACCATGTTATTACAACATTTAACCTTTTTTTTATTAATTTAAAAATTTAGAAATTCTTTCAAATTTAAATCTTGTACAAGAACTACAGCAAAAATCAGTTTGATGCATATTTTATCAATATTTTAGAAATTGAATTTTATCACCAGTACTGATGTCAATGGATTTCATTAAATTCCTTTGAACACAACATTTACATTAAAAATGTCAGAGTAATAATGTTTTGAATGTGTAGGTTTCATAAATTTAGACCGTTTTGAGCAGTTAAGTGTAAGTGAAATGTACAAGGTTTAAGGTCTTTCATGGCAGTTCATATTCTGGGGTGTGAATTTGATTAGGTGCTTGATATAGAATAAATGGTGCTTTAAAAAGTCCTTGAATCTGGTGTTCATGAAAAAGTGGGAACCCTGTTCTTTATATATAAATACATGCATACATACTAGGATTGTCAATTGCAATCAGTAATTATCGCCGTGGCCCCTGACCTGTTTGTAAATTTCTTTCTCCCCCATGGACAGTGTATTCTACGTCTTCTATGAACAGTATCTCACGATCATCTATGACACTGCCTTTAACCTTGGTATGTCGTTGGTGGCCATCTTTGTGGTGTCTACTGTGCTTTTGGGCTTTGAGCTGTGGTCGGCAGTACTGGTGTCCTTCACCATCGCCATGATCCTGGTCAACATGTTCGGAGTCATGTGGCTGTGGAATATCAGCCTCAACGCGGTCTCTTTGGTCAACCTTGTCATGGTGAGTTAAAGGAATAGTGTTTCATGGAACTGGTAATACAGGATTGTTGAAGCTTGTGACCTACATATAACATGCATTACTGAAACCCTTTTATCAGTGCTCGCTAACATCATTTACCATAATTGTTTCCTTTACAGTGTTGTGGCATATCAGTGGAGTTCTGCAGTCATATTGTGAGGGCTTTCTCTGTCAGTACCAGGAGCTCGAGGGTGGATCGGGCAGAGGAGGCGCTGGCACACATGGGCAGCTCTGTGAGTGATGTTTGCTACTGCTTTATGAATGTGACGTGCACAAACACATTCTTGGTGAACGTGAAAGCATATAATGTGAGTGCAGTGAAGCGTCTTCTTACATGCTGCTCTGACTCCGCAGGTGTTCAGTGGTATCACCCTCACTAAATTCGGTGGAATCCTGATTCTCGCCCTGTCCAAATCCCAGATCTTCCAGATTTTCTACTTCCGCATGTATCTCTCAATAGTCCTGCTAGGAGCCGCTCACGGCCTCATCTTTCTGCCTGTATTACTCAGTTATGCAGGTAAATCACAATATTCTAACATTCACCATTTGTTTTAAAGAAGTCGTTCACCTAAAATTGCGAATTTGAGGACGAAGCACTAAAAAAAAAACCCTTAAAGAAGCCCCTTGATTTCCATGGCAGACAAAATCTCAAAATCCAGTTCTAAAAATGAAATTAATAGTGTTATGTGGAATGCCACATAATTTGTCACATTTTGGATGACTAAATCTAAATTAGAGCTGTACACTTAAAATTTCACCATTTCACTTAAAAGAAACCATTGTCAGATACACACACAGAAAGGTCAAAGGGCTTCAAGACATCCCACCAAAATAAAAGTCAAGTTTAACTTGGAGAAACTGATGAAACACATTACTATTGTACATTATAATATTCTTTTTAAAGTAATAAAAATAATAGTTAAATTATTACAACTCATTTTTAAGGAATACATTAATTTTCTTCCAGGTAAACCTGTTGCGCAGCACTTTGTTTGAATTATTTAATTACATTTTCAAAAATTGAATTGTTAATCTTTCATGCCTTCATTTAATTACCACTGTTTTTTGATAAAAAATTTGTATTAGAGCATAAGTCCAGAAAAAAATGTAAACGGACAAGTTAAAAAAAAAAAAATGTAAGGTTGTTTTAAAAATGTTAATAACGTATTTAATTGTTAAAGTTGTCTTAATTCAATTGATTAGACATGCGTTTTAATAAAAGTATTAAAATGGAATTCAGACATTAAAATGTGAAAACCGTTTTCGTAGGGCCCTAAAAACTTAATTTTTGTTAACATTTGAATAAATTGTTGAAGTTTAATGACTTAAATTAATTTGACATGCTTTTTGATTACTAAAATTTTATTTAACCATTAAAATGAAATACAGGAAATTAAAAAAAAAGTGTATTTGGGGAAAGACTTCCTAGACTTCTGAAGCCAGCCACATAAAGTCTTCTAAACCAAATATTTGGATTGTGCCAAAAAGAAATAAAAATATGAAAATGTGAAAGAAGTTCTCTCCCTTTCTTTCTTTTCACAGGCCCATCTGTAAATAAAGCAAAAATCATGGCTGCTCGCAACAGGTTTGTGGGTACGGAAAGAGAGCAGCTTATCTACTAACAGCTCTGTGACGCTGAACAGCAGTGGACAGCGCCAGCTCTTCATTTCCATGTTACATGCTTAGTAACACTTCAACAGACTTAACTCAAGACCCCCTTCGGGTGTACAGAAGACCTTTTTCCCAGCTTTCCCTTTCAACATCCACCAAAAAACCTCAACTCTGAAGAATAGGTTTGGAAGATCCTTTCAGTATTGAAGTGATCGAGTAAGGAGAGTCTGTATGTGGAAAAGATGACAGTCATTTCCTCAAATGTGTGTGAACATCAAAAAACATGTTGTAACCACATGTAACGCAGCAGTCACTGTGGTAAACCAACCAAACGAGACAACAAATGCAAAACAAATTGTATCAATGCGTGTAAGAAATGTGTAACTAATCCTTTTTATTTATTTGTGTTTCTTTTCATTTTTGTTGTTAGTGTGTTTCATGCATTTACTTCACAGATATTGAGAGAACTGTCGACAGTGAGGCACGATGGACAATCTCTTGATTTATTGTGATTCTATGACGAGAACAACATGTTACACTGACGGCTATCAGTTTGCTGTTAGCGCTAGTGGTTAGTCTTAGCTAATTAACTAAGTTGGGAAAATGGGATGCAGTGGCACGATACACATTTATGTTTTTAAAATGTTTACTTGCGAAGTTGTGCTGTGCTGCATTAATAAGCATTGACATGCTAAGAAAGGGAGTGCTAGCATACATTTAGAGACTTGAACCACTAGGCTAACCTGAGGTTTAATTAACCAAAACACAAGTACACTTCGGCACTGCAGTTTGGTTTAAACTCACATTCCTCAGGATTTGCCTGCTTCTTTCCATTACTAACACGATGTAGCTTTAGAAAGGCTGCTAAAACAGGTTTTGTACCTCATAAGGTAGGTGGGGGTAACACTTTTGAATCAACATGTGTCTATGGCAAAAATGTGTTTGCATACAAATAAATGGTTATTTTTTACAAAGATAAGTTTGGATTGATAATGGGCTGTCAGGGGTTGGCATTGGCAACATGGACATATTTGAAAATGTAATCGTTTTTTAAAATCACGGATGTTCTAACAGTTTAAAGTTTGTGCTTTATGGGTAACAGTCCTTGATTTGAAGAATTTTTGAAATAAAAGAAAGATACTAATTTGTATTAAATGGAGTTATTTATTTTTAATTGTTTTTCACAAGGGTGGACAAGTGCAAAACAAGTCCACTTCAGCATAGTTAGAGTTTTTATTACGGAGTAATATACTTTAAAATGCAAGTGTGCATGTTAGTTCAAATTAAATTGAAAACGAAGGCCTAGTTTAACCCTTTAACTGTCACCCGTCCCCTCTGTGGGACGCCTACGTTTACTTCACTATATTACAATTAAATCCTAATCATGACCAACTATATATCGTTGGAAAGGTCCTAAATAGATATTTTACCAATGTTTTTGTTAAAAAATTATGTAGGAAAAGTAATAGATTGATTTATGACAAGAGTGCACCTCAAAAAATCTACATCATAACAGGAGTTCTGACCGTTGTCAAAAAAAAAGTTGTCTTTGTTGCACACTTTAGAACTCATCAGAAATGATATATCAATTGAAAACGTTAAATCTCAAAATTCAGCCTTTGAAAGCCATTTTAAAATCAAACATTGCATCACCATGAAAATGGTACATCAATATCATGTTACAAAATGTTTTCGTTCATGAAATATAAAAACGTAAGTTTGGATCGTGCACTTTCACGTCTATGTTCAAAAATGTGAGTGACAGTTAAGGGGTTAAATTTATATTAAATGCAATTAGTTGAACTTCAGAGTGCTTTTTGTCCCCAAATAAGTAGGACATAACTCTTTATATCCAACTTCATAATTTTCTTGTCTTTGAAATGTGGTTAAAGTGTACTGCAGATATACAATAAACAAAATATACAAACACTTGCTGGTCTCCACTGACTTCCATAGTATGGAGAGAGAGAAAAAATACTGTGGAAGTCAGTTGCTATGGGAAGTGTGGCAGCATGGCAACTAATATATGTGTGTATATGCTTAAAATTGCAGCAGGTGCAATATAACACCTTTAATGATGCACATTTATGCACTTGTAATATATTGTCAATTATAATAGATATATAATTATACTAGCAGGGGCGAATGCAGCACTTCATTGTTCAGACAGATATGTTTTATAAAGTTGTAAGAAAAGCTGCTAACGATTCAGGTGCGTGAGTGCTTCCTGAATTAATCGAACTAGATCATGAACAATTTTAGACCTTTTTGCAAACCCGTTTTTGATCTGGCATCGTTAGATTTGATTCTAGACATCGGATAGAAAGCACACGACATGACTGCCGAAGTATTATCAGGAATAAAAAATTCTCGGGTACGGTAATCATATTGTCAGACAAGGATTTATCAGCATTATTTTCCAGTGAATTCCAATGCAACCGTGCGGTGGCGCCACGCGCTTTCATCTGAACTGCCAAACGAAGAAAAAATGTAATCAGTGCCTGCACACATCCAGAATGACCTACATATCTCTGCTCTGTAAATGCACCATTATGCATATTATTTTTAACATTTTGTTTGGCTTTTATGATATGCCAACCCTGGTAAATCTGTTTTAACACTTAAGATGATCATTTGTTGTGCACACAGTCAAGAGAATTAAAGGGCTATGGAAAACAGACTTATGTTAAAACACAAGCATTATAATAATACTGATAAATGAGTCAAACTAGACATCGTGCAGTACAAAAGCTATGGCAGTGCCTGACCTGAGCTGACTGCCTCCAAAGAGTTGTTGTCATACTAGCTGCCAATTCATCATTTATTAATATGTTTCTATCTTGGCCCGTGTGGTGGAGAGACAATAAAATATTGATTTCCTCTGGTTTAGGCTGGCAGTAAAGACCGGGTTCTCCTGTACAGATAAAAGTAACATTTCTACAAGGGAAATGTTACTCCACCCCACCCCCTCCCCCTTATTCGTTCTTGCATGCTTTCAAAAATTCCTTGGAATCATGCTATGATTAAAACTGTAACAAAAACCAACAGTTTCTTCTTCATTTCTATAATTATACATTGAAATGCCACTAAAGGGACTGTCTGGTGTCACTCTAACCTCTAGTTAATCGCCAACATTCATAATCACAGTCATAAACTTCACTTCTGCATAAGCTGATTATATAAATGTTACACTTGCACAGGCAATGTTCACCAATCACACACTCATCGTCTTAAGAAACGCTATGACCAAACTTGCAATACAGCAAGAGCTGGCTATGGTGCAGTCTCAAAAATCTGGAGCTCAACACGCTCAAAACGGAGATGATAGTGGACTTCAGGAGAAACCCCCCTGCTCTCCCTCCACTCACCATCATGGACAGCACTGTGACTGCAGTGGAGTCATTCAGGTTCCTGGGCACCACTATCTCTCAGGACCTGAAGTGGGACACTCACATTGGCTCCATTGTGAAAAAGGCCCAGCAGAGGTTGTATTTCCTTCGCCAGCTGAGGAAGTTCAACCCGCCACAGGAGCTGCTGAAACAGTTCTATCTGCTCCATTGATCCATCCTCTGCACTGCTATAACTGTCCTGGGTTCACTCATCTACCAAATTCGACCTCATAAGACTACAGAGGATAGTCCCGGGCTGCTGAGGTCGAATCACTGGGACAACCCTCCCTTCTCTTCAAGTAATTACTGATCCAAGTGACAAAAGGCTGGCAAATCACTCCGGACACCCCTCACATCCGCACACTCCCTCTTGAACTTTTGCCATCTGGTCGACGCTACAGAGCACTGAGCACCAGAACGGCCATACACAGGAACAGTTTCTTCCCTCAGGCCATCCATCTCATGAACACTTGACAATAACTGTGGAACACACACTATTTATTCACTCATACACTTATTTATCTAACACACATACTCAGTCTACATTTTAATTTTGCACTAATATACCTATACATACAAAACTATCTATTGTAATATACCTGTACATACAACTGTCAATTTATATATTTTATTCCTTATTTACTTGTTTCTATAATATATATATCTATTTTTTTTTTTTTTTTTTGTTATCTTTTTTTTTTCTGTCACGTGGACTTCTGTCATGAAAACAAATTCCTCGTATGTGCAAACATACCTGGCAATAAAGCTAATTCTGATTCTGATACGGCACAACAATATGCAAACTAAATTTTACATTTCCACTGTGTTAGAAAAGCCCTATAGTCAAATGAAACTCAAATTTTACAACAAACGGATTCATTCTTTAAATAACAATACTACTACTTTTATTAATAATAATAAAGTGTAAAAGCTGCAGATATCAAAATAGAAATCACCCTCCCCTGCTGACCTTCCCAATATAGTATTTAAAATGGCAACATTTTTACACAAATTATTTTAGGTTTAAACTATACATTTTATACTTGCTTTTATTTCTATTTTTAACCAGTAATTCAAAACCAAATTGCAAACATATTATTGTACCTTTTCCTTCTTCTAAATTAAATTGACCAGAATTCGGCACCTGTAATGTGGGGCCCAAACGATTTCACAGAGCCATTAATAAATAAGCGTCTGGAATTCAGTGTCTTGCTTTTGCGTCACTGGCTCACAGTTACTGGGGTCGTTTGACAGCAGAACAGGCCACGAGTGGAGAGAAAGGAACTGGATAGCCATCTCAAGTGCAGGAGGCAGGGTTCAGATTTGTCGGCCCATCTGCAGCGCTTTCCCGGGAATCCAGTTTGTGTCGTTTCATTCAGAGCCACCGCTGGCCAAACCTCACAAGGCCACATTCAATTAGGCCTATTGAAAATGCTTTCAAGCACTTCCTTGTTTACAAACTGCCTTATAAAGGCACACGGAGCGGAACCAAGAGGGTAAAACTGAGTCACCGCAGACAGAGGAAGGAGATAAATTGCCACCTCAGCCAAAATTCCGACCATTTGAAAAGGAAGCGAACGGACGGATGCATACCTTGACCATTTACACATATTTCTCCACAATGAGGGTGGCCAATGCGTGCCCAGGAAAGATTCAGGAATTTCAAATCAGGAAAGGGCTTTTATTGCAGGCTGAAGGGGGAATTAGTTGGTGAATGGATAGGGCTAAGCTACATACACAGTGTCCGCAGTCAGGCCCGCGTGTTTGTTTTTATCACCGCATGAGACTGGTGTGACCGGGCCTTGTTTACTTTGGAACTGTGTCAGAATTAATTCTCTGCTTGAAACCCTTTCTCGATTGCATCAGAGCTATGGGAACAACATTTCCAGAGCCCATCTGATGTTTTGGCTGCTGCTCTGAAGTTAGTGACTTGATATTTACACACATTTAACTAAGAACTCTATTTTACTTCAAATTCTGACGGATACGCCACATATATATATATAAAAAAATATTTTTCTGAATAGTATAGAAGTATGTTTTTGGATGAAATGACCGAACGAAAATGAAGTATTTCTGGTCTTATTTAGATTCAAATCCTACAACTTTGGCTAATGTGCATTGTGTGGTTTTATTGTATTTATTAGTTTATGGGTGAAAGGATAGCTGTCATCAGGCATTTAGTGCTGATGAAATCAGCCCATAACACTGAACGATGGAGTGTTTGCTCACCTGTCAAATAACAGACTTAATCTCTGCAATATGTGTCAACATCAGCTGGCCACTCGTGATAAACAGACGTTACATTCAAAAATTCGTATCTATTACTTTCTGGAAAAAAGAAATTTGGTGATAACACTTTTATTCTTATGAAAATAAGAGTGGAATTGTGTATTTGTGTTTTGCACATTTTCTTGCCAAAGTCGTTTACAAGAATGTGTTCCTCATATCAGTGCCAATTACCAGAACGTGCAGTTAAGAATAAGTCAAGTGTGAAGGGTGTGCCTCAAGAACCAGACGGAACATCAAGAACATGCACTGTTGCTTGAAAGTGCAAATAATAGTGATGGAAGAGCAATGTTAGTCAGGAGAGCTGGAAATGTGAGGTTGATAACTTGATAAGACTGTTGTATGTTTGTTGAATCTACACCTTTTTTTAAAAATTAGTTCCATTTAGTTTCACGTTTTAGTCCTGCACGTTTTAGACACTGCACCAGTGTCTAAAACGTTGTTTGTTGTTGTTGTTGTTGAAAGTCTCTCCCGATAGCAATCACTAAGTTAAGTGGTCTAAATGTATTTATATGTATTCATATTGTCTGTGGAAGGCGTAGGACCATAAAATGTTTGTCAAATCCTAACCCTTAGTCCAAGGGCTACAACAGGCTGTCCTACCTGCCTGTCAACGCATGTATTTGCATACTTCCGCACACCCTGTTCGCACAGACATGATACATGATACATCAACGTGTTCCATTTAGCTCCTGCAGACCAAGTAAGAATGGAAGGCATTATTATTGTAATATTATGCACTTTGTACTGTAATGAATTTTTTCTCCAGTGATTGAGACATGAGGTAATCTGACAGCGTTGCATTCAACCCTTGCCCAATGTCGTCTCTCATCGTGTTGCTGGTTAGCCTCTGGCCTGCCTGAGAGCGTTCATGTGTTTTGGAGGAGGTGTGGCTTTGGAGACTGATTATTCAGGTAGGGTGAGATCTTATGCTTTAAAAGATAGCTTGCCATTGCTAGCCTCTCCGAAATCGCCTACCAGCTAGTGGTTAAAATGGGAACTGCAGTCCAAATCCAAAATATTGGAGAGCTTCTCCCGCCCTTCCACCTCAGGCCTTGACGCTCATGCTGGTTGCCAGATGCAAGTGAAACTGAAAATGCTAGCCCTACAGTGTAAGGTGTAAGTTGTTTTATCAGTGTTTAATATGTACTTGTTCACAGACCGCGATACCATTCGGTACAGAAATTTGAAAAACATCCATTTCCTGCTAAGATTTGAGCGTTGTTGAGCGATGATCATTGTAGCCAATCACAGTCATATCTGTTGAGCGCATGAACACAGTGACCAATCAGCGCTGTTTAAGAATCTGCTCAACACCGCTCACTAGACCAGAGCTTGTTAGATGGATGCTGAGACTTTTTAGGAATCAGAATTTGCAGAATTTGAGAATTTGCAATCTCTGACTCAGGTCATTTGCTGGCTTCAGTGGCTGCAATATGCTGTATTTTCTGCCAACTGGCAACCTGGAATGTTGAACTCCTATTGGGTACACTGAAAATCACGCAGACCAAACCAAAAACAGACATTCTGACACAAAATGCACATTTCAAAGCAGAATAACTGGCTGTAGCGTTGTTTTTCAGAGAAACAAATATGTGAACTTAGCATTTTTCCTAAATATCTGCAAACATATTGCAGTAATTTTATGCTTTGTACAGTCAAGTACAGTACTGTCCGACTCCACACTTTTGTGACGTAATGTGGCTTTGACTGTTGGGTCAAAGGTGCATAACAGCCACATAGGGGGAAACCCTACTTCTGAAACTTAAAATGAGCAATGGGACAACCATGCTCCTGGAGAGCTACCATACAGCAGAGTTCAGCTCCAAGCCCAATCAAACACACATTAACAAGCTAATCACAGTTTTCAGAGTTAGCTGTAAATTACAGGCAGGTGTGTTGGAACAGGGCTGGAACTGACGTCTGCAGCAAGCTATCTCTCTATGAGGAGGGTTGGAGACCCCTGCATTGCAGTCCTGTGGACTTCATGGACATGCGCATATATACAACAGCCATTATAAGTCAGCAAGACCCCAAGTGCCAAGTTTGCCATCTGGCACAGGGCCAAAGCTCAGTTTCATCCAGCATGTATACAAGTTGACTTGTACTCCAAGCAACCTCGCCATTGAATGTGACAAACAATGTGTATTTCATCCTTCAAATATTAGATTTCTTAGACAAGGGGTGTCAAATCCTGCTCTTGAAGGGCCACTGTTCTGCAGAGTTTAGCTCCAGTCTTAAATAAATACACTTGAACCAGCTAATCAAGGTCTTTAGGATTACTCTGCAAATGATTCTAAATGCAGCAGCACGTCTTGTTTTCAATTAGCCCAAGAGAGCCCATGTCACACCGCTTCTCATCTCTCTGCACTGGCTACCAGTTGCGGCTCGCATCAAGTTCATCATTGGTGCTTGCCAACAGAACAGCCACGGGCTCCGCACCCTCCTACCTCCGCTCTCTCCTAAGCATCTACATCCCCTCCAGAAGCCTGCAGTCGGCAGCTCGTGGTCCCATTGCAGAGAGGCACAAAATCACTCTCCAGGACATTATCTTTCACCTTCCCCTGTTGGTGGAACTCCAAATTCTATGCCTTCACCTTTTCTGTTCTCTTACTATCCTAATCCCTAGCTTTGAACTATTTTGAATGATGACTGAAACCTTGTATAATGGGCACTTCTTGTGTTTAATGCCATCTTATGGTAAATCGCTTGTAAGTCCTCAATTGTAAGTCGCTGTGGATAAAATCATCTGCATGAATAAATTTAAATGTAATGTTAACGTACTAGAAACTTCCAGGTAAGTGTGTTGTGGCAGGTTAGAGCTAAACTCTGCAGGACTTAAACTCTATCCCTCCAGGAGCAAGATTGGAAACCCTTGACCTAGACAGATGACTGTAGCTCTACTTCGCAAAACATGCTGTTGCTCACTTAGAACTAATATAAGTATAAGCCCGAAGTATACTTTTGCGCCATCTCACGGACAATGTGTCTGACATAATTTTTGGCATCAGCATAGTCTGTTGATGTCCATGCAGACCAATTAATCTAGCCGAGTAAACTTGAAGAGTCCACTGTAGTGTGCATGCATCTTCTACTTGAGAATATTGCGGAGCAAGTTGTTTTCAACAGGTATTTAGTTACTTGACACTACAGCTCAGACTTTTGAAGGAAACTTTATCTTTCCATTCGAATACTGGGGTTTGTTACTGCAACACTAACACAACAACATATGTAACAAGACCACACACTTGCAATGCACTGGCCAAGCCTTAATGACTGCTGTCGCATACTTGTGTAGAGTGTTTTTTATTTTAGTTTGAGTGTGAAATATATTACTGGTGAGTCATCTATGTTCTGTTAGTGTCTGGGAGTTCATAGATGAACTGGTTGTCATGTGGACAGATGGGAGAGGGTGGCGAGTTGATTCAAGTGTATTTATCGGCTTGGGTGTAGGCTACTGTTTGATGAAGGATTGAAAGTACCAGAGTTAATGCCATTGGAATTGTCTTGAAGTTGATTCTGGTAGTCAGTGCAGTTGAGGTATAACATAAGAGAGTTTGCAGTGGTCAAACACGGGTTGTTTTGAGGCATTGAGGGAATGTGGCAGATACACATGAAGAAGGAATAGAGCTTGTACAAGAGGCCAGTTGACTGAATCTTCAACGTTGTGGAGCATGAATTAGCAGAACCCAACAGGTTTCTTCTATTAAGCATTAAGTCGTATTGAGAAAGTGGAGTTCAGGGTGGATGTTGTTATCTGCAGATATTGGAGTAAAAAAACTGAGGCGAAACAGTAGACCATTCTTGTGACGTCAGAAGCAGGGATCAAAATTAAGGTTTGACAAATCAAAATTAGCTTCAGTAAGTCAAGTTGGCTAAAACGTCTGTTGTGAGCCGTTTGGATAAAAGCAACTGCCAAACAAATAACTTAAATGTCATTCAAATATATTTACCAGGGAAACTGCAGACTAATAAAGCAAAGAATTATTTGTGGTCCCTAGTAAGAAGGAGCTAGAGGAGCTGGTGTTTAAGAAATTGTGGTAGTGATTGTTTGACACTGTGGTATTGACATACTGTATCAAGATAATCAGTAAGATAATGCGCTACAGTCCATTGTAAATAGAAGTGTTCTCTATAACACTTGTAGGAGAGAGAGAGCAGCTGAAGGAGATGATGTAAGCTCAGAGTGTCTATATGAATGTTAAAATCACCAAGATGGGTGTTGGGGAAACTTCTCTAAAGTTTGTTTCAACATTTGGTCAAAAATTAAGAATGGAGTTACACAGCATTTCCTGTTTAACGGAAATGAAGCCATCATGGTTTTTCATGGTTTAAGGCCTATTATCTATATTTTACAATATCGCACATTATTTTTTCTCTTTTTAATTAAGCCAGCTTCTAATAATAAATTAGATCCTTTCTTTAAATTACCTTATTGTGATTACAACCAAAGAATTAAATTAGGCATATAGATGATATGAGAAGCCAAAAAGCATTCACAATGTTACAAACCAAAAAAAAGAACAAGAAAGAAAAAAAAACTCACTCACCCCTATCTATTTGTTTGAGGTCAAAAACCTTTTAAATGAAATGTTAGAATTACAGAGAAAAAGAAAAAAAAAAACAGTTGTAGTGACTGTTAAATGATCAAAGGCTACAGACGTGTACTCTGAAATTTCTCTAAATTAGGCAAAATATTTAAAATGACAAAGGTCTAACTGAGCAAGTAAGAAGGTTATATCAATATATTGATGCATCATTGAAAACTTACATCAACTCAAATATCCGATGATGACACACATTCAAAATTTAGCTTTTTATTGAACAACCAAAGCAGCATATTTACACAAATGTATCTGCATTGTACAAATGCTTCATCTGTTTTGGGCATCCCAGTCACTTGCTAACAAATCCTAAAGTGCATTTCACAAGGCCAAATCTTGTTCTTTTATAACTCTTCACATTCTAGGCATTATTTATTTTAGAGTTAAATGGCTAAATGCAAGTTTGCCATTACTCTTCTAAAAGTAAGTTTAACTCCTGCTATTAGATACTTCTCAACTGATTAGATTTTGCATCAATCTCTAACTGTTGTTTATAACCGATTTATGGAACTGAGTAGTGCATAGTGAACGTTATACACTTTACATATTTAAAAATGGGATTATGAATGTAGTAACAGTCTGTGCGCTGTGAGATAAAATTCAGCATACACACAATTCTGTACCACCGATGGTGATTGAAAATATCTGGTTCAGAGGAAACTGATTTAAAACAATCATCAAATCAAAACATATTCTCAAAAAGAAGCGTTTACAAGTCAAACGCAAGTTTAACACTGCTTTGGTGTACATGCATTAGTCAACACCGTAGCATATTAGTCATACACATTTTATTACCGCCACTGTTGAGCCTAGTTAGGCAAAATAGCGTTATGACCTGATGTTGCTTCATACAGTGTAGCACTACAAATGTGCTCAGAATCCACTCTAACGTAGAGCACGACCACAGTAACCATGAGTGCAGCAAGCCACACCACATGAAACTGTCAAAGTCAACACACAAGGGTAAAAAACAACGACAGGGGTACGTAAATGTACCCCTTAAGAACTGTATAAAAGTCCCACCACAGATTCCGCTGTTTCTGTCTGCAACATATTTTTGCTTGGTGGTTACACTAACAGAGGGACTGCTGGCTGAAATGAATTGAAATGAGATGAAAACCCCTCCACCTACAGCTTTCTGCAGATGCCATAAAGGTCTGCCATTCACAAGACTTGAAAAGTGCACTTGTCGTACATAAGGAACAGTCACATACTTGCCAGAGTTCAGGATCATTCGACTATTTTTTTTAAGGCTTTCAACCGAGAGTGATCGAGTGCAGTGGAATTAGTCAGATTTGGCAGTGTCAAACTTTGGGATCAGGGCCGTCCTTAGGGGGGTGCAACTGGTGCAGTCGCACCGGGCCCCATGGCGAACGGACCGAGGGGGGCCCCGCTCCCTACCTCGCACCGGGCCCCGCATCAGCTAAGGACGGCCCTGTCTGGGATTAAGGAAATATGAAGAAGAATGGAAAAATACAGGAATACTGTAACCTCTAGAAAGAATGGGAAATCAAACAGTCCAAACTTGATAGAAATGGCCAGTTTTGTGAAGTCAAACTATAAAAGTTCCGTCATGATGTTCTTTTTTCAAGGAACACAATGGAAATTTCAGTGTTTTGGTGAATTTTCAGTTAATAATGTTTAAAGGGATATTTTACACAAATGAAAATTCTGTCATCATCTGCTCGTTCCAAACCTGGATGACTTTCCTTCCTCTTTGGAACACAAGTTGATATTTTTGAAAAATGTCTTATCCATATTTCTTGGACCCAGTGGACTTTCATTGTATAGACAAAAACTTAGAAAGTTATACACGCTTGGAATGATTTTAATTGTTGGGTGAACCATCCCTCAGAAATTATAGAAATTATTCTCTTCACAAAAAGTTGTTGTATGGCTTCAGAAGAATTTTATGGTGTGTTTTTGGAGCTTGACTGCCATTGTCACTAAAAACTGTCAATGTATGGAAAAGAACAACAGGAAGATTCTTCAAAAGTTTTCTTTTTGTGTTTCACGGAAAAAAATAACAGCACACAAATTGAGAATGATGGGGGTGAGCAAATGATGACAGAATTTTTGCTAGTCCTTTTAACACTTGACACTTTAACACTTACAACCCTGTAAGTGGGAAAAAAATTAACACTTTAAAATGTCCTCAGTAAACTGAGAAATCAACAGTCCAGGAAAAGGTACTCCCTTTAGAAAGTAGCTTCTTGGAGCGGAAACAAACGTTCAATATAGAGTTGTCACTTTGGCTGAAAAGAGAACAGTGGAATAGTGTCTTTATTCCAACATCTGGAGATGATCGTGGACGTTGGCGATGTGCATAGGGGGTTTCTGGAATGAGAAGATCAGGAGAGAAGGAGGACTCTCCCCTGATGGGGCTGTCGCTAGGAGTTTTGCAGAAGGCGTCTATAATGGGGCATGACTTCATGCTCTGGAAGATGCAGGTTGAACTCTAGAGCCACGAGAACGGGGAACTCAAAGGCTATCAGCTCTCGACGGTTCACCCTAAACCTCTCCTCCAGTTTCTAAAGCGAAAGAGATCAAGAGTTCTCATTATATAACAGCAATTAAAAGACCATCGTTGCACAACACAGAAACATTCAAAAATACAGAGTAATGAGATTTAAAGAATGCTCCTTTTGTCAGATGTGCCACTATAGCCACACTTGTTATTCAGAGACAAAGCATCAATCTCAAGGACTGTTGAGTAAATAACAGCTGTTTAGTAGCTGTGGTCGCAAGCCCTCAATTTGGGACCTTCAGGTAAGGAGCTAAAAGAGTCAGTGTGCAAAGATAAACTCACATCAATCAGAAGCTTGACCTCGTGTTTCTTTAAGTCTCCTCCGATCTTGGCTGCGAGGAGGACGCAGGCCCCCGTGCAGAGTTTGCGGTTCTGTTTGTTGAGTTTACCCTGGAGCACCAGCTTCTCAAAGTAAACGAAGGCCATGGCCACCGTGGACTCCTCGTAGCCACACTCCTCCTGAGCTAGTTTACGGATCTCTCTCTTCAGGCTAGACCAATACAAAAGGCCACGATCATCAGTACTCGGGTTACTCAGATGTTATGGAATATTGTAAATATTTATAAAAGGCTTGTCACAAGTCCTTGTACACACTTGTACAGTAAATACATCAAAAACAATTAGCCGAAACCCTTGATATCATCCAGTTCATTCTACCTTTTCTACTTAGCAGCTCATAAGAAATCAAGAGCCAGTTTATAAAACCACAATCTGCTTTGTTTAGCTGGCAAACATTTTTGGTATTCACGCTCGCTGCATGTGAAAAATTTGGCCATTGGTTGGGTTTGATTCCAAATTACACCCAATCTTAACTCTGCAAAAGTATTAAGACCTGTGTTAAGTATTAAATCCTGATTGAATAACTGAATTATTTCAATTCTTCACTGCTTTCCAATGATTGGAAATGTGATGTCAGAAAACAACATTTGGTTGTTTCAGATATTGTAGGATATGTAGAAATTATGTAACATTTATGTAATCTGAAAGATCCTTTTGAATTATTTTTAACCAGAACTACATTTTGAGTGTTACGTTTTATTCTACTCCAAAACATTGCCGAGATATGATTTATTTATTGAGAAAATGTATTTAATTTATTTGACAGATTTATTCAAACATTAAGACTATAAATATTTGATTATTAACTTACTTCACACCACATTAAAAAGCAATAAAACAACATGAATTGTTTGAATTTCCAAATACAATATTGTACGATAAAAAACATAAAACAGAATCCAAAATTGCTTTGCTTAAAAACCACATTTCTCAATAAATGGCTCTTTATGACATCCGTCTCAAAACGATATTGCATGTCACACAGTATTAACTAGATTTAAAAAATGCCAGTGTTATTTGGCCATGAAAATACCTGCTGTTGTGATGCAAGGGTTTTGTGTACATTACTGCCAAATTTAAATACTTGGCATTAAATGTTTAGCATGTAGACTGCTTTATCACCATAAGAAGAACTGGATAGCAACATTCGTACCTTCTGATCTTACTCAGTGTTAGACGAATGTGAGGAAACTTCTCCTTGAAAGTCTCATTCATGTCCTTCTTGAGATCAGAAGGTTTGACATACTCGATGACTGTGGTCTGGAAAAAAGTGGGGATATTCATTGAGACACACATATGAGTACAGACGTATCACAAGGGTTTTCCACTGGGTCACTGAAACATTTCCCAGTTTCAAAGCACAGGGACTGGATTTTTTTCTTGGTCAAGCTCAATCGAGCTCCTAGAGTTACACTTTAATGCTTACAATAATCATAACTTTGAAATAATGGATGTTTATTGTTGCATATGAGATAATTATACAAATGTCCGGGGCCTTGTACTTTTATCCCAAAATCATGTGCATGGAAACTGGAAGTCAATTCTTTTATACATTCTTGCTGGTAACTTTCCTTCACAGAACACAATAGTGATTGTTACAAGCATTGCATAACCAATAGAAGGAAGGGGAAGGCTGTCTCCTGAACCGTCTGAGTTTTGAGTTCAAGTACGTGTCCACTACACAATGCTAAAACAAAAACAGAGCCGAATAGGAAATGAACATGGTTTTCTGTTATGTAAGCATGATAAAATCACTTTCAGACGCTAGCTGCTATTTGAAAAAAGTAATTACAGTTGCCAACAACAGAAACAAAGAGGATAAAAGAGAAAAATATATATAATGAAGACAAACAAAGGCATAGTGTTTCTTCCAGTGTTTGGAAGACAAGCATTTTTCAAGGTCACCAGTCTGGTATTTCTGCTACACAATGTTCATTACTAATTAACTGACAACTAGGGACTCAAGTTCACACTGTAAATGTGTCTGTAACAGTAAAAAATAAAAGTCACATCACTGAGTGACACATGTAACATGCCCTGTCTTTTTTTTTTTTGAAGTACTCCATAGGAAAAAAATATCCCAAGCATACAACATACTTTGTATCTCAATAGTCTCCTGCTTCTCAGAATTGTTTCTCTTGAGAAAAAGACCCGGGTCATCTCATATGTGTTTCTAGTTTCAGATAAGATCTCAGTGGTCTCAAACTGTGCTCTGATCTGATACCAAACGCTGCGATCAAAAGCCAGCCATCCTAATATGAACTTACTGAAAATATTTTGCATCAAATTCACATTTTCTCAGCTATGTTATCCATATTCGTTTAATATTTCTAGATGTATATCAACATCTGTTTCTATTTTCATGTATTCCAATTCGTTTTAAACATCTGAAATAAAGAAAATAAAAAAAATAAAAGTGTATTTTTAGGGCTGTCAAATGTTTATGTAAAATATTTAGTAAATATGTGTAACATTTTAACACACTCCCTAGAACATTATTAATTTGAATAATAATTAAAATCTGAATTTAAAAAGTATATGTTCATGTTTATACATTATTTTCATAGTAATAAGAAAGACATAAAAATACGCAAAAATATATGCTGTTAACTTAATGTCTTTGCCTTTTGTACAAATAAATACTAAACAGCATAAATTAATCTACATACATGAAATTTAGCTCTATTTATATTTTTAGGAAAGGGGTCTGTTGCAAAGGGATCATCATATTCAGGGGTCCTTGGCATCAAAACTTTTTTTTTATTATTTGTTAAAGGGGGTCATATGATGTTGCTAAAAAGAACACATTTTGTGTATTTGGTGTAATGAAATGTGTTTATGTGGCTTAAGGTAAAAAAAAAAACACATTATTTTCCACATACTGTACATTATTGTTTCTCCTCTATGCCCCGCCTTTCTGAAACACGTCGATTTTTACAAAGCTCATCGTTCTGAAAAGCGAGGTGTGCTGTGATTGGCCAGCTATCCAGTGCGATTGTGATTGGCCGAATACCTCAAGCAATGTGTGACGGAAATGTTACGCCCCTTACCATACTATGATGCAGTGTGTGCGACGATGCCTGTGCGCTTGGTTATGCGCCCCGTAGACAACATAACCCATTATAAACTAGGCATTTGTTGCATCCATTGGGGACATAATTACAGATTATAATGAATTATAATGTCTTTTTTACGCGTTGCGTTGCATCGCGCTGCGTAAACCTAAAACCATGTCTGCATTTGTGATCGGAGAAACGACAAACAAGTGCTACTCTACACTGCTCAAAACTCGCGTTTGAATCGTCAGTGGCAAATTCTTTAAATATAAAAACTTACTTACAGGCTGTGAGTCATGAAGCGCCAGACTGTCCTTGCAAAGTTGGAATTGCCCCACTTTATAGAAGCATACACCGGCATTGTAGGCTACTCTCCCAGGAAACAGTCCTCATCCTCCATGAAATGTGCTGCACACATCTGGATATTGGGGTTAAACTGTTCTGGAACAGTGTTGTAAATACAACTTACCACTGATTTCTAGTCGTGTCCCTCTTTGACTGCCAACAAAGTAGTGTCTCTTTCATAACCGACACCGCACAGCAAGTCGCCACAACATGGCGCGGTGGTGCAATCAATACCTAACAACACCAGTTCGGCATCAAAGTTACACCTTCTTTCTTAGGGCTGTGAACAATTTTTTGCGCCGTTATCCTAAAACATTCTTCCCACAGGGCTGGTTGTTTGTAGACTCTCTAGACGGGCTGTTTGAACCGACGTCCTTTTAGGAGCGTGGTTGACTCTTAAAACTTTTTAAAGTAAGATCTCTTTGGATTTGAGACTTTTAGTCTTTGCAACTTTACAGATCTTCTTTATGCAACAACCGCTTGTAACACTCCAAAGAGAAAGGAAAAATTGAAATTGCATCATATGACCCCTTTAATACAAATCACTTGTGAATCGGTCAAGTCTTGCATTGTGTTACGTGATACCTCACCATGTATGAAGGAAAGATAAGCACTCTTTTGTGCTTTCCACACGGCCATTGCGGGTCATCCAGAAGATTGGGGTCGTACTCCCTGAAATCTCCCAGTTCATTCCCTATGAGAAAAGAGAGGGCAAATAAGCAGACTTTACATGTGCTGAGATCACATAATACTCAAAATAAATATCCTACTTAATAAATATATAGTTCTACATTCAGAAAAGCAATTGTATGGTAAGCATTTTGTATCAAGAAGTTTATGACCTTGCTCAAGTCTGCTTAATAAATAACACATTATTAAACCAAA
This sequence comes from Sinocyclocheilus anophthalmus, assembly GCA_018155175.1. Classification (NCBI taxonomy): domain Eukaryota; kingdom Metazoa; phylum Chordata; class Actinopteri; order Cypriniformes; family Cyprinidae; genus Sinocyclocheilus; species Sinocyclocheilus anophthalmus. The sequence goes on along the minus strand of JADLZN010000746.1, from coordinate 100,489 downwards.
CTGCTCATTAAAACCAAACAAGCGGCCCCTTGTCGGGACGTATTAGGGAGATTGAGGCTAAATGAAAGAGCCGTGACAAGTTGTTGGCACACGCACCGGTATCAAGGCTACTCTGGTTACTGTTGGCACGTGCCAGGCTGAGGCTCCGGTAGCTGGCATTGCGAGACTGAGAGAAAGACGACGTGGAGTCGATGGTGTTTCGACGACCCAGAGCATTGGTTGGATAAAGGAACTGTGTGTATGACACTGTCTGTGTAGACATTTACAGAAACTGTAGTCAAATGCTCATCAAGATTAAAGATTTTCTTTCATAACACTGGAGAAAATTGACTAGCCACAAAAGTTGCCATAAAATTGATATACAAACAAAGGAAGGTGAAAACAGAGATTGTACAGATTTTGCAATAAAAAAGTAAAACATCTGTAATTAATAACACTAAAGAAACGAGGTGTACACTCACCTTGCCATCTGCACCCAATTCAACACCATCCAGGCCGATCACCATCTCCTTGGCACTCATGCCACCCGAGGGGTGTCGCTGGCGTCCACTTTCTGCCTTCACATCCCTGCTGGGGCAAGAGAACATCTCAGAGTCCCTCCATAGACAGCAGTCTGTACTGGCAAACATACTTAACCTGCTGCTAAACCATTTGCCACCATAACCTGCTGTGCTCACTGCTTGGCTGTTTTTTTTTTTTTTAATTCAGCTTAAGAAGTATTTGAAATTACGTGTAACATTTTAAATGTTTGGCTTTAAGAGGAAGACAAAAAAGAAACATGAATATAGCTTAATATTAATATATCTTTTTTATACACTTACACAATGAACTCTAATGTAATAAATGTTATTTTAAAACATTATTTACGGAATTAAATGTATGTATAAATAATGCATCATAAAATTATAGTGTGGAGAACATCAAACAAATGAATTGCAATATTACTATCTCATGCCCCAAGAATCAAGGTGAACGGATAGATGGCTAATATAGCACATATAGGTTATTTTCAGGGTCCAGGAATAATAAAAATAAAGCAATCAGTCTCTCACATGACAAGAAGAAAAAAAAATTTTAAAAGGGATCTTTTAATTTCCTTTCAAAAAAAAAACGATGTAAGATCTTTTTTTTTTTTTAAGATTGCATCACAGCTGTATTAAATTTCAAAACATTATGACAGGTTTCATTCATGTTACGAGGGTTATTTTCATCAACTAAAGTTAAACTAAGACTAAAACCATTAAAAAAATCATTATTTGAAACAAAATAAACATTAACTGAAATAAAATATTTGATAAAAAAAAAACAAATGAGAAATTTACCTTTGCCCATCTTGCTGAAACTAACTTGTCTTAAGTACTAAAACAATATACCATCTTCCAATATTCCAATTAGTTTTAAACATCTGAAATAAAGAAAATAAAAAATGAAATGGTTACTTTACACTCTCTAGCCTTCAGTTACCTTCACATAGCTAAAAAGAAACTGTCTACAAAACTGTTAGTAGCACCCAATTAGTATACTAATTGTAAATGCAAAAGTGTTTGTCATTTAACAAGTTTTTCTCATTGATGCAACTTATTTATCTAAATTAATTCTGCTAACATCATGATTTGTTTGCAGTGTACTTGAGGACTTATGATTATATGAACCAGAAATACAAACAATATTATCTAGATCATCTGTAAATAATGTTGACATTTTGTCAATGCATAAAGGATTACTAGAGTGGAGAAACAAAACACAAAAATTAACACTGAAGAACTAATAACCAGGTATAGTGGCCGCTTTAATTTGGCTGCTTGTATACCAAATAAATTTGTTAAGACCAAAAATACTACAGCATAACTAACTTATTCATGTGCAGACTTAGAAGCAGACTCTTATTACAGACAACAGACAGAACTTAGCATTAGCACAGAGTCTTTTTGAGATGTTTAGTGATGCATCAATAATCTCAGATCCCATGAGGATAGACAGCAGTTATAGGTAATATGCACAGGAGCCCTTCAAACAGCTTGGTGAATGGAAAAGCATTAGGCAAGAACTAATAGGAACAGGTGCCCTTGAGAGTTTCCAAATAAATATTTAAAAAACAAAACCAGATTTTCAGTAGGAGTTCATGGCAACTCCTAGATCCACTGTGTATAGCTAATCATCAGTTCACCTGACTCGTTCCTTCAGTTTGCTGACATAAACCATGTGTGTTTTAGCACTCAATCAGGAATACAGAAGCATCTAATACTCTTCGGCCATTGGTGGCGCTGATGCTAGCAGAACATGTCCATAAACTTGGCACTCTATCCAGGACAACCCCACTTAGATTGCTCTGTCAATACTGTGCACTTTACTGCCAATCAGCCAAGCCAAAACATCAATGGAATAAATCATGCTGAATTTTGCCATGAGCCATTCATCATACTGAATGCATAACTAAGCAGACTCAGTTATATAATACTATATACAAGGGGGTCCAAATGTTGGAGATCACATTAAAAACAAAGCAGCATTCAGCATTTCAAGGTCAAATTTAATCAACCACAAACATTCTAATCAAACTATCCAAATCAGTTTTTCTCCATGTTAACCCTTTGTACAAAAAGTCAGGGGCCAGTTGCATAAACTTAGCCACCATGCTAAGACTGTCTTAAAGGAACACTCCTCTATTTTTTAAAATAGGCTCATTTTCCAACTCCCCTAGAGTTGAACAGTTGAATTTTACCGTTTTCGAATCCATTCAGCCGATCTCCGGGTCTGGCGGTAGCACTTTTAGCTGTAGCTTAGCATAGATCATTGAATCTGATTAGACCGTTAGCATCTCGCTCAAAAATGACCAAAGAGTTTCTATATTTTTCCTATTTAAAACTTGACTCTTCTGTAGTTACATCGTGTACGAAGACCGACGGAAAATGAAAAGATGCGATTTTCTAGGCCGATATGGCTAGGAACTATACTCTCATTCCTACTGGTATCGGTATCGGGCCCGATACTGGTCTCCTGTACTCGTACTCGTACTCGTAAAATGCCCCGATACCAAACGCCGATACCACACAGCATGTTTTAAGCGCCATATTCAAACAAAGAAACACCGACAACAGAGAGGCAAAAGGAGTTAAGGATGTCTAGCTACGAAGTATATGTATGCCCTGAATATTACATTGTAGAGTTAAACATTCAGTATTACGCCTGTATAGCTGATGTGCGCGAGCTGATAAGCAAAACACGTTGGGTGTATTGAGTGCGCGGCGGCGCAGATGCGCAAGCTTGCCGAATGAATATATCTTTCTCACAGACATCACTGGAAAGTTTGTAGTTCGGTCGATTATGTCAAAAAGAAGTAAGTAAAACAATCCACAAGTTACTTAACGGTAGGGAGAGAGAGAGCGCGAGCATATGAGAGCGTGCGCAATTCTGTTGTGTGATCTTTATTGATGTTCGCTCACTTAGAACGCATCATTTGGATTAAAACTAAATAATAAAAATAAGACCATTTATAGGGGCAATCACTATAAACATCATTTATTTTAAACCATAGGCATACACGACTTTCTGGCAAAAGTCAATCTAGCAGCCTGTGTGAAATGCGCTAGGCTATACTATTCTGCATCAGTACAAATACATGCACGCGTTGCGTGTTTTGCTTGCTTGAGTGGTGTCTGCATTATAGAGTGGCTTTAGAAGATAGATTCACAACACGACTTCTATTTATGAAAATATCATAGTTGGGAGATTTATAGCAAGTGGTTCCCTGCATTATTACAGCACAGCGCGTGATTACAGTACTAAGCCGCTGCAATGGAGCAGCTCTAATGCTATTAAATTAAAGATGATGTACCATATAGCAATAAAAATATTAACAGTGAAAGTAACAAAAACTTGTAAAATACATTTTAATGGGCATAATTAAGTGTGAAAATAACCAAAGGATATACAGTGAAACCAAAAATTATTCAGAGACCAGATATCATTTTTTATTTTTTTACTAGTGGGTGCAGAACACTACAGTATAGTTAATTTATGTAAGTGAGTATAGCAAAATAAAGTAAACTGTGAAATTATACCCAAACATTCTTCATAGAGTGGACTACCAGTAAAATTTATAAATATTTGGGACCAAAAATTATTCAGACAAAAAAAATGAAGTTCAGGTTTGCATGAACCTGGTTGATAGCATGCCCAGGAGACTACAGGTTGTCATTAAGGCTAAGGGTTGCCCGACTTTTGATAGTTTTTTAAATACTGTCATACTAACAGCTGTCTGAATCCTTTTTGGTCGATTGTAATCTATTACATACCTTTCTAATCTCAAATTTTTCGGGTGCTATCTGACATTTTCTCAAAGATGCCATGATACTCTTTTTTGACATCGCTTGTAAACTCGGATTTTCTTGGCATATTTTATTACCCTTGTTCTAAACTATATCGAATAAACTGTGATAGTGTGAGAAATGTTGAATGTGTCTGAATACATTTTCGGTCCTGACTATCCATTAGCACGTTTGATCCATTCAAATTCGCTCACACGCCCACACTAGAGGCATTCTGTCCGCCACTACACCCGTTATTCTCGCGTATGCTCGCGTGTCCCCCGAGTCGGCTCTCGCACCGCCATCTGTCACAAATGGGAGGGCCATAGAGAATTCGGGTATCGGCAAGTACCAAAAATAAAAGTATCGGTATCGGGCGAGTACTGGAAAAAGTGGTATCGGTGCATCCCTAACAAATAAGACCAATCTACATTTTCTTAACTGAATTAAAAAAAGTTATGACCAGTCTTGAAGAAAAACAATTAGATGACTAACTTTTTAAGACTAGTCTAAACAGTTAATGCAACCGGCCCCTAATTCACCTTTCTTCCATTGGAATATTAACAAATCAAGATGGACAACATGGATCACTAAGTGTTGAAGTTCATGTCAGCTCTGCTGTCACTGAAACAAAAGATGGACTAACCAAAAAAGTAATTTTGACATTCATGTTCATTCTTGAATGTACTTAAGAATCATTAAACCAATAATACACCTAGTGAGGAAGACATTCATATTAAATAATGCAAATTGCAAACTAATGCATTTTCACTTGTGGTCTGAGACTTTTTATCCATATATACCATACATTATAATACAGAGAGGCTTTTATCTCTACAAGGCTTTTATCAGCTTTCCAATAGTGCCTCAATAAATGCAAGTGTAGCCATAAAAAGGACATTTAAATGGATTTAACGCTGCCCTTTGTCCAGTTAATATACGGTTTCACAATCTGTATCACAAATTATTCACATGTTGTTTCTGTTAAACCATTAATACTAACACTTTTTTTGTGGTGAATAGAATCATGGAATGTTCAGTATTAAGTCATTAATAAAGATTCAGCAGGACTCAAAGTCTACACCATCCCCCACAGAACCTAATCTCAGATAGTAATAAATCCAATGATTGAGATTCCCTCAAGTTGCTATCATTAAAAACAACCCAACAAAGAGTCTCCACTCTTATGCTCAAAGCAAGTTGAACTGTTTAAATAGAATTTTTACTCCGTAAATAGAAATTTAAGTAGGCCTCAACTCTAAAAAGTAAAAACTGTGTTAAAGCTTAAGTGTGTAATTTCTATTATCATCACTAAATGGAAGGTCAAAAATAACTGTTTTCTAACAAGTTTTCGTCTCAAATTTACACCATTGGTTGAGCTGTAGATTTTCAAGATACTCAAACAAGTGCTTGAAAGCACCATCACAGAGCTCTCACTTTTCAGATAAATAAACCTACATATGGCTTACTTACAGTTGTCTCTGCATATTAAAAAGTAATAGGAGAAACCATTTTAATGTATTACCGAAATAAATTACAAGCTTCAGCTTTAAACAATGGAAAAGCAGGCAAGGTGTAGGTAAGAAAAACATCCCATTAGAAGATAGAAAATACAATTTTGTTAAATAACAAAGAAAATAGCTGTAGATCCAGTAATTTAAAAAAGCCTGTTCTAGAAAAAGAAAAGAAAAGTGGTAAATCAAGGGTGAGGTCTATGTAAAGCATGCTCAAGCTTGTTGGTCAGTCTCTCTGAATTGAAATTACACACGTACTACCAAAAATCAGGAGAGCTATGCATGATACAAAACGTATAACAAACGATCTGTGCATACAGGCTAAAAACAACTGAATAATGAAAACACTATATCGAAAAACTCAAATAATAGTTTAAAAAAAAAAATCTATATTATATATATCTATATAGATTTATTTTTAAAGATTACTTGAGGAGACAGAATTTTATTTTTGGACCCATTGATAATGGCCAGGGGGGAAAAAATGGTAGGACTCGAAAGTGAAGGGATAAAAAGGATGATAATGAAAAGAAGATTTACATGCTGAAGAATACATACCCTGTTTGGCTACAATCTCGATAGGGCAGGACAGAAAAAACACTATAGAAGGATCTTCTGCCACTGAGAAGGACTATCCTATAAAGACAAAATGATACATAAACTAATTGAAGTGAACTCTGTCAATATAGAGGTCAGGACCACAGGCAAAGATGAAGAGATACACAGTAAATAACTAATATGAAATAGTATGTCAAATTATGTAGGAATGTATCTGGGAATATGCAACAAAGATCAGAAGAAAACAAAAAGAAAGGCAAATTGCTTATAAAAAACAATCTTTGAAGTAAGTTAAAACCTGATTGAGACCACTGAGAACTGAACATGTTTACAAACAAACAAAGGATTGTTTACAAAGGATATTCTGCCAAGGCTTTTCAAGTTCTTATATTTCCTTTAGAAGTTCATCAACTGCTAATAACTGATCTAAAACACAAAATAAAAAATATGTTGGATCAAAGTACAGCCAGAAAAAAAAAGCTTTCTGACACATCAAACACTGCAGTTAGCTTTACAAAATAAAAGTCAGTGACTTCATAGGAAGGCTGCAAATCGGTTTATTTTATGGATTTTCTCAAAAGCCCAAAGGAAAAACTAAGCTGGTCACCACCTTTGTTTTCAAACAAACCCATTCAAAATTCCATTCAGATAAAAGAGAGCATCTGGCTAACACTCTATAATCAATTATAAACAAACAAACAAACAAAAAAACACTAATAACATGCCCCAAATGTTTGGGTTTTAGAGAGTGTCTGCTTCAACTATCAATTTAAAATACCAGAGGGTCAGTTAGAGATAAAAATACCACAAACACACACACAGATGAACATCTACATAAGAGTAACGACAAACATCATTTCCTTTTCCAGGATCTACAACTTCAAGTGGTCTTGTTTTTTAGTTTTTTTAATGTATTATATACAAATGGCATGACCTTATAAAATTGGAAGAAATTTGATGGTTGCAATCAATGTGCATGATTATCCAGGGAAAATTTCTTCAAAAAGGGAAAAAATTTAACAAATTTCTAAATTAATTTCAAAAGTAAAAAACAAAAAACAAACAAACTGAGAACCAGGAAAAATCTTTTAATAAATTCAGGGGGAGTCTTTTGCTGAAACACTTGATGTGTGGGTGCTGTTCTCTGTGAGATGTCTGTGTGTGGGTCGTTGGGTAGCTGTGAGCATACCTTCCATTGCGCATATCATGTTGTCTTATGTTTTTGATGAAATGGACCTTCTTGAAACTCTTTGGTCGGGGAGAACCAGATAAAGTTCGGCATCTAGAAACAAAGCAGCATCAACACTGTTCATTAGAGAAATAAATACAACACTGTTCATTAGAGAAATCATACTGATTTTCTAATGGCATATACATATATCACACACACCTGTATTTAATAGATATCGATATTATATATTACTATATATATATATAATATATATATATATATAATATATATACACACAGTGGTACGGAAAGTATTCAGACGCCCTTACATTTTTCACTCTTTGTTATATTTCAGCCATTTGCTAAAATCCTTTAAGTTTTTTTTTCTCATTATGTACACACAGCACCCCATATTGAACGAAAAACACAGAATTGTTGACATTTTATTAAAAAGATTTATTAAAAAAGAAAAACTGATATCACATGGTCCTAAGTATTCACACCCTTTGCTGTGACCACTCATAATTTCCTCAGTTGCTGTCCATTTCTCTGATCATCCTTGAGATGGTTCTACACCTTCATTTGAGTCCAGCTGTGTTGATTATACTGATTGGACTTGATTAGGAAAGCCACACACCTGGCTATATAAGACCTTACAGCTCACAGTGCATGTCAGAGCAAATGAAATCATGAGGTCAAAGGAACTGCCTGAAAAGCTCAGAGACAGAATTGTGGCAAGGCACAGATCTGGCCAAGGTTAAAAAAAATTTCTGCTGCACTTAAGGGTCCTAAGAGCACAGTGGCCTCCATATCCTTAAATGGAAGACGTTTGGGACAACCAGAACCCTTCCTAGAGCTGGCCGTTCCGGCCAAACTGAGCTATCGGGGGAGATGAGCCTTGGTGAGAGAGGTAAAGAAGTACCCAAAGATCACTGTGGCTGAGCTCCAGAGATGCATTCAGGAGATGGGAGAAAGTTGTAGAAAGTCAACCATCACTGAAGCCTTCCACCAGTCGGGGCTTTATGGCAGATTGGCCCGACGGAAGCCTCTCCTCAGTTTAAGACACATGAAAGCCCGCATGGAGGGCTCCAAGATGGTGAGAAATAAGATTCTCTGGTCTGATGAGACCAAGAAGGAACTTTTTGGCCTTAATTCTAAGCGTTATGTGTGGAGAAAACAGGCACTGCTCATCACCTGTCAAATACAATCCCAACAGTGAAGCATGGTGGTGGCAACATCATGCTGTGGGGGTGTTTTTCAGGTGCAGGGACAGGACGACTGGTTGCAATGGTTGAAAGATGAATGCGGCCAAGTACAGTGATATCCTGGACGAAAACCTTCTCCAAGTGCTCAGGACCTCAGACTGTGCCGAAGGTTTACCTTCCAATAAGACAATGACCCTAAGCACACAGCTCAAATAACGAAGGAGTGGCTTCACAACAACTCTGTGACTGTTCTTGAATGGCCCAGCCAGAGCCCTGATTTAAACCCAATTGAGCATTTCTGGAGAGACTTAAAAATGGCTGTCAACCAACGTTTACCATCCAATCTGACAGATCTGGAGAGGATCTGCAAGGAGGAATGTCAGAGGATCCCCAAATCCAGGTGTGAGTAACTTGTTGCATCTTTCCCAAAAAGAATCATGGCTGTTTTAGATCAAAAGGGTGCTTCTACTAATACTGAGCAAAGGGTTCGGTAATACTTAGGACCATGTGATAATTTCAGTTTTTCTTTTTAATAAATCTGCAAAAATGTCAACAATTCTTTGTTTTTCTGTCAATATGGGTTGCTGTTTGTACATTAATGAGGAAAAAAAAAAAAAAAATGATTTTAGCAAATGGCTGCAAAATAACAAAGAGTGAAAATTTTAAGGGGTCTGAATACTTGCCTACCCCTGATTTTATTATTATATATATATATTATATATATATATATATATATCTACATATCTACACACATACATCCATATACATATAATACATACATATACATAATCCACACATATATAACTACAATACTATAACACATACATACACACACATATACCATACATACACAATATTACCATACATCACACCTATATATACACAGCATACATCACACATATATAATACATACAACACACATATATAGCATACATACACACCTATACGACTACAACACACATACACACATCATACCTACACCATATACACATCATACACACCGAACACATACATACACTATATATATATATATATATATAGATATATTATATATAGTATACACACCTATAGTTGCAATCGCTCGATATGCTAAATATAAGACTGCACTGAGATACTATTCTTAACATTAACATTATGATTTTCTGTAAAGCTGCTCTGAAACAACGTGTATTGTGAAAAGTGCTGTATAAATCAGTTTTTTTTTACTTGACTTCTGACTTTGTGTTTTTCTTACACTTACTGCTATTGTTTTTTACTCTTAACAATTTATTTATTTACAAGCTTTATTCTAGTGTAACTAACTTCAAGCACTGTTAGTAAATCAGAATACGTCTGAAGAGACCGGTCTTGTTAAAGAGTAAATAAAACAATTGTGTTAAACATAAACTATGTGCAAAATCATTCTGAACAGCACTAAAATTACTTTTAATATATCACTTTTAAAGTAAAAAGGTTTACATAATGTTAACTGAAAGAACAATCAGATGGGTTACCCAAGCAATAATTGATTTATCACAATCTGTCAGAATCACACATGTACCAAGTACACGGCCACTGAAAAGTTTCAGCACAAAACAATTATGGTCCTGCTGGTAATACCTGCGTAGAGGGGCGTTCTCCTCAATATCCTCCAGGGTCTCCAGTGAGGAACGCTGGGATATTAGTCTCCGCCTGCAAATTAACAACAATAGGGTAAGATTTTGTAGTGCTCCATTTAATAAAATCACAGTCATAAACTTCAAGTAGCAAGTTCACATTTTCATATATTCCTTAAACAAAATAGAGGTATGTAAATGTAGCTTATTTTATTGGAATGGTAAAAGGGAATGTTGCAAGCAAGACTCGAACCTGAATGTCAGTCTGAATGTCAATCTTACATGTGCCATGACCAACAAACTTACTCAACAATTAATCATTTCACTAGAGTTTTTACCACACAATAGGCCTATGCACAAAAATAGCCACTGCAGAATTTCACACACCACCTAAGTCAAATATATAACCAACTTATTATGATTTAGCACATTGCCAAACAAAGCTTGAATGAGCGCACAGCACTGTGGGCTTTAGAGGATTACTTCAAATTCAGGTTAAAGTTTCCCATCAATACCAAACCTGTTGCAGCACAAGTGTTCGACTTTATTATTTTCTTGATGTAATATGAGATCACACACAGAATGTTCCAGAAACAAGCCCCTGTAAGAGGATAAGTCATGGCGCCAGCAGAGATTTCAGTTACACTTTCATATAACACATTCCTTCTCACAAGCTGAGGTAATAACGAACATCTATTAGTCTGCTGATAAGGTACAACACACCAGGGAGATTGAGAAAATGCCTTATAAGCAACACTTGTTTCTATTTCAAGACATTATCATAAGCAGTTTTTCCTCAACGCTCACACACTCAACGCTCACACACTCTGAGCTCAATTCTTCATATTTGCTTTTCAAAAGCAGAGAGCAGCACTGAAAAGCAGGTCAAGCATGTTGCAAAGACCTGTATCTGTGGAAACGTGGGCTGAAGAATGCTTGTGTTCCTGCCAAATAAGCTCTGAAATCAGACCAATAACAGACACCTGATAAGAGTGTGACCACTGCAAAAGTACACTGTATGTAGTGTTCATTCAAGCTCATTCTTCTTTCCATTCAAGTCAAGTCACCTTTATTTATATAGCGCTTTCTACAATACAGATTCAAAGCAGTTTTACAGTGATTAAAAGTAAAATAATGATTCAGTGATGCAAACAGTATTCAATTCTGCTGTAAAGCAGCTCTGAAAAGACAACAGTAAACAGTCATTGTTCAGTTGAAATCAGTTCATTGTTGATTCAGTCTGGTTCAATAACTGTGTAAAGTTCCTCAATTATGGAATGCGTTTAATTGACCTTTAAACAGCCAAGTCATCATCCAGCTAAATTCAGTTTTAATCCAATAGTGTCTGTGCAGTCAAGTTAATATTATTGCCAAATATTAAAAGTGTCCCCAACTAAGCAAGCCAAAAGGCGAAAGTGGCAAGGAACCCAAACTCCATCGGTAACAGAAACGGAGAAATAACCTAGGGAGAAACCAGGCTTTTTAATCAAAAATACAGTAAAACAGTAATATTGTGAAATATTTTTTACAATTTAAAATATCTGTTTTCTATTTGAATGTGTTTAATGTACATAAAATTTAATTTATTCCTGTGATAGCAACGTTGAATTTTCAGCAGCCACCATTACTCCTAGTGTCACATGATCCTTTAGAAATCATATATGCTTATTTGCAGCTCAAGGAACATTTCAATGTTGAAAACAGTTTTGCTGCTTATTTTTGTGGAAACGGTGATGCATTTTTTAGGATTCTTTTATTCTTTAAATAGAATGTTAGAATGTTTAAAAAAAAATAATAATTATAACACTCGCATGAAGTGCAAGGACATGAATTTTGAGAATATAGAAAGGTGTTCATGCAAAAATGCAATGCTATAGCAATCAGTGTGCCGAGAGCATACACACAGTTTGTTTATGCATCAATAATAATGGACTCAAGTGCATATAAAGACCACTGTTGTATGTCATTGTAACTGTCTTTACCTTGATTACGATCGTCATCCATCAAAACTACTACCACTATTAGCGTGACACTGGTTTTCTTTATCCAACCAAGAGATGTAGTTTGCATATCATATGCTCATGCAGTGGCTTGGTGATTTCGAAAAATACAGCTTGGGCTGCTCCGAAACAATCCCAGAATACGAGAGAGAGGATGTGCTTTGAGGCCAAATTCACACTGAAATGAATAATTTACTGAAATCTGGACGTGAGTGCATTCACTTACTGGATCCTTCGACTGAAAACTTTCTAGAAGTTTATAGCATTAAATTGATCTGATCGCAAACAGATTAGTAGAAACATAATGTCTCCTGACTGAAACATGACTAAATCAAATGTCTCAAAATGACATTAAATTACAATTCGGCTTTAAAATGGTATCATATCGTTTATGTGGTTGAATTGAATAAGTGGCACGAAAAAAGAAATTGCTCTAACAGTGTGGGTAAAGGGGCAGCCTTAATTAATTAACTAACTAACTAACTGATGCTGGGTACACACTAAAAGAAAAAAACTAAAAAACACAAAAAAATCTTATAAGATCTTAAAAACCTGAGGGACCACAAACATGAGGAAACAAAATCCTAGATTTAACCGTTTTGCTCCTATGTGGTGTTTTCGGGGGTTCCCTCCCAACACATTCAACATGTTGAATATTTACGATTTGCGATCGGGGCGCCTCCGACGTTCTTCCGAGCAGATTCTGTCACTCTTAACACACCTCACACCACAGGAAAATCTGATAAGATAATCTTTAGAACAACCAAGATAATCGGGACATTACCTAGGATTGTCGGAAGGGGAGAAATCGGCCCAAAATCAGCCCGATTATCTTGTGGTGTGGTACACCAGCATAACCAACCACTCTGTGGGCCTCCCCTGACATGCTCTGGCACCCCACACATTGAAAACCCCTGCACTAGTTGGTAAGTGGCCTGAGTCTTCAGTGCACTTGTTAGTGTCACCCTAGGCGATGATGATCACATGATCACCATAGCAAGAGGAGGATTAATCATAGGCACCTGTCTGTAATTAATGCTCATCAGAGGATAAGGCACATCAATATGTCAGTAAAGTGAGCTTCAACTCCCACGTTTGTCTTTCATGGACTATCCGAGGAAACAACTAAACAAGGCCACTTCATAAGCCCAAGCCCCCACACTTGCCTTATAAAATAACACCAGAGAGCACCAAATCCAGCACAGGCTGCCTACAACAACAACACCCTAAATTTATTCTACATGACAATCTAAAATAAACTTCCCTCCAGTGTAATTGAACCGCTGTTGGTTTTGTGTCATTCTTCACAAACAACTTGGCCCAAAACATACTCGATGGTAATACTAGAATGCAATGCTTCAAGCTATAAAAGCTTGATTTCATGTGCTGTTGTGTTCAAAAAAGTGTCAGAACCAAATTCGAAACAAAACGGAACTACACGGTGCTTTCTCGGCTTGCTGAAAGAGGGTGCTGTATTAGTGTCTACAGTAGGTGCATCCCGATCCGATTCATACACTTATGAACTATTCAACACCATTTTGTAGTAGTGCAAATAGTGTTCACATTCTCATTTTTTAATGAGGCATGGTGCACTACAGGTGCAAAAAAAAGAATATCATATACTTTATACATTCAAGTCGCAGCTTCCCTGAAGAAATGACAGATACATGTATTAAAGATAGCGGCAGCACATCAGGTGCATTTTAATTGTAATTTTCTTCAAATGGAAAACTAGCAAAATGTATATACTCCACAACAGTTGGAGGGTTATTGGTTAGTGCACAGTACATCATTTGATCATGGAACTAGTTTTCCTTTTCAGTTCAACTACTGTCAATTTAGTAAAATATCAAAAAGTTAAGCTACTTACCTAAGTACTTGCATACTTATGTGTTTCAGGCCTTAGAGTGTTCTTTCATTAAAAACACCACAAAACTACTATGTTGAATTTTGCTTTTACAGAGACGAATCAAAACATCAAAAGCTCATCTCAGTTTCAAAAGTTGTCTGAATCTTTGATCTTAGAGGATTGAATGAAAAACAGCTGAGTGTTCTGGGTGATTATGCACCATTGGAATGGTCAGAAAACAATGGTCATGACCAGACCAAACTAAATGACATCAATTCACAACATGTCTAATGTTTATGAAAGGCTTTTCAATTTACAAGGCTATAGCAAAGACTTATTCTCACAGTTGATCTATAGCAGGAATTACAAGTGTCATCCACTGATAGTCAAAGCACATAAGTTATTGTATTGGGCCTTTACCATGCAAAGAGTAACTTTCTAAACATGAGGTTACTCGTTTGTGAACTTGACTCGTAACAGCAGTAAAATCTCACTTTATGCCATTTTTCACCATACTGATGAATCCACATATGCCATCCTTTATTCCTGTCACATCTGCTTGCCATTACACAACAGCATTCCCTTTACCTCAATCCTTAAAATACCATCGTTCATTGTTTTAAGTAACCGGTGGGATATAATCCTGTAAAAGTCCTGTGTTCCTAAAAACTCTCAGGAAAAAAAACAGCAACAAGCCACGGCAGCCCTTTTTTTTTTAAATTATGTCTTGGCCTGAATTTGCCTGGCTGCAATTCCTACCACATCCGATACTGGTTTTAAGTTCTGGTTTAAAACCTTTTCCTGACCATTTATTTCACTGGGAAAAAATGCCAGCATAATCTCTCAGCAACGCCAGCTAACTGCATAACACAAAAAAAAGGACATGGTCCATCCAAAACTTGACTCGTTTTAATGGTTATGGATAATGGTTATCATCCAAAAATGAGTCTGGAGGAAAATGTCAATGTTTTGTTAAGAATAAATTAGGTGCAAAGCTTAAAATATACCAAAATATTTGGAAAAAGAAAAACGATGATATTTAGGACAAAGTACATCATATAAATAATGTTTTTTCTCTCTCTCATTCATGTACTCTAAAATGAATTTACAGTGTATTCTGGGCCATTAGTTGCTGTATTTTAACAGTAACTTTTATAGTAGTAGTTCTACAATTGACTTCATAATGGAAAAGAGCAGGAAATGATGTGAACACCGTGATTAGCTATGCCCTAGTTTAAAGTAATCTTTTAAATGGTTAAATAATTGTGCCGTGCTCTTTTATTATATTATTTTGTGCCAATTTGCTGTCATTGGAAATGTGCAAAATAAATTTATCTAAAATGATGCCTGTTGATCAATCATTAAAACAATTTTCTCCAAGCCTTGTAACAAATTGTGTTCTGTAACACTGTTGCACTAGCTAGGATAAAAATAATTCAAAGTAAATTAGGTCCATGTTTCCAACCAAAGGCTACAGAACACTAATCCCCATAATGGAGACTGCATAACAAGTGTGAAAAGACATTCTCACTACCAACTCGTTACATATTGACGCTTGGTCAGGATCCCTTGGCATCACTTTTTGACGCACAGGATACCCCTTTAGCATAATTTTTTTTGGCGATTTGAGTGGGACCTCCATTGCTTAAATAGAACACACAGGCCTCCGTATTGCCAACATCGTCAAAGGTTACTGCGGGGGTCAATCTTTAAGAGATCGTCTGATTAAATTTATATATTGGTACTATGATCGCCATTCATTGGCAGATATTGTTGGGTGTGATTTTTCAATGTAAACAGTCACAAGAGTTTTATACTATTTACACATTTATGAGCACGTAACCCAACCCCTGCCCCTAATCCTATACCATTTGTCAATAAAACACAATATATACCAGGCAGATACAACTACGCGGTACAAAATTTATTCAAGATAGTATTTAATATTCAAAGAGTCTTCCGAGGGCAAAACGATGATTTTCTGAGAGTACTATGATGTCGATTTGCCCGTCTCCCGTCGCAATCGGTAAAGCCAGATCCTTTGTATGCAGTCTGTTGCACAATTAAACCATGCCCCGGCCATAAGAAGCCTAACGTCTTGCCATTCGTTTACTGATATGTTATTGGCTCTGCTGTATGATCTCGTTGACCCGGTTTGGCTTACATGCGTAGGGGGGGACCTTAGTATCGTTTTGAATGAGTAAAAATTGAGCGCGTTAACGGAGGGGATCATTTTCAGTGATTAAAACCTTATGTTTTACTTTCTTCTTCGCATAAAGACATTGCATGGCTTCAGAAAGACTTGACTTCACACACTACCTTGTTATTAAGCTGCTTGTTTATGGTCAGTTTTTGCAATAAATAACGCTACCTGTGATTGCACTCATATTTGCCTGTTACGTGTTTTATATTGTTCAGAAGTGGGTAGGTTTAGGATAGGGGTGGGGTTATGTGCTCCAATGAAAGTATACATTTATATAAAATTATTTCTGTTTTTTACAAATCGATGCAAACCATTAAATTAAGACAAACAACTGAAAACAATAGCGGACTCTGCACGTCGTAAAATTACACCAAAGTGGTACCTTGAGCGTCAAAAAGCGATGCCAAGTGGTCCTGACTAAGCATCAATATGTGACGAGATGGGAGTGAGAACGTGTTGCATATAGTTACTTTTTTCCCCCCACAGTAAAATGGAATACGGTATTATAGTGTAATATAGCTAGACCCTTGAAAATTTTAGAGCCCTCTACTTAGTTGTCTTGGAGAACTTTGCAATTGTGAGGCAAGATTAAAGTCTGCACCAGAAAGACACAGGCTATTTGCACAGATGTATAGCCACCCATTAGAGCTCAGGAATTACATAACACCACACTCATCACACAGTTAGACCTGACTGAGTTGCAATAATGCTTTTGTCTGGGCCGCCCAATCAAGGCAGACTGTAGTTTAACAGAAGGCCCTGAAGAACAGGATGATATAGGGTGTGTTTGTGTACATTTTGTTCTTGAAGGCATGTGCCAGCACATGAGAGACAGAACTACATTGCACACTCTCTCTTCACAGGCTGCTCTTGGCAGTGCTTCTAAAGGTTTTGGTCTTCCTGGTGGAAAGTGGCAGCCCATGCAGGAGGGGGTCTAGGAGAGGAAGTGGAGGTCAGAGGCAGGGAGTGGAGGAAGGGGGAGGGGGAGTCAGGGCAGAGTCTGGGCATCCTGCCTGGAACCCGTGTTTGTTTCTAGCAGCTGCCCATTTAGAACAAGTCCTACACTGTTTAAAGCTCAAGTATGTAATGTTAAAATACGTTCTCCTATCTGAACTTAATATGCAGAGATTACTATAAAAAAATCAGTGAAATTTACTGTAAAAAAACAGCAGCTATAGCTGCTAGAAATTCCCCTTAAAAATAAGGTAGCAACATTTTAGCTTTTACAGAATTAATTTACAGTTTAAAAACAAAATGAAAATATATACTAGATTTAATTTACTGCCATAATGTTAATATACCAAGCTGCTGAAGAACTAAAATAGCTTTGTATCTTTATATCACCAAAAACACAAGGGATAACGAAAAGGCCACATGTACAATCAAAGGTAATCCCAAGTGCTGTAGCTTTTCCAAAAGCTCAGGTAAATAATACATAGAAGATGCACAGTGTCATGCACACAAATACAAAACCACCATCATGGTACCACATATGACACTAAATTAATAAAATAAACATTGATTTAACAACTTAGGTTGTAACATAAAGCCCTAATTAATTAAAAAACTAGAGCAACGTTATTTCAGGAAAAAAACATCAAAAGTGAATTGTCAAAAGGAACTATAAATTTAACAGTGATTTACTGTAATTTTTACTGAACTTACCATTAACTTTTTTTTTTGAGAGCTCTCTGACCCTCCGTAGACAGCAATGCAACTGCAATGTTCCAGGTCCATAACGTAGCAAGGACATCGGTAACCGTCCATGTGCATCAGTGGTTAAACCGTAATTTTACGAAGCTACGAGAATACTTTTTTGTGCACAAAGAAAACATAAAACTAATGTCCTCAATTATTTCTCCCCCGAGTTAAGTCTTCCGCCATTTTGGAGAGTACCCCAGAACGTACAGTAATCAACGTAATCAGCGCTGTTACGCCTCTGCCTTTGCGCTTCTACTGAACGTACACAACGCTGATTACGTTGAATACATTCTGGGGTACTCTCCAAAATGGTGGAAGACGATAACCCGAAAAGTAACACAAAAAGTATTTTCGTAGCTTCGTAAAATTACGGTTTAACCACTGATGTCACATGGACTATTTTACCGATGTCCTTGCTACGTTTCTGGACCTGGGAACATTGCAGTTGCATTGCTGTCTACGGAGGGTCAGAGAGCTCTCAGGTTTTTATCAAAAATATCTTAATTTGTGTTCCGAAGATGAACGAAGGTCTTACGGGTTTGGAACGACATGAGGGTGAGTAATTAATGACAGAATTTTCATTTAAGGGTGAACTATCCCTTTAAGAAAAAGTACACACGTGTGCAACTGATCAAAATCGGCATATTAGAGTGGCAATACAGCTGTCCTCACAACAAATAAAGTGTACTAAGACATTGCAAATCATCTTGAAGTAAAACGAAAAATGTATTTTCAGAATAGGCATTACAAATAAAGTGTTCTGGCATTCTCTGTAAGTGATAGTTGACCCTTAAACTTTATTTATTTGTTTATTTATTTATTTGATTGTTTTAAAGTACCCCAATATAGTAAGAATAATTCAGATATATTACATTTGTCTGGAGTCAAACCACTTCATTTAGATGTTGGGACATTTTTTGACCCAACTCTGAGTACATTGCACAACTAAACCAACAGGAGACATAATTACTGTGAAATGAAGCAAGAATTAGGTTTCAGGTCAGTCCAGTGCCTGTCAGTACCACAGTGAAGCACTAAAACAGTTATTGTCATGACAAAACAGTTGTGCATAACATAATTTTTCTGTAATATATTGTAAGTCCATTTTGGGTCCCTCTTTCCTTACAAACACCAAAGAAAACAGTGCATTCATTGCGTGATATCTATATTCACGAAAACATTCCCTGCTGTCTCTCTGGCTCCAAAACAAAGCAACTGAACAAAGGGCATCCAACTTGCATGCATGGCCTCTAGTGTCTCAAATTACAGCATGTTCATATGTTCATATTAAAGCACTCAAAGCAGGTGCAGAAGGTGTGTGTGTGTGTGTGTGTGTGTGTGTGTGTGTATGCTAGAAAGAGAAAGTAAAAGATACTGTAACCTGAACGCTAATGACTGTAGATTTGGTTGTACTTTGCATGCCTCTAAAGCAACGGTTAGAGCAACAGACACCAGTGCTGTGGCTGTTTGGCTGAGATTGAAATGTTGTGGTTATGTTGGTTGGAACTGAAACTAATGTGCCTGGCAGATACTTCAGTGTTGCCACCTGCTCATCTCCGATTAGACACAGTTGTCACTATGAACATGCTAAATATATGATCCTGGTACTTTAGAGATACTGGCTGCTGTGTGTTTTTCTTCATAGGGCACATTTTGAAGATGAATATGCTTTGAAGAGTTTTAAGGGCCATATTAATAGGTTTTTACATTTAAACAGTTCTGACAATGAAGAAATATGTTTTTAAAATGCTGTCAAAGAGTAAAGTGATTAATAAAAACATTAGTGATTCAATAAAAAAATTGTCTGATATTAAATGTAAAAACATCTTTTCAATTCTTGTTAAAATGTTTGGGTAAGCACAGGTGAACTGAGAAATTCACCCATGCAAACTGTGTCATCAGCAGTATCCTCAGAATACAGGTCACTTAGGATATTAATGAACGAATGATGTACTGTAGAAAAGTCTGAATGGAGTTTATTGATTTGTTTTTTCAGGGATTGTGTTTAATGTGTCTAATGGGGCCCTTAGTTCAATGGCAGCTAATCTCCCATTTCAATAAAGTCTAGGTAATCCCTCACTTCACAGCTTCTATAATGTGTATTCCTCTAAAAATATACCTGTATCCCACCTCAATAGCAATATTGTGAAACACTTTTGCAATACAATAAAAAAAAGTACACTGTATCAAACAATTAAAGACACCAAATGGGACCCATTACTGTACACAAACATTGTGATGTACAGTATTTATGCCTGAATTTAGTTTGTAAACTGATTTTTTTTAAAGTGTCTTTATATCAGAGTGTTCATATTACAACATAATTGCAAATGTTATAATTTTTTTGCAATTACTATTTTGCATTATAATTTTACATTATGTTTAACACAGACAGGTGCCCCCCAAAACTATTTGGACACTTACACCACAAAATACATGAATGCAATTCTATTAAATAGTCTAAATATCAACCCAAATTGCATTTATTTTAGAGAAAGATAGCACTAGTTTACTTCTCACACGAGTGAAATACTTCTCACCTGAGGTAACATGTAAGAAAATTTAAGAAGCGATTTCATAAATCTTCTAAAAATCCTCTTGACATTAGTCGTTAAAAGTGCTTACAAAAATGACTCCGAAAGGTTCATTTATTTCTAGAATCATTTGTTTTCATGTGGCACTTGGTTTCCCTTTATGTTAGATTATTTAAACGCGTCAATATCAATGCAATACTACAAGTCAGCTAAATTTAAAGGATTATGTTTGTTGTTGGTGCATATTTGCATATATGGAAATAGTGATTAACACAAATGAACTTGCATGTTAATAATTCGTGGAGCACCTTACTGCATTACTGTTTGTAATTAATGACCTGTCCTCATCCCAGTGCATAAGGTTACCTGGATCTCTGCAGTTCCAGGGCAGAGTTGGCTATCTGCCCTCCCTCCAGACAGCAGTAGTTCTGGCTGGACTGCCTGGAGTAGGACACCGGCAGGATTCCCTGAGTGTACGTCTGAAGTCTCCCTCTCGTAGCCGGCGGAACTGCTGAAAAGGGGGAGCTGAACACGGACTGGAGCACCTGAGAGCCGCACACATCACCCTCCGCATCCGCTCCGTACGCTGGAGGAGGAGCAGCAGCAGCAGCCGCGGTGGCGGCCGCGCTGGGACCCGTGATACCAGCCATGAAACCAGCAGCTCGGGTACTGCTGAGAGCCTGGTTCGCTGCTGCGGCCAGTGCCTGCTGGCCCACTGCAGAAACCAGGCTCTGTCTAGTCCTAGGGCTGTCCTCGTCCTCGGTCTGATTCTCCCCGTCATCCTGCACGGGTCGTCCGTCCAGAGAGATGTTGCTGAGGAATGAGAGTGCAGCTTGTCTCCGTCGTGGATCTATTACGCGCTTCCGTGTGTGCTCCAGACTGGAGGGCTTCATCTGCAGCGCGCTTCGCCATTAGCCGTGGGATAGTGCGTGTTTGTCAACGGAGAGGGTTCATAGTGATTGTTTGGATATAGGGTGAAATTGGTGGTCAAAGCGCCATGCGCTGGCTTTTAAGTGCCTGCTGTGTTTTACTGTGTGTGTGTGTGTGTGTGTGTGTGTACAGAAAAGCTGGGTCACGTGTGTGCAGTATTGTGGCAGCAGGAGCTTTAGTCTGACCAATGGGGATTCATGAGAACAAGACGGTGTTCCAAAACATAGCGAGTCGCCTAACTAGACAGCATTCGTAGCGCTTTTTGAATTGACTTCAAAATGTTCGAGAGCGGTTTAGTTCATTTAGCTGAACGGATTCTGAGCACGCCCTCGGTGCGTTTTGAAACACAGCCTGCGTGTTTTTCTCCTTGCCTTCATTTTTGTTCCGCCCTTCTGGGCTACTTGGACAGGACATTCAAAATTACATAAAAGTAAACATTTTAGGTAAGAACAGTCCGAGGTAGCACGAGATCTTGATTAGATATCGTTATTGTGCGTTCAAATAACAGTTCAATTCACCTCAGACAACTAGAAATAGACCTTAAGGCTTTTAAACATTTAATATGTATTGATATTTACTTGGGTAATTTGACATAACTGTACCCTTGCCAGGCTAAAAGTAGCTTTAATAGACTGACACGCATTCATGGTAAACGAAAATATAGGTACTGTTCTGCCATTTTATATTGAAATGTGTATGTCATTTGTAATTACAAAAGTGCACTTGACTGTGTTAGGAAATATAGTCATGAAGTACGCTACAAGCATAGTATATTTAAATGGGAAGCTTGCAGACCACCTTGGTTTGGCAACCATGTTTAAAGGGGTCATATGATGCGATTTCAAGTTTTCCTTTCTCTTTGGAGTATTGCAAGCTCTTGGTGCATAAAGAAGATCTAAGACTTGAGACTAAAGTCTCAAATCCAAAGAGATATTCTTTATAAAAGTTAAGAGTCAGCCACACCTAGCTAAAACGGCTCGTTCTAACACGCCCCCACATATCTACCTCACTGTGTGGGAATATTTGCATAACACCGGCCAAATGTATACGCAAAGAAAGAAGGCATAACTTTTAGTCTCGCTGTAGTATTGTTGACGCTGCAGCCATGTCGTGAAGGCGCTGTGTGCTTCGTTGTGAAAGCGAAACTACTTTGTTTGGTCTTCCAAAAGAGGACGATATCCGCTTCGTCATGCCTAGAGCTGATCTGTGCTGGTCGCTGAGGAAATACTACAACTTTCACCGTGGACAAAGCGGAGTCCAGCCCGCCTCAGCTCACTCTATCCCTGCCTCAGCGCACGCTAAGCCGGGGCTTCACCTCACGCTAGCCCGCTGTGTTTTTCGTGCCACTGATGTTTCAACGCGATTTTGGGCAGTAAGTAGCGCTTTGTTGTTTGTCATTTCTCCGATCACAAACGCAGAGTTTTATGTTTATGCGGCGCGATGCGATGCAACGCAACGCAACAAAAGACAGTATAAGTCATTATAATCCATAATTATGTCCCCACTGGATGCAACAAATGCCTCGTTTGTAATGGGTATTAATGTTTTTGTCTCATCGCTCCGGCCGGGACACGGCATGAACAGTTTGTGAGGGGCGTAACATTTCCGTCACACGCTTGAGGAATTCGGCCAATCACAATGCACTGGATAGCTGGCCAATCACAGCACACCTCGCTTTTCAGAATGATGAGTTTTGTAAAAATCTATGTGTTTCAGAAAGGCAGGGCATAGAGTATAAATAATAATGTACAGTATGTGGAAATTATGTTTTTTGAACCTTAAACCGCATAAACATATTTCATTACACCAAATACACAAAATAAGCAGCATCATATGACCCCTTTAATATATGACCCCATCTGGGTGGCCCTATGATGATTTAATAACTGAACGTCACACACATGAATATAAAAAGACTGTGTGAGTGTTATGGATTCCTCTTTTACCCAGCTAAGCTGAAATGACGAAACTCCACATGATGGCACAATTTATTACAAGAACAAACGTTCACTGACTGTAACTTCCTAGTTGCCCTAAAAGACTGGCTGTTTTTTTAAACGGTACACTTATTCAAACTACGCAAAAGTATATTTTAATCAACATACAGCAAAAACACGCCATCTAGTGGTTAATCAAATTATATGCAATATGCCTAGAAGTTATGTGGCGATTAAAGAATGAGTTCTTCAAGGTGTTCACTAGATGTCGCCAGAGTTTAGCTTAAACCAGGGGTGTCCAAACTCAGTCCTGGAGGGACACACCTGAACCAGCTAATCAAGCTCTTACTAGGCATACTAGAAACTTAAAAGCAGGTGTGTTGAGGCAAGTTAGAGCTAAACTCTGCAGGACACCGGCCCTCCAGGACCGAGTTTGGGCACCCCTGGCCTAAACGTTCAAATTATACAGTGTATATATATTTTTTTTACCCAAATAATGGTGCGAGTGAGATAGAATCCAGTGATGAAATGAATGAGGGAGGTGCTATAAACCAGTGATGAAATATTTGAGATTCAAGTTAATTTGCCGTTTGTAACAGATACTCAGGAATTCTTTCATAAAGAGGCGTTTATGAAGGAAATTAAGTGAACAGACTGTGGTGCAACTTGGGAATATTGCGGTTTTTATATCATGTACACAGCTAGTTACATGTGAGGAGTTACTCCCATCTCAAACTGTTTTATGAGCTCGTATAAACTGGGCGACTACATGGAATATTTGTACTTTAAAAATAATGTAATTTGGTCAACTAAATGAAGTTGATTGCTGTAAATGTGGACTACAACATCCATACTCCAGTAACAGTGGGTGGTCCCTTTGCTCTGTCATCTGGTCAGATTTCTTCCCCACTGATAACCTTCCTCGGTCAGAAGCACTCAGGTCAATGACATTATTCTAACATGCTGAGTTAACCATGCTGTGGTAATGACAGATACTCAAGCAAAGAAATACGTAAGCAGCTCCTTCACCACAGAGGCTGTTTAGTGATGTTTTTTTCCAGAAACTGCATATCAGCCATGGTTTTCAGAGACAAAAAAGTTGTAAAGACTGTTGTGTTGGACGGACAAAGCCAAATATCGGCATTAAACATCAATAAAGCAAGACTTTCACTTTCCACTCTTAATTTGACAGATCCTCAATTGGTTGCGCGTTCGGTGCTGTTTTATTACTTCCTCAGTCTCATAACGCACCAAAATAACACAACTTTTCACAGTGTTTTTTTGAGGCTGAGCTGTCATGAGCAACAATAATGTAACTCTCGGCCAGGTTAATCTTATCCCAAAATCAGTGGAGCAGAGCACAGACCTCAGACTCTCTGTCCCTGTGTGTGAAATGCAGCACTTCCTGTGTTTGTGTGGGGTTTCCTCCCCCTCAAGTGATTTTGGCACCTTATTGTGAGTCATGATGCACACTTCACGTTGATTTGAGGAAAAAAACAAAAATATCGCTGATGGTTTTCTGACAGCAGATGGTTGGGGATATGAAGCTGGAATAACTGGGATCTTGTGGAACTGAAAGTGAAAGTGATTTATCAGAACTATCAGTCTGTTCTTATCAGTTGGGTTCAGGGAGCAAAACGTGATTCATGCGATGTGACTATAAAGTTTATTTTTAAATGC
This sequence comes from Sinocyclocheilus anophthalmus, assembly GCA_018155175.1. NCBI lineage: Eukaryota > Metazoa > Chordata > Actinopteri > Cypriniformes > Cyprinidae > Sinocyclocheilus > Sinocyclocheilus anophthalmus. The sequence continues at coordinate 75,306 of JADLZN010000746.1, read as the reverse complement.
ATTTGTTTTGGGAGTGACTAAGAAATTTAGGAGTCACATGATATCAGTCAGTTTTGTTAGAAATGTATGTAAGTCGTTTTTAATAAGATACCAATGTAAGTGGTGTTTTATATACTTTCAGGAGCCTAATCGGAGTGATGGATAGCTGCTTCTGCCCTAACGTCACCCAGTCTGACGCTGAGCGTTATTGTTGTTGCTTCTCTGTGGTCAAGAGGGCAGAGGTGGCCGGGCAGAGGGAGATCTGCGGTCAGATCGTAGGATTGATGAGTGTGTTTCTAGGGGGAACTGTGAGGAAGTCCATCTCCAGCCCACCCGTGGGCCACAGCAGCCCCACATCAAACAGACCAGCTCCACTGTGATGTATGGCGGCTGCGCTGCACTTTCAACCAGAGTCGAGAAGGTCCATCAAGGGATTTATCTCAAGGGAGGATGAAAGGAGAAGCAGAGGCGTCTGCCAAACAAAGACTCATGGGGGCCAACAGTACAGGTCAGGCCTGGCCCTCAAACTGGAGAGATTTATATTAGTCCACTTTAGCTGAAGACACATTCTGGGCAGAGATGGGTTGAGTGGATACTAAATATTGGAAAAATATCGATAATATTAAAATTTGTGTTTGCAATACCTTTCCCCAGACTTTTCAATAATAAATGGGTTATTGATGTGACTAATGAAAATTGTATCACTGTATCATACACAATTTCTAAGTCCTCTTAGAAAAAATAAATATCTTGTACACAATATATTACATGCTTTCTGATTGGTGCTTCATACCTTTTTAGCAAGTAAAAATCCTTTTAATATCATTCTAAAACGTCTCTCTTCTGGTTGTGGTACGCATGCCTTTTGCTGTTAAATCTTTACTGATTTTTTTGGTTACACTTTATTTCGATAGTCCACTTTAGACATTCTACTAACTATAAGTAACTTTGTAACTACATGTCAACTACATGTCAACTAATTCTCATTAATTTGCATCTACATGTCTACTAACTCTCAGAGTAGACTGTTAGGGTAGGTTTAGGGTTAGTAGAATAAGTTGACAAAGAAAGTGTTAGAAGATATTAAGCTGACAGTCTACTAATACTCTACTAACTGTTAGTTGACATGTAGTTGCAAAGTTAATAGAATGTCTAAAGTGGACTATCGAAATAAAGTGTTACCATTTTTTTTACTGAAGTAAATGGAAGAATACTTTTTTATATTGTTAATACGTTCATTTGATTTGTATAAATTTTTTACCATTTACTTGATTAACCATTTATAATTTATAAGAAAATTCATGTTTAAAAAGTCAGTATCAAATATGATACTTGAGGATTTTGAGGAAAGTTCATTTGTACTCAAATATCTCTCAGTCATCACTGTAGTTCATTGCGTTATGTTTTGCCCCCACAATAAAAACTAAAGAGCTTCGATCATAAAACTAAGCATTTAAATATCACCTTACTTATAATCCTGACCTCCTAATATTTTATCCTTTGGCCATAAAATATCAGCAACTGCACCAAATTGTATATTTTTGCTCAGTTTGTGCCTCTGAATACAACTAAGGTGTTTATTTGCCTGTATATATATATATATGAATGACAATTTGTCAAAAATTCTCTTAAATGCCATATCAATTTTTTAGGTTGTAAAATGTCATGTGGTGTGATTCTCTTAAAAATTAATGCTATTAGACTATTATAATATAAATATCTTTTTTTATATTTGTTTTTAATAAAGTAAGAACTTAGAAATGTAATTAGAAACTTTGAGATAGGGTCACTTTAAACAGTCGGAAGATGTTTCCTTTTACTTGAGGTTCCCCGCAAGACTTTGCATGTCATAATTGGAAAGTTTGAATTGGAATAAATATTTTTCAGAACTATATATCACCTGAATACAAAAAGTACAAGTTCTAAGAACTTGAAAAATATGCTTGAAAACTTGATTTTTAAAGATGTGGCCTTTCTTAATCATGGACACATTTTATGAAGCCAAATTCACTGTTCACCTTACACTCAGCTCAAGCAGCAGTATAGCATCATTAGTGATATAAACATTGCCATTGCAATGGGATCATTCAACATTTAGGAAACCTTCCCATCTTCCCCCCCATATAAGCCCCCCCAAACACACACAATTCTGACATGTTCCTGGAATGAGTCTGAATTCCTTGAAAATTAGATTATCAGATCATTTTAAAAATTCCAACTGACCAGTTTCTCCTTAAAGGTTCATATTTTTACTGCAAAAATATAGTTTAATTCAGCTTCAGAATCATTATTTGATTTTAAAATAAGGTAAAAATCATTATTATCTTATATTAAAAGTATGAAAAGAGTTTGCGTAACAACAAACAGCTTGGGCAATTTGTGGGGTAAAAAAACTTCTGTAATTAAACTGCATAATAATATTTTTATTATATAAAATATTCATCATTTATGAGAATAAAATTAAACAATACTAAATTTCTCCATGACGTAAGTTATTAGTCTAATGATCATGTGTTACATGTGAGGCCATGACCTCTTGAAATGGTGGAAACTGAGGCACTTCATAAAGCTGTCAGATGAGAGCTGACCATATTAATCACACCATCATTCTTGCACACAACTTCAACACTAAAACAATTTAATCATAATGGGATAGCATTTTTGAAAACGGTTTGAATTTGTATTTGTTTTCTCTTCTCTTGCGAGGAGGAAAGCAGGCCTGTGATAACATACTTTACTGTTCGGCTCAAAATGAAAACATTCATTTGTATTCATTTGAAGAGGATAAGCAAGCAGTTGGGGGAGACACTGCAGTTGGCACACATGAGCTCTGTTCCAAAACCTAGTGAGGTGCCTTGTTGTCTACTGCCTACATAGGCAACTTTCTTCTTAGGCAGCATCAGTCAGGGTTTTTAAAAGGTGGCTGCAAGTGATTTTTTGGGAAAAGTTTTAAGAAAAGCAATGTAAACGTTTAAACTAAATTAATACAAACAAAAAAATAAAAATAAATCAAATAAATACATTCTAAACATCCAGCAGTACAGTGCTACAGTGAGAAGGGAAAAAAAGGTAACACTTTATTTTAAGGTGTTACACGTTAAATGCACTTACTATTATAATGACAATAAATGATGCATAACTGCATGCAAGTAACCCCAAGCCAAACCCTAACCATATATTAAGTGCATGCAGTTAATTAATATTACTCAGTACATAAATGTATAATTACATTGTATCAAGGACACCTTAAAATAAAGTGTAACCCGAAAAAAGTAAAAAAAATTGTAACTAAATATTTTCAAAATAATATTTTACACATTATTATTATTATGATTTATTTATTTTACAGTATATATTGGGTCTTCATACATGAAAACTTGATATAGCTGCCTTTTACGTCTTAGAATAGGGGTCTCTCAGACAAGAATAATCGGTAACACTTTATTTTAAAGACCATTCCCCTCCCTAATAACTAGTTGCTTATTAGCTTGCATATTACTAGCATATTGGCTGTTTGTTAGTACTTATTAGGCACATATTAATGCCTTATTCTGCATGATGATTTTCTAGATCCCTTAAGCCGACCCAATGCCTAAACTTAACTACTACCTTACTAACTAGCATAAGCCTCAAATTAGAAGTTTATTGAGGGAAAACTCTTAGTTAATAATGAATATGTGTTCCCTAATCTAAAATGTTACTGGATAATAATTTTTGGGGGTCTGTGGCATATAAAAAAATGACAGATTTGACAATGTAGGCCTACATGAGTATAGTTCTCCTTTCAAGGCAAGTACAGCACATATTTAATTGCATGGTAAAAATAATATATAAAAAATCTCAATCAGCACTAAAAAGACAGCATATTTCAGGTTGGTCCATCCAATGTGTGAGTGTGGAGTTTGGCATTAGCATGTTTCTAAGCTAACGGCTGTTAACAACTAAAATAGATTTTAATTACAAATAACTATTTTTATACATCGTTTTATATGTATAGCCATATGTTTACATTGCCATCTTGGATATATTTCTGAATTTTAGCACATTCTAGAATTGCCTTCCTACTAGAATTGCCATCACACTCGAATAAGCCAATGATACTTAAAAATTCTATCTCTGTATGCAGCTGACTAAGATTTGGACAGAGCTATATTGTCTCAGTGTGAGAAGGTACAGCAGAAATGATCTGCCCAGAATGTTTCCCATGCTCCATTAATTTAATATCACTTGCTCCACTTCAGTTTTCTAAAGTTGTTTATCCAAGTTATTGCCTTTAAAAGAGATGTTCTGGCACCCACTTTCACATTGCGTTCAAGAAAACAACACACATTAGCCACTGGCTGGACACATGTGGACACATAGTGACACTTGTAGAACAAAAACACCTCATGTTTCATATAAGCCCCTTTTTGGGGAAAAGAGCTCAACCCAGCCTTACTGTTTGGCGAATATTTTAATTTCAAGTAAAATGAAGGATGGCAGGATAGGGACACTGGATGAAACAATAAAGGGCCACGAATGGGGCCACATTTGGGTGGCTAAGAGGAAACATGATGGAGGATTTATGGGGGAAGTCCGAGGTGAAAACAGTAGCAGCCGGTTCATTGGGAAGGTCAGTGCATAGACTCTACGTTTACTGTAACAGCAGCCTATAACTGTGAGGAAAAGCCCACACAAGTGAGTGGGCAAAAACAGCAGTCTTTCAGTATAAGAGGAAGAAATATATTATGAGTCAGCATGTAGAGAGGAGGAAGACCTGTGCATTCCACAGCCATGGGGATGACTGTACTGTGTGTGTTCAAATGTATTGGTTTAGTGCTTTAAAAACTTAACCTAAGTAGTGTGCATGAGCAGATTAGGAACAGAATACGAATTCATACAAATTCAGCAATGTCAAATTTACAAAACGTACAAAATGTCTTATAAAGAGTGTTGCATTTTTACTTGTATACCCCCTTTATACTTTCTACTTATTTAAGCAAGTACTGTGCTTAAGAGGTGCATTCAAGTCTTTATATGTGTTATTTGCTTTTTAATGTATTTTTTGAGTCAATTACTATATAGGATAAAAATGAGCACCTTGTCGGTGAACCATGAGTCATGAAATGCTCTAACATAGGGAGCAACTTTATGAGCCACACTAAAAGAGCTCTGCATGTGAGACTCAGACATGGCTTACTAATGAGTTCATTAGAGATTGGCGTTAACATGACACTAGGCTAACAAGATGATAATCTAATAAGCATTTTAAAGGGGTCATGAAATAAGAAATTAAAATGCCTTTGATCTTTTGACATATAAAAGGTCTTTGTACTATAAAAACATCATGTACGTTTCAGAACTCAAAACTTTCTCGTTAGTCTAAAATCAGCTTATATTGAAGCCAGTCTGCCAAAACGACAGCTTGTGGAATGTTGATGTAATAGTTTGGCTAAATACCACCTTCCAGAAGATGATCAACGACTGTTTCGACATCACTGCCTGTTTAGCTCCGCCCACCAATTCATGCACGCATTGTAATTAACGAGACAGGCAATTGCAGGTCTACGAATAAACCAACCAATAAAAACTTCGAAGACAACAAGACGCTGGGCAGTACCAAGTTGTGGTCTTTTCATTTCCTTCCTTCTGATCCCAATATTAGAAAAGTTTGGATGATCTTCTTTCTTTTTTTTAAATGAAGTTCTAGAGCATGTCAGTAAGAACTTGGTCCTTTGTTCGCTTCATTTTACCGTAGATTCATTTACAAACAAAGCACAATTCAAAACAGGAAGACTAAAACTAAACGGCGATGCTGGGCGACTATACAGAGTAACTGTTTTTATTTTGTGGTCACTATTGCTTTGTCTGTTATTAAATATAATTTGATATACTGCGTATTTATGCGTTTTTAACCTAAATCTCAGCAGACGGATGTAGGCTGTCAAACATATGCAACTGTTGGCCAATCATACCAGTGACAGAGTCTACAATCTGGCATGCATTCAAACAGAGCATTCTGATGAGGAGGTCAAAAATAGGACAGAAAATAGCCCATTACTTCTAAATTATTATGTGTTTCGATGTAAAAATCTTGATAACATAAGTAGACTTAAGAGCAACAGTACAAATAATATAAAAAAGCAGTTAATGACCCGTAATAAAGCCATAGCACACATGCAAATATTGATCCAAAAAAGCATTTTGAAGTGCACTTCAATATTTTCATGCTTTTTTTCAGTTTTGTTTGCTACTAACTATGTTATGTAGCAAGATGCTAAAACACTCATAAGACCTGCATAGCATCTCCCTGGCAATACCCTAAAAAAGTATTAAGCCTATATACAGTATATGCTTTACAGCTGAATGAAAAAACTTTATAATTCTTCTCCAGCGTTTTTAAAACAGAGTATTAGTCTTCTGATGTCAAGTCTAGTAAATAAGCGAAACCCTTGGGGACTGCTAATATAAAAAGCCATTACTTTTAAAATCTTCTTTTTCAACAGAGAGCTCTGTGGTTAGTGGAAAAACGTTCATCAGGTACACTGTGTTTAGGGATAGTTCACCAAAAATGAAAATCCTGTCATGAATTACTCACCCTCATGTCATTCCAAACCCGTAAGACCTCATCTTCAGAACACAAATTAAGATATTTTTGATAAAATCCGAGAGCTCTCAGACCCTGCATAGACAGCAAGGTTACTATACGATCAAGGTCCAGAAATGTAGCAAGGACATCCGTAAAATAGTCTGTGACATCAGTGGTTCAACTGTAGTTTTACGAAGCTACCAGAATACTTTTTTGCGTAAAGAAAACAAAAATAACGACTTTATTCACAATTCTTCTCCTCCTTATTCCTGATGATGTGGCGTGCCACCAATTTGGAGAGAGTATCATGACGCATGTGCTTGCTTCCGCTTTATCTAAACAACGCACAAAAAGTATTCTCGTAGCTTTGTGAAATTACAGTTGAACTCCTGATATCACATGGACTATTTTGCCGATGTCCTTGCCACGTTTCTGGACCTTGATCGTGGTAGTAACCTTGCTGTCTATGGGAGGGTCAGAGAGCGTTTGGATTTTAACAAAAATATCTTAATTTGTGTTCCGAAGATGAACGGAGGTCTTACGGGTTTGGAACGACACGAGGGTGAGTAATTAATAACAGAATTTTCATTTTTGGGTGAACTATCCCTTTAATATTGCTGTGTTTGTTCCCCAAATACCGCAAATACTGATAAATAGGAATGTGAGGCTCCAGCTCCACCCTCATTACAGCTCATGCTTCTGGCCCATGTAGCTGTACGGAGGAGGAGAGAATCCATCACGGATGGCTGAGGGCGTCTTGGGTCAGCACCACAGGACTGAAGCCTCTCACCGTGCCTGGCACCTGCTTGAACGGACGGCGTGGAAACCACGCAGCACACACCCCAGCCAGCCTTGAGAGAGGCAGCCAGGACAGAATGTACGCTGAGCCTGAGCACCCCCTATTTCATCTGAGCCTCTCCCCCAGCTCACAATGCTTAGAAGCAGAGAAGTGAACAATGTTTAGAGAATGCATGCTGGGAACACCCCTGTGCTTTATTTTTTAGGTCTTTTTGTTATGTTAGCAAGTCTGTAAGGAGTCTCAGCCTACAGGTTCAAGGTGTGAGTTATAGATCACTACAATGACTCATAAATTGTGAAGTGGTTTGACGTTTTTATAATAGCTTCCCCATATTAGATCAAGCCGTGTTTAACGGCTACAATAATTCATGAAACACACTGATGTGGAGAGCAACCAATATGAAATCTGTTAAACTGACATTTTGTTTTTACTGCAAAAGTACTTTTCATTATGGCTGTTTCTGGAACCATCATAAAGTTTAGCAGATCCAATACATGGAGGAAAAATGTTCAAACATTTTCAGCATCACATGCAATGCACCGTCCTTATCACCTGATATCTGATCATATGGTCCATCATAAAGGTTTTTTGCAGTCTAGAGCGCACAGACTAACTGGTTAAAGTACGTACTTAGGCATTTTTGTGAGACCTACTGAAGTGAAAACAAAGCAGAGCAGATGTTTTGTATGGTGTTCAGTATTAAGAAGGGTTAATAGGGTACAGTGGATGAGCAGTGAGTGATGTGCTACAGGTTTTATGGCTCGGTCTACAGTGTCTTGTCAGAGGGGCTTTAGGAAATGCAGGGCAGTCTGTGGTTAGTGGTCTTTTTTGACACAGCTTGATCCTCTGCCTTATCCAACTTGTATTTCACATCATGAAACATGAAACAAATGACCTTTTCTACCCTATCTGTGGCATTCCTGAGCACCATAGACTGAAATCCAAGCTAATCAACCTCCAAATGTTTGCTCAGTGTCATTGATCATAACAGAGATATCATAAAATGTGAAAACAGACGTGTAATTTTGTGGAATATTAGACAATCATTGTTATAATGTTAAAGGAACAAGAACAAACTTAATGAGGAAAATGCAACAAAAATTCCAAAGGATTAATGGACAGTAATTAATTTTCAACGCAACATACCACAGAAAGCATCTAAACATCTAAATTCATCCCTGAAACAACTTGATTCCACTAGGTTACACTAGATTGAGGCAAGACGTGCCTGTTACTACCTTTTTCAGTGTACAGGTTCTTGTAGATTTTTTTAAGGGGGGAAAATCTAATCCAATCTAATCTAATACTAAATCCAATTCTTATTCATTAAATTCTGATAAAACACCCCTATTTGCAAAGACTGAAAAAATGTGCTTCCAAAGAAGAGGTTTACCATTTTACATTTTTAATGATAGGTCTTCCATTCAAATTTTATTACAGTGTTTCCAACATAATTCTTTCTTGGGGGAAAACACTCACAACTCAGGAATCATTAGCAATTAATAATTAGCAAATAAAATCTCCAAATGAATACTTTATAACTGGTCACAACTTTATATTTTCATATATCATAACTTAGGTCAAGTCAAGTTTCTTTCTATTCTCTCTCTCAGTTACTTGTGACTAGAGTGTGACGTGCATGCATGCATAAATAAATAAAATGAAGAAATAGAAAAAAGCTGCACCACTTTGATTTGGTGGACAAACGTTTTTCACATTTTAATAAAGTAAAGCATTTAAAAAAAAAAGAAAAAAAAAAGAAATGAATAAAAATGAATTATTTTAGAAATTAATTTTCGTGGATGTATCACATGGATGTATCATCATATCATGTGTCAAAGGTTCACTGAAAAAACAGCACTTTGAACCAAAACTGCTTCCTAAAAAAGAAGAGACCCAAATCTTGCCTCTCATAGCACTCAGATAGCACGCTCTCAGCCATACATCATCTCCTAATTCTCTCGTCTGGGTTAAGGAAAGGCAGACAAGGTTTTGGCAGGTAGAACTCCTCTGAGTTAGCCTCACTGCACTCCATCAACACCGCTCACACTCATTTGTTTTCCCACTCTCTGCTCTATCCAAGTCTTTCTAATGAAGTTGTCATTTTCTCCTGGGCAGACGCAGCCAGCGTTCCCTTGCTCTGCTGAGGAAAGGGTGGGAGTAGAATGAAAAAAAAGAAGAGAAAGAAAAAACATTAACTTCAGTTCCAAGGCATTCTACAACGCATTAGGTCATGAGAATTTAATCATACGCCGCTCAAATGATGAAATAAGTCACCGAAAGGGCCGAGGTTGAGCTTCACCATTGGTCACTCAAAGGTCATCTCCATCTGTGGAGAGAGGAATGATAAATAACTGGGGCAAAACAGTATTATTGAGTTTCTTCCTCGCTTGTAACAGTAGAGCAAATTAGCAGTCCTCAAAGACAGTCCAGTTTCCAGAATGAGTTTGCTCAGCTTCTGGGAATTCTGGCTGACAGATAGAAAAAGTGCACAGCCCTTGAGGAATGGACGTATCCAGTCGCCGGAGTTATTTTTGTTTGCCGAAATTCAGAAGTGGGCCTGTTACCCTGGAGGCAGCTCGTGTTTTCCATGTAGCGCTGAGTCTTGGCAGGGTCTAGATCCTTGGTTTCCCACTCTGTCCCCCCTTCCCACTGGCCCTCTCCCTCTCTCTGTCGCTCTTCTCAACCAAAGCATCCCCCAACCAGGAAAGAGAGCGCAGCCTGCCGTGGAGACAGACTGACTGCGCAGGCGGCCCGGCAGATGTACGGAAGATAAGTTTGTGTTCGTAAGCTGGGCCGTGACCCTCAGCAGCAGGACACTGACCAGATCCTGTCAGAGAGAGGGCAGAAGGGAGCCCGGCACAGCCTCTACCCTCCCCCACAGCTGCGGCCTCATCCTCCAATCGGCCCTCCTGCCACCCAGCCTATCGCAGCCCCGCGGGGAGGAGGGAAGCCCTGTGGAGCCAATGCTTTCCTCTACGGCAGCACCGCGAGGCTCCCTAACACCTCCTCCGACCCCACAATCTCTCTCAGGCTCTGCCGACACACAATGATGGCCCGCATCATTTCCCCTCTCCCTGCCGGACTAATGGATGGAGACGTGTGAGAACGACGCCGGAGTACTTTCGAAAACACTCCATCAGCAGTTTCTCATGCTGTAGCTCCTAGAGTAACTGAAGAAAGCTTTTGCTTGCAGTTGAGAATTGAGATGTGGCTGGAAAGAGAAGCAAAATCTGGTCCACAGAGCCCTGAGCCACAGAGAATGTTGTTTTTTGACATCCAAAACCATAACCTGAGAAAGGGGGTGGCCACTTGAACACTAAAAATATGTGTTTATTTTCTATTTTAAATTTTCTAGTATTTTCTATATTTCTATCATGACAACTCTCGGACGATTTTAGCATGGTAATGGATATGACAATGTTAATGTATTTGGTCTTGGCGAAGTATATCTGCTACGCTGCTGCTGCTGCTGCTGAATTGCTGCTGCTGTTGGTTATCGCTGTAGTTGTAGATTATTGCTGCTGTTGCTGCAAGAAAGTACAGGAACTTGCTACTGCCAATGCATACGGCTATACGGTGCGGTGAGTGTTTAAGACATACTGCTGCTGCAGAAATAGATATAAAATAATAGCAGATCTATACAGGTGGAGCTAGGGAAGATGGAGGGTTTTAGAGGAACTCTGAAAGCACGCTGCAAAATGTTTAAGTTGATGCTAACCAGTCATTTAAATGTGAAGCAGCAAGCTCATTGGCTGCAAATGCAACATGAACCAATCAGCTTGTGCCAAGTCATTTAACACTGTGAATATAATCAGTAATGTTAGAACCCATCAGCCTGTGCCAACTTTCATGAAAGACCTAGACATTTATTTGGTTAAAACATTTTTTCCTTTTGTGGTGGTGCATGTAAAATAAAATAAAACATCTATTTGGGCTTCATTTCAAAGTTCACCTGATACAATACATCTAGCCTTTAAGACTGAGACCTTTTGATACACTCTCATGGCGAATTGGTGGTTAATTCTAATAATTTGTGCAATCTCACTTGTACATTTTCGTACAACCTTATTTGCATGCTTTCATATAAATCGACTTATTCCTCACTATTAGGAAGGTGTGGTTAATGTGCCATCACATTAGTGATATTCCAGCAGATTTAACTGGCAAAAAAAATCTAAATATTTTCAATAGTGTTGCTATGTATGAAGCACTGCTCACTTTTAAAACTAGCAGCTTTCCATTTGCCAACAGAGATGTGCATGACCAACTTGAACCTGTTGCAAAATATGCATGGGGAAATCTTTCTTCATAACAAGAAACTCCCAATCAGATGGATTCCAATTTAAATTACTGCATTTCGCCTGCCAAAATTCGCAGTAACTGTAAATGTGTCTTTAGGGGTGGACGTTCATGCATACTTTTTCTTTTTTTGTTTCTAAAAAAGCACACATTTTTGTATAATTATATTGTATGAACATACAGAATCACTGTATCGTGCGTTTTAGGGTCTTATCTGAGATTTTAGAATCTTTGGATCCTCTTCCCAGCCCACAAACATACTAGTCACACAGTCCCTGGAACATTAATGTGGCAGGCGTTCCCGATGACTTCCTGACTCTATCTATAAGCTGAGACCAGTTGGGACACAGGACAAGATGAAAGCACTGGCACAAGTTGAAATGCCAACGGGAAGTGAACCTAATTGGGCTTTCAGCAGTTACTGTACATCTGCTTCACAGAGCTTATTTAAAGCACTGTGGCCTGATTAGTCACAATGCAGTGGAGCTCTACTGACGGGACTGTACGTTACCTTGTTTTTCAAAAGGGATTTCACCTTGAAGCCAAAAAAAAAGTGCATTCCAAGTAGGGTTGCAAAGGGGTGGAAAATTTTCGGTAAATTTCCGGAAACTTTGCAAAAATCCCTGGAATATTCCCAAAAAAATTCCTGGAAAGTTTCCAAAAAATTTCTGGAATGTTTCCGAAATTTACTGGAAATTTTCCACCTTTTTGCAAACCTAATTCCAAGAAAACAGTGGAACTAAAATTGTAGCTTTATAAGAGGTGGCTGTATTTCATGTGCTCTTTTGACCTCCTGGAATAAAATCCAATTCAACAAGCGATAACAAAGAAGGAGTTTAATAATAGTTTATTCCTTAATGTTATGTGAGCTGAACTGTGTTCTGGGGGAGATTTTTGATTTGTCCCTAACCTTTGCAGAGTACTTTGAATAATGTGGGAAATTAACAAGCTGAAATGAAATAAGGAAAATAAGGAAATTGGTCCAAACAGAACAAATCACCATTTGGCAATGTGACAGCTTTGACAGTTTTTTTTTAATGGTGTACTTTGCACTCACTGTACCGGGGTGGGGGTATTATTTTTTAAAGAGGTCCCACAAGACCGGTGCACAAGTCCAACAACACTGAAAAAACAAAGCAACACTGAAAGAAAAGGTCTAATCTTTTCAGGGACAAAGAATATTACAGAAACTTAGGTGACTATAAGCTTCATTGTGGCCTAATAGTCGGACTTGTAACCCAAAGGTCACGGGTTTGAGTCTCAGTACTGGCAGGGATTGTAGGTGGGGAAAAGTGAATGTACAGCACTCTCTTCCACCTTCAATACCATGACTGATGTGAGACCCTTGAGCAAGGCACAAACCCCCAACTACTCCCCGGGTTCCACAGCAAAAATGGCTGTCCACTGCTCCAGGTGTGTGTATGTGTGTGTTTGTTCACTACTCACTGCTGCCCATTGGAAACAATACCCCCCTTAGTATTTTAGACAAAGTGGATACAACTAACCCCCCAATAGTTAGTTGCATCTTTGATAATTACCTTGCACAATTATCATCACCATTAACCCACCCTCATATCACTCAAACCTATAGGGCAAATTGTCTAAAATGCTCTTTTGGATAGAAAATGCATGGTGATCACCGACTGTCAAGATTGACTGCTAGATTTACTATATATAACTATAGATATATAGACAGATAAGTTGGGTTTTGCACTCAGGTCCTCTTGCACACTAAACAAAAACTGGACTACTACATGAACTCTTCTTACACCTACAGTGCCCTGCGGAAGTATTCATTTCATTTTTTGGTTACACTTTATTTTGATGGTCCCTGTTGATGGTCCCCAACCATATTCTGTTGACTATAAGTAACATTGCACCTACATATCTACTAGCTCTCGATAGAATGTTGGTAGAGTATTAGTAGACTGGTAGGGTTAGGGTTAGAATAAGTTGACGTACTTGCAAAGTTACTGATAGTCAGTAGAATGTCTGTTGGGACATTATCTTAAAAAGGAGTTAGCAGATATTAATCAGACAGTCTACGAATACTCTAATGAGAGTCAGTTTACATGTAGTTGCAAAGTTACATATAGTTAATAGAATGTCTAAAGTGGACCATCAAAATAAAGTTACCCGTTTTTTTTCATGTTTTGTTATGTTTCTGCCTTATGTTAAACTGCTTTAGATTACCTTTTTTCACGTTAATCTACACTCCATACACTATAATGACAAAACAAAAAACAGGTTTGGAACAACTTTGCAAATTTATTAAGAATAAAAACCTGAAATTATTACATTGCATAAGCATTCAGACCCTTTTCTGGGACACTTGAAATTTAGCTCTTGAGAATTCATATTGCTTATACTGTAGATGTTACTACACTTGGAGTGGAGTTAACCTGTTGCAAATTCAATTGAATGGGTATGGTTTGGAAAGGCACACACCTCTCAATAAAAGGTCTAACACTTGAAAATGCATATCAGAGCAAAAAACAAACCCTGAGGTCAAAAGAACTTCACATAGAGCTCAGAGACAGGATTGTGTCAAGACAAAGTTCTGGGGAAGAATTCAGAAAAAAATTCTGCTTCATTGAAAGATTACAGAAGCATGTAACCTCTATTACCCTTAATGGAAGATGTTTGGAACAACCAGGATTCTTCCTAGAGCTGACCTCTTGGCCAAACTGAGCAATCGATGGAGAAGGGTCTTGGTTAGAGTTGTGACCAAGAAGCTGATGGTCACTCTGGTTGAGCTCCATGATCTTATATGGAGATGGGAGAAACTTACAGAATGACAAACATCACTTCAACATCAGCCAGAGCGTGGGCTTGAAGTCAAGTCAAGTCAAGTCACCATTATTTAATTTTATATAGCGCTTTTTACAATGCAGATTGTGTCAAAGCAGCTTTACAGTATTGAACACGGAAATAGTGTGTCGAAATAGTGTTCCGTTCTACTCTGGCCAGATGAAACCAGCAGTTTAATTATAGGCTGCAGCAAAGTCAGATTGTGCAGAGGACTCATCTGGTTCCCGTGGTCTTGTCCCGATGGCCATCTAGGTGATGAGGTCTTCGGAGGGGATCTGTCTCTGGGGCTCATCTAGTTGTTCTAGTCTCTGCTGACATTCAGGGCTTGAATTCAATTGAGTATATTCTTGAGAAACCTGAATATGTCTGTCAGCCCCCATCCAACCTGACAGAGCTTGACAGGTGAAGAGGTGAGGAGAAGAATGGCAGATAATTGCCAAATGCAAAGCTTGTCGCATCATACCCAAAAGGCTTGAGGCTGTAAAGGTGCTTCAACAAAGTACTGCGTTAAGGGTATTGAATTATTTGCCAAAATCATTTTTGTTTTTTTATTTTTAATAAATTTGCCAAGTTGTCACTTTTTGCTGTGTCATTATGATGTATGGTGTGAAGATTGATGTGGGGGAAAAAAAAAGTGAAATTAAAGCAGTTTAACAAAAGGCAGCAACATAAAAAAAAAACATGAAAAAACGAACACTTTTGCATGGCACTTGTATGTCATTATCTTTCCTAGGCTATAAAGTGTACCAAGACAGTGCCAGCTCAAAATGAAGGTGCATAATGCACTTGTCTAAAAGTAATCTACAGTATAGTATGATTTTAGATTTAAATTCCACTTACAACTGACAGTTTGATTAATCTGTTTGATTCTTGTTGGTTCTATGTTTTTTTTTTTTTACTTTTATACTAAATGTACTTCAGATAAGTGGTTTTGTCAAAAATATGATGAATTATTAATTTAGAAGTACTATAATAATTTAATTGTGAATCTTCTTCATTATGATTTCAGCACATTTTTACTTTATGCAATTACATGAGCAAGCCTCCCACTCTTAAGTGTTGTTCAGTTCAGACTTATCTGGAATCTCGCATTGGATAGAAAATAATGAGATACTAATACATGATTTACCCTTATATGCACATTAGTCATGCACAGTATAAAACCACTACCTCACTATTTGCTTGTCCATTCCTTCGATTTTTCACGCTGGTGTCATTTAGTAAAAACATTTGTTATAATTCGATACAAATTTGACTTGGTTAGCCTTTAACTCAACTTATCAAAGCATGTTCCTGGTAAATGACGAACCCAAAAACAGGATTGTATAAAGCCTATGTGATACTAAGAATTGTGGAGCCATTGAAGAAGCATGTTCAGATTATTCTAGCCAATAGCAACACAACAGATGCATGACAGCAGCTTACCTCACTACTAACAATTCTTCCAACGTCCAAAATCCACACTTACTGTTGCCCCGGGAGGTGGGAGGGTCTCAAAGCCAAGCTGGGTCTGGACTCTCTCCTCCATCACATGTGCTGTACACCACATTTTTTACTTTCTCCTCTCCTCTGTGCTAATTACCATGAAAACTAGTGAATGCGATGTGTTTAGATATGAATAATAGATCTGGATAATATTTTACACCCCTTTACTGCCCCCTCCACATGGCCCTGGTAAAGCAGTGTTGGGTTTGCAAATTCCCCAAGCATCTGACAAATGACACACAACCCGAAAGTGTTTAGAGTCCCCAAGAGTAAACCTACAACCATCAACACATTCATTTATCCTGTGTCACCTTAATGAAACAGCCAGTGAAGAAGTATTCGGAATGAGCAAGAACTCTGCATCTTGTAATCTAGCCCCAGTACAGAGATCAAATCTGAAAAAGGTAGATTAAACAAGCATTATTAGAAATTAAGAGATATAATTATACATTTCAGTGAGATTCTAATGCAAATATTTGTGTAAGGTGTAAGATTGTCAAACGTTGCCTTCATTGGAGGTATTGTTTCAGTTAATATTGATTAATTGTTATTAAATGATTAATTGTTATTAATATTATTTTTTAGAACATGACCTTATTGGAATTTGCCATAAATTGCATAATTCAAATTCATCCAAAATTCAAAAGTAGCTCAGTCACTGCTGGGAAAATTTACTTCCATTGCCTAATAATTGCTTTTTAAGACACCTTTTATTTTTGTCCTTCTGTCACTTTTTATTTTATGTAGAGAGTGAAAATATCTCAGAAAATCAAGAAGAAAGAGGACGCATGGAAACAGGATGCAGACCATTCTCAAACCTGTGTTTCTCACAAATGCTACTAACCACTAGACCATGACTCCAAGGTCTTTTTTTTCAACCCAGATGCAATGAGGACCAGAATAAACAATTACAGAGCTCCTCTGGACAATGCTTTAAAAGAAACTGACAGTAGAAGGCTCTGTGAGGATACATATATTTTGAAACTACTTCATTGTGAAACAGCTGCTTTATTTTTTTATAATTATCACAAATGGGTGCTTTTAAAAGAGAATTTTCAGCATCTGAACCAACTCATGTTTCATCTCCGATTTTGATAATGAATTACAAAGCTCTTGTGAGGGTGTTCTGTTGAAGTTTACACTACATTAGCAGCACACAAGAAACTTGATTCCCAAATGTTATGGGAATTTTTCAACTTCTCTCTCTTGAATCTATCAACATGAACATTTTGAAACAAAATCTTTTGGAATAAAACTTGACTTTACACTACTAGAGGCTATTATGAAGAGAAAAATTAAAATCAAGATATGTGCCTCTTTTCCCAAGCCTGTTGAGAGAAGTAAGAAAAATAAAACATTCCTGGCTATTTCTCCCATAAGTACACATTATGCATATATTCAACATGCCAAAATTTGAATGCGCATACATAGTGAAGCAAAGTTTTAAAACCCCAAAATGAGAAATCAAGCACTTTGGGTTGATGTGGTTATTCTAATGAGATCAGATAAAGTGAAATCATATTTTAGGGGAGGACATTGTAATTTCTTACATTGTACTAAACAGTTTTAATATTACATAATGATCATTTTAAAAAGATAAATAGTTTCCGTTAGGAACAGTAATAGTATTAGCATCAATACAAAACATAAACAAATACTTTCTGCACAAGATAAATAACAACAGATTACACATCGAACTGTGCCTAGAGAAAATCCTATTAGAAAGTTGACCCTTTGGAAAGTATTTTCATAGTTTCACAGTACTATTACCCCATCCATAGCAAACTTAATGATGACACTGTAGTGTATTAAAAAGGGTAAGATACGTTAAGATATAATGGTTTCATAAACACAACTACACTGTTATAGGCTCTTATAAATGACAGTTGTGTTTGGCTTTAATCTGTGGCATATATAAAGGAAAGGGGAGCTACAGCACCCCCCAGATATCAGTTGTATTTGATAGTATTCATATAAGAAGTTGTGTTCTCAAAGTCTGTTAATAAAATTCCTATTCTGGACATGAAGCTGTTTTGGTCTGTGCTTAAAAGTGACACTTCCTCATTCCCGGAACATGGTGTGGCTTCTCAGACACAACAATATGGCGACGAGGATGGGATTGGAGAGGAAGTAGCAAAAAAAAAGTGAGTCGTACTTGAAGCTTAGACAAGAAGAAGATGCCGGTGTTCAGCACAGATTCGGGCCTGTGTTTCGTAGAGGCTAGCGAGAGCTTCAGTGACCACGAAGAGCATTTTGCACAATTTTTTGGAAGCCAACAGAATCAAAGAAGGCAAGCAACGCGTTGTTTTTCTGTCCGTGGTAGGTGCAAAACCCTTCTCATTGCTTACGGACTTTTTGGCACCGAAAATACTGTCTGAGACACCACTAGTCGACATTTTGAAAGTGCTCAGAGACGCTATGCACCAAAGAAAAACGTCTTGAGCAAAAGACACGGTTTCCGAGCACGGAAGCAGCTGAATGGGGAATCCCTAGCCAAATATGTGGCCGCATTAAAGGGATTAGCCTCAACATGCGAGTTCGTCACTTCTTTGGAGGAACAGCTCGTGTACGGAATATGCAGTAAGGATTTACGAGCTCGGCTTCTGAGTGCAGCATACGATGAACCATTGACTTGGCCTAAGGTATTGGACATTGTGAAAAATTTTGAATGTACTGTTACAAGTTTAAAAGCCTTTCAGCATGCACCGCTGAGAACCGACACCGTAAGTTACGCTAAGCCAGGCAGAGAGCCCTCAGGAGCGGAGGAGAGAACGACAGGGAAGGGCAGACGAGATAAGAGAGAGTCAACCCCATGTTACTGATGTCTCGGAAAGGGACATATTGCCTCAAACTGCAAAAATATAAAGAATTTCAATGCCGAGCCTGTGACAAAAAGGGACATTTAGAACGTGCCTGCAGAAATGCCACTTCTCAGAAAAGACCGGGGAAAAATGCGGCTTCACAAAATCACAAGCCGCTAATAAGCCAGCTTGGGAACGCGACACGAGATTCATCTCAACGGAAGGGGGCAACGAGGGAGAGATTGTGCCACGGACAACAAAGAAAGTGTTGCACAATACTTCAAAAGATAATTGGAGTGCCGATCAGCTATCTCGACCACTGAACTCAGATGTAAGAGATGAGCTGAACCAGCCCACGGTAGAGACTGAACTGCAACATTCAGAGACTGATAAGGACTATGGACTGTTTGCGTTAAAGGGGAACAGTGACTATGTAAAACCCTACATGGTAATGATCAGATGTAATGGTGTTAAGGTAAAGAGGGAGGTTGATACTAGAACAGCCATGTCCATTATTTCAGAGACCTTGTACCGAAAGAGGTTAAAAAGATGTAAACTTCAGCCATGCGAAGTAACCTTGTGGATGTACTCAGAACAAATTCCACTGTTGGGTCAGTTTCAGGTTACTGCGAAATGCAAGGAACAGACAAAAAAATTGGTTTTACTGGTGTCTAAGGGTAAGGTGCCGAGCCTCATGGGTAGAAACTGGATTCACCACTTACAGCTAGACTGGTCAAGAGTGAACCATGTATCTAACCCAATAAGTGAGCTCCAATGTGTTTAATTCAGAAAAGGGGGTAATTTCAGGGGTACGGGCCAAATTGCAAGTAATTGAAAATGCCATTCCAAAGTTTTGCAAGAGTAGAACGGTGGCTTATGCCATGAGAGAAGCTGTTGACAAACAGTTACAATGGTTAGAGAAGCAAGGTGTGATTACACCTGTTAAGTACAGCGAATGGGCAGCACCAATCGTGTGTATACCAAAAACAAATGGAAATGTGCACATTTGTGGCAATTACAAGGTCACGATCAACCCGTGGTTAGCTGTTGACAAATATCCCTTGCCAAAACCTCAATATCTGTTTGCATCGTTGGCTGGCGGTAAATACTTTACCAAACTAGACTTAACTCAGGCGTACCAGCAGGTAGAGTTAGACCTGCAATCTAAGCCATATCTGACTATTAACACTCCCAAAGAATTATATCACTTGAATCGGTTGCCCTATGGTGTGTCTAGTGCACCAGCAATCTTTCAGCGTATAATGGATCAGACGTTACAAGGCCTGTCGAATGTAGTCTGTTATTTGGATGACATTCTGATCACTGGTAAAAACAAAAGTGAACATTGCGAAAATGTTGAGCAGGTGTTTCAAAGGTTACAAGACAGAGGTACTAGAGGGAATAGGGACAAATGTGTTTTCTGTTAACCTCATGTAACCTATTTAGGACACAGAATTGATCAGGAAGGCATGCACCCAGTACCGGAAAAGGTTGAGGCTATTGAAAATGCCTCCGCACCCAAAAACGTGACTGAGCTTAGAGCTTTTTTAGCTTTGCTCTCATATTATGGAAAATTCATGGAAAACTTGTCGACTGTAATTAAACCGATGACTGAATTATTACACAAGGACCGGCCCTGGCAGTAGTCAACATCATGTCAGGCATCATTTGAAGAAGCTAAAAAGCTTTTATCATCTTCAAAAGTGTTGACACATTTTGACCCTCAGTTACCGATAGTGTTGGCGTGTGATGCATCTGTATATGGACTAGGGGCAGTGATTTCTCATAAATTGTCTGATGGTGCAGAAAAACCCTTTGCATATGCTTCACGCACCCTTAGCAAGTAGGAACGTCTAGGTTACGTGTGTAACCCTAGTTCCCTGAAGGAGGGAACGGAGACGTTACGTCAGTCGTGACTGACGAATTGGGATCTCGCCCGAGAGCCCAATCACCTTTGAGTGTTAACTAAACAAGCCAATGACAGTTGGCGTGCGTGTTTCGCCACACGCACCCCGCGCGGGTATAACAGGAGAGCGCATGCAAACGCACATCAGTTTTTCGCTGAGGAGCCGAGACGATAAGTGCACGGCGTACAGCGGTGGTACAGAACGTAAGGAGGGGGGGGGGGGTGTGGGGGAAAAAAAAAAACGGAACGACGGTAACGTCTACGTTCCCTCCTTCAGGGAACGATGGTTACACAAGTAACCTAGATGTTCCCTTTCAGTCAGTCACGTTCTAAGTTACGTCAGTCGTGACTGACGAATTGGATCTCGTATGGAAAACGCTATTGCGACCCCCTCCAGTGCCCTGCCGGAAAGCCGGCAAGTCCCCACCACACGCTGGGGCGGAGATAGGACGCGGCTAGGCAGAGGTGTCCGCCAGGCTGATTACATACAGTGGTACAGGATAAACACTGGGACAGCGTACCCAGTGGGTTTTTTTTTTTTAGGACGCTACGGAAAGCAAAATCCCGCACATAGGAGGGATCATGTGGAAATTACACATATGGAATGGCCCTCAGGGCAGTACTACATATGGAAATCCCTGCGGTAGGCTCAACCCGCCTGGGGTGAGATCACTAAGCAGCAGAGATGGCAGTGAACGACTGCCAGGGAAAGACACGGGCTTACCGTGAGGGGAGCCGTACCGTGGAAGAATACACATGTGGGATCACCCGAAGGGGGAATCACTACACACAGGCACCTAGCCCAGCACAAGGGCTAACCTTGGGCATACACACAAGTGCTGGACCTGGCATCTGGCGCTCCGCCACGCCTGAACGCCGAGGGTGCGGGAGGAACTCCACAAGGGTTCGCCAAGGGGAACTGAACTGAGGAGCAAAAAAATGCACGTATCCGGTCCGTAGAGGGGAAAGGCGCAACAAGCGTGACCGACACCGAGCAGGTCCGGTGTTACTGCCTACCTGAGGCAAGTACACGAGAGCACACGGGCTCTACACGGAGATTATAGAATCTCGCAAACGTGTTAGGCGTCGCCCAGCCGGCAGCTCTACAGATGTCTGCTATCGAGGCACCCCGCGCCAATGCCCAAGAAGATGCCACTACTCTCGTAGAGTGAGCTCTCACTCCGAGGGGGCATGGTTAACGTTGGGCCTGGTACGCCAAGACTATAACCTCCACTAACCAGTGGGCAAGTCTTCGTTTGGAGACAGCCTTTCCCTTCTGCCGACCTCCAAAGCAGACAAAGAGCTGGCCTGAGGTCCTGAAGCTCCGCGTACGGTCCACGTAATGCGCAGAGCGCGAACGGGACAGACCAGAGCAATGGCTGGGTCTGCCTCCTCCAGGGGCAACGCTTGCAGGCTCACCACCTGATCCCCGAAGGGAGTAGAGGGAACCTTGGGCACATAGCCGGGCCGGGGCCTCATGACAACGGGAGAGTTACCCGTTCCGAATTCTAGGCATGAATTGTCGACCGAAAATGCCTGCTGGTCCCCTACCCTCTTGACCGAGGTCAATGCGGTGAGGAGCGCTGTCTTTATTGACAGAAACTTAAGCTCTACTGACTACAGAGGCTCGAAGGGCTCCCCCTTCAAAGCCGCCAGGACCGAGGGGAAATCCCAAGAGGGTAACAGGTGAGGGCACAGAGGATTCAGCCTCCTTGCCCCTCTGAGAAAACTGATGACCAAGTCGTGCTTCCCCACAGACTTAACGTCTACTGCATCGTGATGCGCGGCAATGGCGGAAACATACACTTTCAGGGTGGAGGGAGACAGCCTTCGCTCCAACCCATCCTGCAGGAAAGAAAGCACGACTGCGATCGGGCATCTACGGGGGTCTTCCCGGCGGGAAAGGCACCAACCGACACAACAACAGGGTCCATTCAGCCTGTAAGAGTGTCCTTTTCTCTTTTCTTGTAGACGGGGCGTACTGAAGCGATGGTGTTTACTACGCTGGAGGTAGCCCTCTAGATCCTCGCGTCCGTCCAGGGACATAAGGGGGATTCACAAGTCCGGACGGGGTGCCAGAGGGTGCCCCCTCTTCTGAGGAAAAGGTGATCACCATCAGAGGACTTAGCCAAGGAGGGGTGTCGTGAGGAGGCATCGTTCGGGGAACCAAGTCCGACGGGCATATGGCCACAAGCAGAACCTGCTCCTCGTCCTCCCTGATCTTGCACAGTGTCTGTGCGAGAAGGCTCTCTGGGGGAAACGCATATTTGCGTAGGACCCGAGGCCAGCTGCATGCCAGTGCGCCCGTGCCGAGGGGTCCCTCGGCCAGGAAGTAAAACAACTGGCAATGGGACGTATCCGGGGAGGCAAACAGGTCTACCTGAGCTTCCCCAAAGCGTCTCCAAATCAGCTGGACTGTCTCGGGGTAGAGTCACCATTCTCCCGGAAGGGCGGGCTGACATGAGAACTCGTCGGCTGCACGATTGAGCTCGCCTGGGATGTGAACGGCGTGAAGCGACCTCAGATGCTTCTGACTCAAGAGGAGGAGATGGCGGGCGAGTTGCAACATACAATGGAAGCATAGACCACCCTGGTGGTTGATGTACGCAACAGTCACAGTGCTGTCCGTACGGACCAGTACGTGCTTTTCGTGTAGCAGCGATTTGAAGCGGCGCAGAGCAAACCATACTGCTTGCAACTCGAGGCAGTTGATATGCCACTGCAGCCGGTGCCCCCGAGACCACATAAGAACTACAGCAACACAACCACACACACCCCCCACTAAACACCCCCAAACAAAAACAACAAATTCCCCCCCCCCCCCCCCCCCCACCACGAGCCCCCGCAGATGCAACTTCCCATTGCACCCATGGCACCCCAGCCCCTGGCAGAGGCATCCGTTGACACAACAACATGCCTGGATACTTGCCCAAGGGACACTCCTGTCCGGAGAAAGGCAAGATCTGTCAACGGGCTGAGGGTCTGACGGCAGAACGGGGTAACAGAAACCGGTAAGTGCCGTGTCGCCATGCCCAACTCGGGACCCGGTCGTGAAGCCAACGATGAAGCGGTCTCATATGAAGCAACCCAAGCGGCGTGACAGCGGCTGCGGATGCCAAATGCCCCAGGAGCCTCTGAAACTATTTCAGTGGAACAGCTGTCTTGCACTGGAAGGACCCCAGGAGGTAAAAATCGCCTTCTACTGAAGACACCAGTGCGAGAGGTTGATCTCTGCACGTACGGCCCTCAGGCCGAGAAAAGAGATCCTCGCACCAGGGACGAGTTGCTCTTTTCTCCCAGTCGCCCATGAGCGTCGATCGCTCTGCGAACCAACGAAAGGACTGGACACATTGAAAGATGGTTTCTGCATCAAGATCCTGAACCGGAACTTGTGAAAGGCCCGATTCAAGACTCAGATCCAGGATTGGCCGAAGGCCACTGCTTTTCTTGGGCATGATGAAGTAAGGGCTGTAAAACCCCTTCCTCATCTTGGCTGGAGGGACCGGCTGTATTGCGTCCTTCGCTAGCAGGACCGCGATTTCTGCATGCAAGACAGGAGCATCCTTGTCCAGCACAGAGGAGAACCGAATGCCCCTGAACTTGGGAGGGCGCCGGGCGAATTGAATCGCATAGCCGAGTCTGACGGTTCACATGAGCCAGCGAGACGGCCTGGGGCACGCTAACCAGGCCCCCAGCGACACAACAGGCGGGACTAGGGAAACCACCGACATACCCGCAGTGGGGCAGCAAAGTGGAACACAGGGACCCAACCCGGGAGGCAGTGCGTCCCAGCGTGGGGTCTGAGTGCGCGGCGCGCCACTTACCTGGCTCCACGGCTGGGCAGGGGGCTAGTGAGGAGGCATAGCGTCCTTGAAATGAACCCTGCTGCCCATTGGCCCGAACTGCGAGCACGGGGTCTCGCGCACTGCCATCCTCGCCCTCTTGGAACCCGGAGAAAAAGGAACCCGCTCTTCTGTTGAGGTTTTGGGCACCACTGGCTGGGTAGCCAGCGGCGGAACAGAAAAAAACAGGAACCCCCCCCCCCCACAAAGGTTTCTCCACCCCCGGCCCCTCCGCACCGGCGGAAGGAGTGGTGCGGTCCAACAATATCAGAATAGCCAGGATCCAAGCGACCCCCCACGGGCCGCGCCCCGTCCAGGGTACGACGCCCGCCCGCCCCTGGCGCTCTACGGGCGGCTTCAACGTCGGGCTTTCCTGCGCCAGCTCACGCCCCCTTTCTTGCGGCCGTTGTGAAGGTCGCTGCTGCGCAGAGGCGGAGCGGAGATGAGAGGCCCACAGGAGGGCTGATCTCGGCGACCGCAGAAAACAAGGGGTCTGCGACGAGCTGTCAGAGGGGCTGCAGCCGGCGGTGGGGCAGGATGTGTCGAGACGCCTCCGTCTGCTTCTGTGCGGCGGAGAACTGTTGGGCAGAGCCCTCCACCGCTTCGCCGAATAGGCCGGCCTGGGAGATCGGGGAGTCCAGGAAGCGCTGCTTGTCGGCCTCCCTCATATCCGCCAAGGTCAGCCATAGGTGGCCGTACTGTATTCCCTTAATGTGGAAAATAATCCTGACCCAGGGCCTGCGCCGTGACTTTCGTCTCCCTTAGCGCGAGGTCCGTCGCTGTGCGCAGTTCCTGCAGCACACCTGGGTCTGCACCACCCTCGTGCAGCTGCTTCAACTCCTTGGCCTGGTGGACTTGCAGGAGGTCCATGGCGTGCAGGGCGGAAGCGGCCGGTCCAGCAGCACTGTAAGCCTTAGCCATCAGAGCAGACGAGAACATGCAGGCCTTGGACGGAAGGCGTGGACTACCCCTCCAGGCGGCGGCGCTTTGAGGGCAGAGCTGCATGGCAATAGCGCGCTCAACCGGAGGGATGTCCCCCACTTACCTTGGGCTGCCCCACCTGTAAGGGTTGTGTGGGTACGCCGAGGACCCCCGGCAACCACCCAGTCTGTTTCGGGCAGAAAAAGGTGCCTTCCAAGACTTAGTAACCTCCTCATGCACTTCAGGGAAGAATGGAACCGGAGGCGGCTGACGACGCCCAGCCTGCGCCCCCCGGAACCAATCATCCAGCCTCGAGCGTTCAGGAGAAGGAGGAGGCCTCCAGTGCAGCCCGACACTCCCGGCGGCACGGGAAAGCAATAGCGGTTCAGATCTGGATTGACTCGGGCAAACGCACCTCTACCTTGACGGTGGCAGCGCTGCCGACTCGTAATCTCCAGAGCCTAGCTCGGCCCTCACGATGCGAACGACCCCCCCCTCGACATCTGTTACTTGCCTTGTGTAACACAAAGATAATGGACCCCAGCCCTGTCCCGAGGACACAGAACCACCTCGTCCGGAACAACCACCAGGTGGTGAGCCAGCTTGCAGGACCCATGAGCAGGCCCGCGGGACGTACTCGACGGGCGGGGAAGCTCTCACTGTAACACTCAGGTCGCACTTGACCATGCCCCCCACCCAACCGACCAGTAGCCCTCCGAGAACCGGAAGAGCTAAAGCAGGGCATGGCAAGGGGGATACCCCCCCATTTCATGAGGAGGTATCTAGACCGCAACGTCGCGATGGTAATGTTCCCGCACTGAGAACATGACTCATCCATGAGCACTGCTTCAGCATGCTGTAAGCCCAAGCACGAGAGGCAGCGATCAGGACCATCAGATGGAGGCAGGAAACGACCGCATCCAGAAACGCACGAGCGGGAAGCCATATTTAAAAAGACGCCCGTCGCTCGGGATACTTTTAGACATTTGCTCCTTTAGGAAAAAAAGGAAACACTCTTTTAAAGAGAGCGCTGAAGCGCCCAGGGGAGGTCGCGGTGAGACCGCAGAATGGCAGCTGCAGCATGCCGAAGATGAGCAGCACTGAATGGCAACCCCCGCTGACGCGCTGTAACACCAACGCTGTTTCTTCCAAACACTTGTGGAGATTCGTCCTGAGAAGGCTCGGGGCCCCCCCGCTCCGATAGGAAAAGCTTGATGTGAGCTTCTGCACCAAACAAGTGATCTCCTTTTATACCCGCGCTGCGGGGTGGGGTGCGTGTGGCGAAACACGTACGCCAACTGTCATTGGCTTTTTTAGTTTACACTCGAAGGTGATTGGGCTCTCGGGCGAGATCCCAATTCGTCAGTCACGACTTTAGCAGCGGCTCGGTTGCACAGATGGGCATTGCTCTATCAGAGTACCAGTATGACATCAGATATAAATCCTCTGTGGAGCACGCAAATGCCGATGGGCTTTCGAGACTACCACTACGTGAGACTGGCCAAAAGTGTAATACAGAATTTAAGGTCTCATTTATCGAGGCAATTCATATAGCTGAAAAAGACATCAAAATTGAAACTAAAAAAGAAATTGAAAATTGAAACTCCATTTTCTGAGGAAAGTGTTCACGCTGACGGGTTAGCCAAAATTTATGGCAGATGAACAACTGAAACCATTTTGGTATAGACTTCAAGAACTCACAGTCGAGGATGACTGTCTATTGTGGGGTTTACGGGTATTTGTACCAGACTCACTGAGACAACAATTCCTAAAAGAATTATATGAGTCCCATCTAGGGATGGTTAAGAGTAAAGCAGTAGCCCGAAGCCATTTTTGGTGGCCTAAATTAGATGACGACATAGAAAACATGACTAGCCAATGCAGAGTATGTGCATTACACCAAAATCAGCGTAATATTGTGCCTGTGCATCCTTGGAAATGGCCTGAACATCCATGGGAGAGAGTTCATGTTGATTTCTATGAAAAGGGAAAACACCAGTTTCTCTTAACCATTGATGCTTATTCTCGTAGGCCAGAAATCAAGCTGATGACCCCTATACTACTAAAGCAACCATTGAGGTTATGCGTAGTATGTTTGCCAGCTATGGATTAACTAAAGTACTTGTTTCAGATAACGGACCTCAATTTGTTTCCAAGGAGTTTGAAACCTTTTTGGAAATGAATGTAGTAAAACATGTCAAATCAGCAGCCTATCATCCGGCCTCAAATGGGTAGGTGAAGCGATTGGTTCAAACCTTTAAACAGTCATTGGAAAAACAGAAAGAATTGGACATCACACTTCAACACCGTATTGACAGATTTTTATTCAGTTACAGAAATGCTCCCTTGACAGTCACAGGAAAACCTCCACCTGAATTGTTTTTGAAAAGAAAAATTAGAACAAGGTTGTCCCAGATACAACCACAGTTCTCTTCTCAAATGCTGGAAAAGCAGCAACTGCAACCATTAAGTTCAGCTCGTGTGAGAGTATTTTATCCACTGTTCTCTAAGTTTGTTAATAAAATTCCTATTCTGGACATGAAGCTGTTTTGGCCTGTGCTTAAAAGTGACACTTCCTCATTCCTGGAACACGGTGTGGCTGCTCAAACACAACAGACACCATTACAAAGCAACTCACTTAAAGTTACCACTATTCTCGTTTTTCTTTTCCAACTACTATGGTGCCCTGGTCCTGATAGTGAGTCTGTCTGTGTTCCCACTGCATTCATTTCTTGGAAAAAGGCAAACATTTGATGGCAGGCTGAAAAAAGCCAGTATTGATATCCGCAGCTTAGAAGTGTTCAAATACAGCCTGAACGTATTTACCTCACACTTGCTGCACTTTCATGTTTAATCCCTGATTAAGCATCAGACGACACAGGTAAATAGACTATTGTATGCGACACTACGTCACATGGAAAGGTGTGAGGGTGTGTGTGTCTGCGAGTCTTGTTAGATGAAAGAGAGTGAGAGGGCAACTACAGGTAAAAGGTCAGCAACAGGTGACACGTGAGATGTCCAGTTAACTGCAATGGGAAGGAAGGAAATGGAATGGAAATGAAAATAACCCTCATTCAGATGGTATTATTTCAGCATGGTATGCTCCCAAAATGAAAATACTCAAACTTTTTCCCATTTAAATCAAAGAGAACGTCTTTGACTCTTGAAATACTGCCAAATAAACAAGAAAGCTGATTACATGGCAACACAAACTAAGTGATACACTAAGGAGTTGCCCAGGCATGATTCGTTTCCTGGATTTGTAGACACAGGCTTCAAACTGGTGCCATTTGGTATGAAATTCATCATCATTTGGCATCAGCTTTTGACATATATTGATACAGACATAGTAAAACTACCCAATAGATGCAGATAAATTGTGTCATGTTCTTTTATGAGAATGTAGATAAATAATTGGGCCATTGATATGTTCTGTGTATTGCTTGTGTGAATGACTAAAAATAGTAAAGCTATTATGTTAACTACATTTCTCAAGGCAAGGCAAGGCAAGTTTATTTATATAGCACATTTCATACACAATGATAATTCAAATTGCTTTACATAAAAAAAAAAAAATAATAATAAAAATAAAAAAATCACAACAATAAAACAAGGAATTAAAAAACTTAGAAAATTATTTAAAAAAATTGATTTAAGAGGTTTAAAATTAATTTAAAACAGTTAAGAATAGAAAATGATTATACATAAAATATAGTGCAATCAGTTCGGACATTGCACAGTGCTCATTCAATTTCTCTAATTAAGCAGAGTTGTGATACTAAACATTACATTTTGTTGGACATTATTTTGTATAAAGACATATGCACTGGCTGTTTAGAATCAGAACAATGTTCAATTACCTTTTTGAACAGGTTATGTTCTTTGATATATATTTTATCAGCATTAACAGTAATGAGTGAGTAGAGAATTATCATTAGACAACTGTGAATCAATAATATATATATTTATATATATATATATTATATATATATTATATATATATATATATTATATATAATATATATATATATCTTAATTAGTGAATAGTTTCTTTTCAATTAATCACAACAATATGATTATCAAGTGTGAAAAGTTGAGTTTGAATTTTTAGCGCAGTCAGTGCAATGACCACTCACTGAATATTTGAGCGATTCCTCCAAGAGGTAAGCGGTTGCACATGCACGCTTAACCTTCTAGCCTCACACATTACCTTGTTGTAGGACAGTGAGTCACCATGTACATAACTTTGCCAGTCGCATGAAAGATAGAAATAAGTGAAAAAGTAAATTTATCATTGAAGCATCAAAACACATGAAAACAGGTTACTGCTAAGAGGCCCATTCACACAGCGCAGGAAAGAATATAGTGTTGTATGTTTTGAGCTATAATTCGGTTACACACAGTTGGCTATTTTATGGAGTGACAACACAGTCATTTTTTTAAACTACGGTGAAAGGTGTAACCAAACATGTCCATTCCCCGTACCTAAACAGGGTGGTAAGGTTACTTTGGAAAATGTATCGGTTAGAGGATTCCAAGCTCACTAAATGTAAACGTTAGTGTAACTATTTTAATTTACTTTATTAAAGTAATGTACTGATTATATTGTTTACTTTTTGATTGCTTTTCTAAATTCTAATGTTTCAACTGTTAATCATTTTCAAAAATTTACACCTTGCAGGGTTAACCTTACAGTAGAGCTCAACATTGATTACTGTCAGACTTTCAGAATCCTCCATCACTTGAATTAATATTATATTAATTTAATTTGAAAGCACAGCCAACACAAATAAGACATCTTTGAGATCATTATGAGGTTAAAACACGATTATAATTTAGTACTGTAGCGATATTGTTTTTGAAATCAAATATTTGCATAGCTATGACAGGAAACACTGGCATCTAACAATGGTTTGGAAAAAAAATTGTTTATAATCTTAAAACATAAAGCATATACAAAACCCCAAATAGGAAATAATACAGTTATTGAATAAGCCTATGTCCTAAACTACTGAATCATAGGATCACATTTTAGAGCAGTCAATTCAATTTATGAAAGAAATCAGATTAAATCTGTATGTGGGTGTGTGTGAAAAAAAAATCAGATGTAACCCCCTTTGTAGTTGTTAACATTTTCATAAGTAACAGTAATTTAATTACACCTTTTTTTTTTACTATTACATTTATTTGGGTGACACTTTATTTTAAGGTGTCCTTGTTACACATCTTACATGTACTTACTATTATAATAACAATAATTTATGCCTAAATTACATGAAAGTAACCCTAAACCAAACCCTAGTCCTGACCCCAACCATATAGTAACCATATAGTAATGTAGTTAATAAATATTGCTCAGCACATAAATGTATAATTAAACTGTAACAAGGACACCTTAAAATAAAATTTTGGTATTCACATGTGATCTGCTTTTAAGATATGATGGATAAACTTGCGTCTCGACTGGACTTTTGTTGTGTTGTGTTATAAGACTTTACAGTTTTACTTTAGTCACTGTTGGTTGCAGGCGATATTCACCAATAGGTCCGTTCTTGACTTCTGTTGCACGTTAATACAGACAATATTTAAGCCGCTGTAAGCTGCTGTGTAAACAGGAAATTTTGACACTCACACCTGTAAGTAAATGCGGTTATCAATCCCAAACACTGACAGCATGAACTAAGTGAAAACAATAAGTAACTCAAATGTAGCAAGCTGTGTTTAGCTATGTTGCATTTTCCATGTAAGCTTTCATTTTAGCTTAACTGATTTTCTAGTTTGTTGCTTAACTAGTTATATTTTTTGAATATCTTGTCCAACACTGGTTTTGTCTCTACTGCCTTCACTGTGCAATATGACACAATTACAAAGTGAGCGCTGAGCTGCGCTATGTAAATATCATATGATGTATTCAATAGCATTTACCATCTCAGGTGACGTCCTCCAAACATCATCCTGTTAAACGTCCCAAATACTCAATGATTAATTGTCCAGAGATGAGCTAATTTACAAAGCTGACGGGTTGTGTGTAATGTTCCCATGGATATTGTCCTTGCTGGTAAACAATCAGAGGAGGGTGCAAAAATGTACTTTACCCCATCAGCCATGTAAACTTCAGGGACCACACAAAGTGTATTTATACCTCACACATCTTGATATAAACACCTGTGTTTATTAATCGAGCATCCAGTGAGCATAAACGTTCCTGACTGCCAGGCTTGGGCACCATGTTTCCTTTCAGGTCCTCTTCTGCTGCATACTCAAACTGAGTGACTGAATACAGGGCCCAGTTAAGCAGCCCCAAAAGACCACCTCTACTTGGTTATTATCGCTATCGCCCTGTCAGCTACGACTCCGGGTGGCTTGCAAGGAATGCGACCAACCTCGCCACAGCTCTAGACCCTCTCACTTAGGTTCTGCACAGCCACCTTCAACCCATCCATCAACTGTGCCCCTTGCCCTTTTTTAAAAACAAGTACTCTCTAAGTAGCGAAGAGGTGCCAGGGCTAATTATAAACAAATCATTGATGTTTTAGGGACCTGGGCAGCCTGCAGTAAAAGCCTGGAACTGAGCCATTAAGGATGGGAGGGGAGGGGGATCTGCTGAAGTGTTCTGCTTGAGAGAGCGTTCAATAGACTGTGGAAGGGGACCTCACACGGGGACCGCAGTGCTACAGTAGAGTGACAGGTGTTTAGGAGCAGAGTCAAACAAAGACAAGAGGATGCCTAGTGGAAGGCATGAGAGGTGAGTGTCTTAGCAAGTCACAGACATTCAGAATTCTGGTGGGGCTTGATTTCCAAAAGAGAACATACATTTTTGAGAGTCTACAAGAAATTTGTGCTTCATTTGTGCTTCATGCGAGATAATGTAGGAGTGTGGCAAAGATCACTGAATTTGTCTTCACACTTCAACACCCCATGAAATTGCTTCATGAAAGGGGTTGTTTTCTGTCCATTATTTTAGCATTTGATTGAATAAAGATTTGTGTAGTGCAAGACGAGCCATCAATATTGGTGGTCCATCTCTTTTCTAAATGCATGTTATTGTGAACAATTGGTTTGACATTTTATTTTAACATGTTCTGACCAAAATATTTTTAAATATTTTGAATAAAAATGTGATAACTTGATCTTTATGTGAAATGACAGACTTCTCTCTGGTGACATATTCCTGACTTCTCTAATCGTTTCTGGCTATTCACACACAGAACGCATTTTAGCTTTAAAAACTGTGAGACGCGGGCAATGGAATGAGGGGGAAAACGAAAGGCCTCAAGATGCTTTTTTTTTATAAAAGTTGAACTTATTTTAACTTGAGCGCTGCATTTTTAGAATGGCAAGTCTAAATACATTTGACTCGAGCACAATGGTCAAACACATCTGTCTAAAGTGCATGTTTACCTAGAAAAACAATGGAAAGTAGCACAGTAGAATGAAAAAAAAACTGTTCTGTGGCCCCTTAGTCCACTTAAACCCTGCCTCTTTCTTAAAATCAACTACAAGCTGTCATTTATATCTACTGCCATTCAGTCAACCATGGAACCAAGTCCTATTAAAAATATTTGTTGAAACTCCATTTTCATTGCAACTTTTAATGTGTACATCTACTAAAAAAGTCAATTTTATGAACTTTAGGGGTGTGCTAGCATAGAGGTATCCTTAAAGCTAGTAGACGTGGGCTCATAGGTATAGACCTTATGTGACTTCGCCCCTTTTCAGCACTGCGCTCATTGTCTTCTGTCTTCAGTTTGTATTTCCACACTGTGAAGGTAAGATCGTATGATTTTATGAATGAACCACACGTTTTAAAATCCTCCTGGTCTACTGACATTTGTTACGACATCGGCTTCGAACATTGCAGTTTGTACAGAACATTGTGGTCAAACTTTATTTTAAGGTCCAATTCTCGCTATTAACAAGCCATTAAGCTAACTACAATATGACTTTGTTTTGCCTCAATAAACTCCTAATTTGCTTCTTATTAATAGATAGTTGTTAAGTTTAGGTATTGGGTAGGATTAGGGATGTAGAATAGTCATGCAGAATATATGCTTTATAAGTACTAATAAACAGCCAAGATGTTAATAATAGGCATGCTAATAAGCAAACTGGTTAACAGTGAGAATTAGTACCTATACTAAAGTGTTACCACTTTCGTTAACTCTACAATAAGTAAATCCACTTCACCAGCTAATTGATCTTCAACAGTGAAGCAATAGAGCTACCACAAAAAAGTAAGTTAAAAGACTACATTCTAAAGATGGCTGCACACTTGTTTCTCTGATGAAGAAGGTCTATAAAACTTCAATAATGATTTTAGGGATTTTTAAGTTTCCTTCTTGATTACATTTTGGACTACTACTATAAATGAAGACTACTCAGACTAACTTAACTTGATTGAAGGCATTTATCTTCATGTCTAATACACAATCGTAGACCATTATAGTGCTATCCAGTCATTTTACATGCTCACCCACAGGGCTATTTTTGCATTTGCCATGGGCTTCCTCTGGAATTTATACGGGGTATTAGAATGGTGAATTTTGAAACTTTTGTACAATAAGAAATGCAATTCTAAAATCCCAACTAAAATTCCTTAAGGAGCACGTGGCTTGAATAGTTCTCTTCCGAGCTTTAGGATAACAAACTAAACAGTTCTAAAGCATGCTAGAGAAACTCCCCAGACTTAAATGACGGTCCTCATTTTCTTCCATATTTACAGCATCATATTTAAAAGCTCTAAAATTCTGTCTGCTCAAAACACCCACTATTTATTTTGGTATCAGTCTTAGTTTTTTGGCTAGTGAGTGATGAATCTGAGAAAAAAAAACGTCCCAGCAAGCACACAGGGATATGTGGGAGTGGGGAGTTTTGCCGTTAATTCCAAAACAGGCCGACATAAATGCACATGAGAATCCTTCACTGTGGCGAAATCATCCTCCTGTTTCATGTACTGTATGACTCCCAGTGGAAAGCAAGGAACTAAATGTGAAATGGCGGTTTAGGACAGAGCAGCAAAGCAATGTGTTAATGTATTCAAACTGATTTAGAATAATGTGTATGTTGTGTTAGGCTACCGCAAGTTTTTGTGTACACAAACATGAATCTGTTAGAGTAAGCATCATTGTAGGTTTATTGTATGGGACATTTTTAGCGGACTGTATATAATAATATCTCTAAAAAGAGAAGCCAGCCCCTACTGCACCCTCCTCTTTAGCTCTCCACAGGAGAAAAAGGTTAAATAAATGTTAGTGATGTGATAACCCGCCTGTTTTCTGTAGGGGGCAGGCAGCCTTTACATAGTTGTGATGCACAGAGGCTGTGTAACAGTGTCGCAGATTTTCACCATCAGACTGAATACTTCATTCTTAATTTTATTTTGTACTTCTCAGAATAGAATTTTGAGTTTTTTATTATGTAATCTGGAGTTAGATCCCTAATGATGCAGTGTTCGGGATTACCATAATTACCAGTTTCCAACTACTTAAAACCGTACCTATCGAATTCAAAATGTTGGCAGTTTAAGTTTTAAGTTGGTTAGGTGGTTACCGTAATATATTTAGGAAAATAAAAAATAAAATAAAAATAGAAACTCTAAGAGAATAAAGTTCTCCTCATGAAGCAGTTTTCAGTAGTCTTATTTAATCATTTGCACTAATTCTCTGATCCTTCAGTCTAACTCCCAATCCCATTAATCCATTTTCCAAACCACTTGTCCTATGTAGGATAATGGGAATGTTGGAACACCCTAGACTGGAAAATCCCAATTCAATTGGAGCATATCCAGAATGTGGAACCAATGGCAGCTGTAACCAAAACAAAATGATATTGGTAACTGCTACTGTAATGTTATTGTATTGTTATTCTGAGCTAAGAACATTATGTTCCATCAGTGCTTTTAAATATTTCCCTCTGTCAAAAGGTACTGTGTGATGATGATAAAAAATGACAATTGCAGGCAATATTGTAATTATTAATGAATATTGTATTAGTCAGTCTTGTTTTGTTCGGCTTTGAAAACTCCAGTGTGGTAAAAATGTCTTCCTACTGTCTTTCATTACTTCCTTTTGAGTAACAGAAGGGTGAGGCTGGAGATGAGTTTCAGTTCACTGTTGAAAAGTGTGAATATACTGCATTTACGAAAACAGTGGAGTTGACTTGTGGCTGTGGAGACCCCACTAATGATTTTTTGTGATTATGAGAATGTTGTCAGAATGGGAGGGCAAAAGACTGAGGGTCAAGGTCAATTAAGCAGGTGTTTTTAGAGGGAACTAGTTGACATAAGGAAGTCCCTGTTTTTCACAAGAAAGTCCCTCTTAAATCGTCACTCAATGAATTTTCATTGGAAGTGTGAGACATTGTGAATAAGGGAGGAAAAGTAACAGGGAGCATAAGTCAACAATTCTTCTCTACACTCAGTGAGTAAGTGCAAGAAATGATAATAAACATAATGGTCAGAGATCGATGGTGGATGGCCCTGACCTTGAGCACGTACAGCTTGGGCACGGGCCATGCCCACGGCAGGCACTGTTCCTTCTGAAAAATTCCCACATTACCCTTTATGGCAAAGGAAGAAATGACAGACATCATTTCCCCCTAGGATCAAGCACTGTTGATCTCTGCGTTGACACGATTTGATGCAATCTGCTACTCGGCACAAAATAATTGAATGTGCTGAAAATTGGGAACTATTTCTAGGTATTTCCTCTCTTTCAAGTTCAGGGCAGATTAGCTTAATTAAGGAGGGAAAAACAGGAAATTTTTAAGTCCTGTGGGTAATTAATAGGCTGCCTTGGCCAAGAGGTCTGCATGGTCCTTCTCTGTAAGGATCCAGGAAAAGTTCGTATATTTGTCTAACTTGGTACAAAAATATATATTTTTTAATAAAACCAACATCTGCACATCTTCAAAACAGAACCTCACTTAAATACAATACACTTAAGCAGCATGCTTACATCAGAAAATCATAAGAGTTGGATAAAAAAACAAAGCTTTGCTGTAAACAAGGGGGTTGTAAAAGTGTCCATACTCTACAGCCAACAGGTTGTCTGTATCTTACTATAGTTCCTGAACTGTGTCTCTCTGAGCTGTATCCTGTCTTACGTCATCCCTGATTTACTCTGGTTTCTTGTCTTGTTATCAGTTTATTATTGGCTCCCGGGGGACTGCTGATAGTTTAGAAGGGCAGTCCTAGAACAACTTAGAATCTCAAATACAGAGACCACTCTATCGCAAGAGCCACAAATAACCAAAGCTGCTTTTTGTGTAACTGGCAGTGTGATAAACATGCTTATACAGAGCACAGAGGAGCCCTTGTTATTCATTTATGTAGATTAGTTTGTCATCTCATAAACCATTTAGGAACAAGCAGCGGTTGTCGTGTGTTAAAGAGATCATTTGCATAAAAATAATTGGTTACACTTTATTTTAAGGTGTCCCTGTTACAGTGTAATTATACAGTTAAGTACAGAGTAATATTAATTAACTACATGTACTTACTATATGGTTAGATTGCAATTAGGTTTTGGCTTAGGGTTACTTGCATGTAATTATGCATTTATTGTTATTAAAATAGTCAAGTCAAGTCACCTTTATTATATAGTGCTTTTAACGATGCAGATTGTGTCAAAGCAACTGTACAGCATTAAATAGGAAAATTGCAAAAGTGACAATAGTAAACACTCAATTTTCAGTTAAAGGCAGTTCATCATTGAATTCAGTGATGTCATTATCCAGCTCAGTTCAGTTTAAATAGTCTCTGTGCAATGAAGTCGACGATATCACTGGAAATGAAGTGTCCCCAACTAAGCAAGCCAGAGGCGAAAGCGGCAAGGAACCCAAAAATCCATCGGTGACAGGAATGGAGAAAAAACCTTGGGAGAAAAAAGGCTCAGTCGGGGGGCCAGTTCTCCTCTGGCCAGACGAAACCAGCAGTTTAGTTCCAGGCTGCAGCAAAGTCACATTGTGCAGAGGACTCAACTGGTTCCTGTGGTCATGTCCCGGTGGCCGTTCTCTGGGGCTCATCTAGGGTCCTCCTTATCCACTGACATGCAGGGCTGTGGATGTCCTTTCTAGGTGCTGATCCACCATCGGGTCTGGATACGTACTGGATCCGGGTGACTGCTGTGACCATCTGATCTGGATACAGACTTGATCTGGTGGCTACGATGACCTCGGAATAAGAAGAAACAGACTAATATTAGCGTAGATGCCATCTTACTAACTTACCCTTTTTATATTTCTAGGTATTATCAAATTGCCAGAGTTTTGAGAATGGAGCGGACATGGAGGACTATAATGCAACAAGAGCTCACTCAAATACTGAGGAGCTAAACCATTCAAGGCTTTACAAGTAATAAGCAAGATTTTAAAATCTAAACAATGTTTAATAGGTAGCCAGTGCAGAGTTGACAGAACTGGGCTAATATGGTCATACTTCCTGGTTCTAGTAAGAACTCTAGCTGCTGCATTTTGGACCAGCTGGAGCTTGTTTATTAAGCGTGCAGAACAACCAACCAATAAAGCATTAAAATAATCTAACCTTGAGGTCATGAATTAACATTTCTGCATTTGGCATTGAGAGCATAGGTCGTAATTTATATATTTTTGAGATGGAAAAAATGCAGTTTTACAAATGCTAGCAACATGGTTTTCAAAGGAAAGATTGCTATCAAATAGCACACCTAGGTTGCTAACTGATGATGAAGAATTGACAGAGCAGCCATCAAGTGTTAGACAGTGTTCTAGGTTATTACACGCAGAGGTTTTAGGTCCTATAATTAAAACCTCTGTTTTTTCAGAATTTAGCAGTAAGAAATTACTTGTCATCCAGTTTTTTATATCGACTATGCATTCCGTTCAAATTGGCATGTTTAGCCGGGTCGCGAAGAAATATAGAGCTGAGTATCATCAGCATAACACTGAAAGCTAACACCGTGTTTCCTGATGAAGTACAAGTAACATGTGTAACAAGGACACCCTAAAATAAAGTGTTACAAATTTTTTTTCTATTCAATGATAGTCAGTGAAGTACGAAACAACACTGAACCCCATTGAGTTCATTGTTTCGGCAAAAAAAAAAAAATCTGTTTCTACAGACAAAATTGAATAATGACGTTCATTATTAACTTTTGGATGAACTACCCTATATTTAGATCAGTAATGACACTCTAGATGGCACAGGCTGATAGGTCCTTTATATGCAATCTGCTAGCAGTCACACCATTTACTAAAATGGCACAAGCTGGTTAGAGTTCCTCTGAAACCCTCCACCTCACCCAGCTCCGCCTGTCTAGATCTGCTACAGGATTTTTATGCATGTCTATTTATGTAGCAGCAGCAGCATATTTTATATGCTCACAGCAGCATGTCTGTATATCTACTGGCAGTGTGTTTAGGAGATCTAATCTGCCAAGACCAAATGCATGAACATTGTCATACCCATTAACATGCTAAAACTATTCAGAGAGTTGTCGTGATCTAACTAAAAATTAATCTTAAAAGTTATACAGGTTCTTAACCTATACACCATCAATCACAAAAAAAAACCTTCAGGTGCTGCTCTGTTTATTGACATTAGTTTGAAACTCTTTCATTTAAAAAAACAGACAAGATTATACCTCACTCACATTGTATGGTCCTGACTATCTATCATTAGAACAGTAGCCTTTAATGATCACACAAAAAAATGATGAAATAAATGTAAATTTCAATTGATTAATCTATCTAATTTTCTCCCCTTCCCCTGTTAAAAATGATTAGAATTTGGTTTGTTGACATATATGTAATTGATTCAAATGGGGCTCCAATGAGTTCAGTGATTGTGTTGTTTTTAAAAGGCTTGAGCTTCGACAGAAATTCGCCGGGAAGTATTGCAACTGGCGACGAGCACAGTTTCCCATAGACCAATGTGTTGAACTCAGCTCAAAGCCTCTTGGATGTGAGATGACTGTTGAGCTAGTGGGAGAGGAGAGATAGCAGTGACCTCGCTGTGAACCCCTGCAAAAACTTGGATTATGTCTGGAGTATTCGGAGAAAATACTTAAATGAGCTTCATGATTTAGTGGGGCGGCTCACAGACACGGTTCTGATATAGGGGAAAGAAGGTGAAAAGGAAACTGGGAAAATAACATTAGAGGATCACTCTTGCTAACACAGCCGCTAGTGCATCTGACTGTCAAACTGCTGTACTTTGGCCTATGAGTGCATTTTCAAACTAAAAGTGTTCAGAGACTTCAAAACAAGTACAAAAATGACTGTGATCTCTGTTTCATGCTTTTTATGTTTACTCTTGGAAACAGCATGTCTAGTTTGGCACAATGTCGAGTGAAAACCTACCCCTGTTTTCTTTGCAATGGGCAATCTTTAAAGAAAAGCAAGTCAGATTGCACTGTGAACTTCCTCACAATATGGTTTATATCTGAAGTTATGCACTATTTTAAAGCAAAATATATTTTAAAATATACTGAAAAAGCAATATTGCTAATATATATTTTCTAAATATATTTTGATATACATAGCTACTAATATTTTCTTAGTTTTGACAAATTTCCTATATTTTCAATCAAATATATTCATATTGTACACAATACATTTTTTAAACACTGTTTACACTCATACAAAATTTATTTTTAGATTTCAAATTTATATTTTGTATATATTAAGGTTTGAACTAAATATACTAGCAATTTGAATATGTATTTCCTTAATAATTGTTTATATTGCTGGATATTATTTTAATAAACTGTCCAAGACTTGGTGTCTATCCAGTAAGAATATGAATGAAGCATAACTCCGAGACTGACCTGACCGACTCTAATATTCTCAACATTTAAGATGTGAGATGAGCTTTAGTGTTAGCCAATTATTGTTAGAATAAAGACAGCCGTCTGGGTTTGTCAACAGCAGTTTTTTGAATCACACTTGAGTGAGAAGAATAAAAAGAACTAATATAAAGAAAGCAATGTTTTTATTTGAGATGTGCCTTTCTAAAATTAAGAGTTTCTCAGGAAGGTTAGTCTGCCTCTTGGGACAAATTCTATACGCAATTGTCCTTGCAAACAGAGCTTGTGTAAGTGTAAGTGTCATATCCTCCATATCATTATTGGAGGCCATGCAGAAGTCAATTGTCAGTTATGACTAATGCTTGCGTTTCCGCTCTTCAAGACTAAAGACCTGTACTTTTGCCCTTCCCTCATGCTCCACAACATACCTAGCTTTTTCTACATTCGTTCTAATTTACCTTCCCCTTGACTTCCTCATATTTGACATCTGGAGAGCAGCACCAAAAACAAAAACACAACCAATGGCTTCGCTTCCTGCACTTTCTTCAATCACTCACTCCTCTCCTTCCACATTCGTGCTTCATCAAAATTCTTTGTTAGGCAAAATTCAAATTTTAGGTGTAACCAACGATATCTAAAATACCCAGAGAGAGCTATCCATTAGCAATCGTATTCATCTAGATGCTCGGCCATGCAACTGATCGTGTGTCAAAAAATGATTACAATTCAAAACAATTATTTTCAGTATTACATGGTTACTTGGTTATGGCTGTCAGTGAAAAGATTGTTTTTGTTTTTTTTGTTTTCAAGACACAGTCATGTAGTTACAGCATCTGCCAGCAGGGCCTAAGGTCATATCTAGCTGCAAAACCAATCACACTTTTGAATGTGTATAAAACAAAGAAATCTTAATGTTAATGTTTTTAACTTATTATATTCCTTTTTAAAATGTAATGCACATTCCATTACATGTCCCATAGGCTATAATAAGGAATACATTCTTTACTGTCACACTACAAAACACACACACACACACACACACACACACACACACAGTAAGTTGTGATAAAAATAAAGGCTTCACAGAACTGCCATGTCTTCATTATTCCATTATATTTTCATTCCTTTGTAATATGTCATAGAAATTTGTTACACATATTTCTACGGAAATCTCCCCAGGATTTCCTTTTTCAGAGTGCCAGGCCTGTTTGTTTAGGGAAAGATCAGTTGGAAATTGGGCTGAATTTTACTAGAAATCCTCAAGGGCTGTGTTAGTGATCCCATCTCTTCCGGAGCCTGTAGACACAGACAGTGCCTCACTGAGATCCGTTGGGTAACTCCCCCTAGGGGAAAACTATATTCTTCACCCATTTTCAAACAGCCTAAGGCTCTCCGCTCTTCGTCCTGAGACCTCCTCCATGTTTACTCTGGCACAGGGTGGACTTTCAACTCCACCCCAGAGAGGAGAGGGTGACACTGACCCTTTTACTCACTGTCCAAATACAGAGTTCAGTGCTGGACATCAGAGGCTGTGGAACTAAAGCAAAACTCAGTGTTCATTTAAAGGGAAACATTATATTGTGCATATCTGCAGTGTAGTGCACAGTGAAGTGAAAATTGATTGATTAAAGTGCAATAGACAATGTCATGTTCAGCTCTGAAGGAAATTTAAGTTGGATTCCCCAGGTGACATCTGAAGCTCTACAAGACCAGATGAAAAGATGAATGTCTCTTAAAGCTCCAAGAAGACACACATGTGAATGCTTGACCGTTGATCATATATATTTTAGTCAGTTCCTTATCCTTCTGAATAAGTATTCCGACTGATTATAGTCTCAGTTGTGTGATTTGTGTCTTTTATTAACGCTAGTGTACTTATTTTTAGGAATACAGTGTGTCTTGTCCCAAACTTAAACACACCAGTACACAAGTTCACAGACAAAGAAATATTCAGAGCATGTTTGGTATTGTGAAGACCTTGTCCTCAGCTGTGGGTTGAAATAAAAAATATTCTTTGGTGATGACATATTGAAAGCAATATTTACAGTAAAAACAGCAGCTGTGGTTGCTAGAATTTTACAGTAAAAAATTAGAGCAACATTTTAAGTTGTAAAAATTTAAATGTACAGTAATAAAAAATCACTGTGGAAATAATGTTAATATATCAAATTACTAAAATCCATTTTACCTTTAAAATGACAAAACACAGGTGGTTGTGAGAAAGCAATGTGATGAATCCACACGATGATGGTAAATACCAATATATAGAAGATGCACAGTGTCATACACACAAATACAAAAACATCATGGTAACACACATGACACTAATATAATGCATTAAACATGAATTTAACAACTAGATGTAACATAAATGTGCATAACTGATAAATAAAACTAGTTAACATAAATTAATATAGTTATTTAAAAACCATCATGTCAGTGAATTGTTTTTTACCAGTTTTGGGGAAAGTTTCTTTTAAAAGTAATGCATTACAATATTGCATTACTCCATTAAAAAAAGTAACTAATTACATTACTTAGTTAATTTTTACTTTTACTTTTGTGTTACTTTTTAAATCTGGAGAGGGCTTGCTTGTTCGTTTTTAAAATAAATAAGTTATATTTTTGGCAAATATAAAAGCCTTTTCATACCAAAAGTGAAATGAATAAGCCTCAGGCTGAAGGGAAAGTAAATTTACGTCCGTACAGTAGAATGCAGAAGAAGAAATTTCAACACACTTCAGCAATAAAAAAAGAGACACGAATGTTTGTCTAGAGTAATTTTTGCTTATTAGTATGGTTGAACTGGATCATCGAAGGTCAGAAGCAAAGACATTGGTTAATAGAATGGGATTAAATACATAAAGGATATTTGTGTTGTTTAACATTTAATTATTCCAGGTTTGCGTCATATTCTGAGTTGCATTATTTTATTCATTTTGAGGAATACTGAATCTGTTTTTTTTTTGTGAGGGAGATGAATTAATGCATATTCATATTTATTTTAAAACTACAGTAACATCTTGTGATTTCTCTCAACATGGGGGCAGGAGAGCTGTCAATCAATAAATTGAAGAAAAAAAAGTAACTTGCGTTACTTATTTGAAAAAGTAACTCAGATATTCTCTTGTAAATTAAAAAGTAATGCGTTACTTTACAAGTTACTTGAAAAAAGTAATCTGATTACGTAACACGCGTTACCCTCAACACTGTTTTTTACTATATATTATAAGATGTCCTTTTCTTTTTCCGTTTCAGAAAACTGTATTTAGTGGTATTTAACCTCTGTATTTACAGAAAATTCCATGAAATGTCCCGTTAGATCTATATTACAGTTCAACAGAGTAAGGGAACTTACCATTAACCAATTAACATTTTTACAGTACACTGTAAAAAAAAGTCCTTTAAAAGATTATTGCAACATATTGTAGCGAATCAGCTCATGGGGAAATATGAATAATTAACCATAACTAGTTATAATTAACTATTCATATTTTAGATCCGCTGTAGATATTTAGCTGACCTCTCAGGGTCAACTGTCTTGTCAATTCCAAGAACGTTAATTTCCTGGTTAAGGGAAATAACTTCCTTACTGTACAAAAAGCTTGTAGCATAAATCTGCATGAATAAGTGACTCCAGTTATGAGCAAACAATGAAAAAACGTCAAGTGGTGATAAGTAAGGTTTTATTAATAACATAAACACTTAAATAGCTAACATACTACATAAATCACACATACATAGTGCGTCTAACATACACATACACACACACACACACACACATACAGTTGGTAT
The DNA here is from genome assembly GCA_018155175.1 of Sinocyclocheilus anophthalmus. Lineage (NCBI taxonomy): Eukaryota > Metazoa > Chordata > Actinopteri > Cypriniformes > Cyprinidae > Sinocyclocheilus > Sinocyclocheilus anophthalmus. The sequence goes on along the minus strand of JADLZN010000746.1, from coordinate 31,314 downwards.
AGGAAAGGGTTAAAGTTTAACTCAGCATAGAAAGAGGCATAAAGAATGAATTTTATGGAACACTGCATATTCAACAGATCTAAAACCTGAGGGCAAACGTCAGATTCTTAGTTCAAACAAACCTTGTAAAAAAGGTGTAACTGATACTTAATATATAAATTAATAAGACCAAGTTTGATACTTAGCGAGTCTCGGCGGTCTGAAAGAGTTTCCTGATGCAAATCTTAAAGCTTCCCTTTGATCTTTGCTGAATTCGGGTCGATGATAAGAACCAGTTTGAGTCAGTGTCACTTGATGAATGGAAAGGACTAGGCCGAAGAAAGGCCTGGCACAAATGCTTTGGTATCCTGAAGCGTTTTCTCACATTTTCTTAGCTTATGACCGAACCACCGACTGGGGCGGTCACATGGTGTGTCAGCTTTAAGGTCAGAGAAGATCCCCGCCTCTCAAGATGGGCTTATCCAATGAGAAAAGCCGGAATCCCAAGTGGGCGTTTTGAGATCCTGTGGAGTTTATGACTCTTTGTGTGGAAACATGGTACTTTAGTATCTGGAACTTGAATTGAAAATACTAAAGGTTCTCAGGGCACTAATATATTGCCTACGTACCAACAAAGAATATACATTCTTGTTTAGATCATCAGAATGCGAATTCATAGATACTAAACAAGCTATATGTAAGGTTATATGAATGAGTGGTTTATCGTAAGCATGAATAAAAATAGTCTATAATACAACAGATTAATACAAAACAGCAATAATACACACAATGGCCTGAAGAATATGTGTGTTCATTCAAAGAAAGGTTTTCCTATGAATTAATTAGTAGAAAAGTCAATTTCTACTGTGCATTTGTGCCCCTTGTTTCTGGAGAATGCAGCTGAGAGTCGGCTCGCATTCCACAAGGTTGTAAATGTATCGGGTTACCATGAAACCAGGGTCTTGTTCGGCGTCCTGGGGTGTTACAAAGTATTTGTGAAATCTAGCTAACAAAATATATATTATGTGTTTGAGTGGTCCAGACGAACAATATTTTACAAGGAAAATATATTATTTCAGTCTTTCTACTTCAAAATTTCACATTTAATTAAATGTGTTACTTGCCATTTCTTTGCAATTATTTGTAAAATGTACTACCAATTTTTAAGTGAAATGAAAGTAAATCATACAGCATTTTTTTAAGTGTAGGATTTTTAAAGCTAAAATCATGATCTTATTTTTCTTTTTCTTTTTTTTCACAGTGAAACATATTCCCATTTTTAACAATTTACCATATGATATGGTATTTTTAACAAATACCATATCAGAATAATCCCCAGATTATTTTTCTAATTATTAAAAAAAAAGTGTAATTTTTATTTTTTCTCTCTCTCTCTCAAGAATTAATAAACTATAAACAAATAACCCCACTAAATGCCTCAAGCGTCATCCCATGGATAAAAAATAGCTCTGGACTGCAAAAAAAAACAAAAACGGTAAAAATATAAAAAAACAGTAAAAATATCTAAAAATGCTCAAAAAATGATAAATTTACTTGAGAAGTAGCACTGCTTTTTACATTAGGTTTTCATATACTGCATTTTGACTATGTTTGTTTTGTCTATCTGTACTGCCTGTCTTTACTTGCTTACACATAAAACAAGTAAATCAAAATCTTCCAGTGTAGTAAGACAAAATATAGCTTTGTATTAGATGTTTCTGAAAACAGGTCTTAAGCAATGTTTCTTCTCCGCTAAATGTATCTTTTTAGATATTTACACTTGACACTTTTGGACAAAAATTGAGACATACACTATCATATACTCACATACAAATACTGAGACAAAATACTTATTAAATACATATTATACATTGATAATATGATTTGTTTTGCAGTGTGTTGTTCTGGTATTACAGATCCTACACATTGAAAGAAGCAGTCGGATATGCCATATCAGATTGTACCTCCAGAACCGTGCTTGCGTTGAGCGTCTTGGCACAGATTGCCACTCCCAGCCCTCAATCACAAAGAGAAGAATTTGCTGAAATCCTTCACAGATCCCAGCCCCCAATAAACCGCATAGCAATATGTCATACACCCTGGGCAGATAACCAGAATGCATAAGAATAAATCTTAATCAACGCTGGAGCGGTAGGTGACAGGAGAGCGGATCTGGAATGTAATGTGACGTTAGTGCAGTCTAAAGTGAATTCTGTTGGGCTGTGCCAAAGCTGTTATTGATGGAGTGTGTTTCTGAGTTATTGAGCTTTATGTTGTGGCTGGTACTTCTCTCTGAAGCAAAGAGGGCAAATGTAGTTCAAAAGGGCAGCAGGGAGCAACTCTTGCTCTGTGGAAATACTAGTCTGTGCTGGTGTTATGGTGTTGCAACCAACAAACAGACAAAGGGATTTACGATTTTATACAAATCCGAAACATTAACTGAATTTGAAACAATGTAAAGAAAGATTTGAAACAAATGGGATGATCATATATACTGGATGTACTACAAAAAAAGACGTTTATGACAAAGAAACAATACAATAACTGGTTCTGGGTCTCTGTTCTTTCCGCATAGATTCCTTTCAGTGATCCGAAGCAAAAGAAATGTTGTCAACATGGTGTATCAGTACGTCAAAGCATGCCGTGTCTATTGGTTTGATTCACCAGAATCACAAACAGTACAAGACATTACATCAGAGAGCTGCAATCTATTGGAGCCGAGACGTCATCAATCCGTTGTAAATCAAAGTGCAACCATAAGGCAAAGATCAGCACATTCAAATGTCAAGAGTTCACATAAACCAATAACTCATTTGGGCTGGGCTCTGGCTTAAGTCTTCACATGCACTAGAAACGTGTCACATAATATTTCATTTTAACATTGATGTTCATTACTGACCCAAATTCAATTCTGGCAATTTTAGGTCAATATTGTGATCATGTGTATCATTCATGAACTAAACTAATGTGATTATAATAAAAGAAACAAAAGAAATAAAAATATATCTGAAAAGTGACTATTATTGAAATACAAATTTCAAGTTTTTAATTTGCGTCAATGTACCAACAAACAAAACAATCGGATCCATGAGCAAACAGCTGGCCTGTGAGTGGCTAGAAAATCAATGCAAAAATAAACTTATTTAAACATATTGATTAATACTCGATTCAGTTCAAACAATTCGAATACAGCAAAAATAACGGATTGGGAAAAACAACCACTTTAGTCATGGCTCTTATTTATTGTTCCAGTGTTAATGAACTAATCTGATGAATAGAAAAAAAAATCCAACAATGACATCCTTGTCACTGGAAAACAATTGGGAGAGTCAATGGTTTTAGAACATTTTTACCATAAAAATTTGCTTCATGACTGGTGATGACAATAAAAATGGAAAATCATTTTGATTCAATTATCATAAGTACAAATTATGTGGTTCCAGTGGTTCATGTGATGAGTACAAAGAACCTTTCATAAGAAATAGAAGGTTTGAACCTTAAAACCTACAAAAAGAAGGAAAACACACTTTGCAATTCAACATATCATTTGAATCATTTCCAGACAAAACCATAACAAATAAATCTGTTTAACCCAGATGGCAATAATGGAAAGAATTTGGAACTGAAATTATGCAAAAAAAAAAAAAAAAACGACCGTAAAATACAAATACGTTAATTCAAATAAAATAAACAAATACCTCTAACAAACACACTACATTGCAGAAATAAATAATTCTAGAGGTTATAAGGGTGGAGAATCACAATGATAGCAAAATGTTTCTTGTCTTGTTCACACATTGTCTCTATGACCCAAAAAGCTTGTCCAAAAATGTCACTGTCATGGAATTACTCTGCTACTCTAAGAAGTAATCATTTGAAGAAGGCTCTTCTGGTGCTCCTTTAATCCCCAAATTCAAAGCCATAAGATGTTTACATGGGAAACTTGTAGTTGGGTAACTGTTTAACAGATCAGAGGCAGTAAATCATGGACACCAAAACCACTCGAGACTGACTCTCTCATCAGTGAATTAAACTCTTTAGATAGCTCATTCATTACTGTCATTGTGCATTATGTTTTTGGTTTAGATAGCAACTCTCAAGAAACTTTCACTACTGATTGATTCTGGCACACATTTTTCTCTCTAAAACATTCAACAATTTGTGAAAGCGAGATGCAGATTTAACATTGTTCCTTCATCAGCTAAAGTAGTGACCATAGAAGTGTCTCACGCTGAAAGTAAAAAAACAAATAAACAGCGATATGCACTGATATTCACACATCAGTGTCATACGTTAGGTAGTATTACATCCGAAATCATTGCAGCAAAACTCTTTTGCAGTTTTGTATTGTAACAAAAAAAAATGCATCAGAAAAGAAATCCTGAGCGCCGTTTGTTCTAACAGAGCTATAAAGGTAATTTTATTTATGCTTTACGCTTCGCTGATGATTTACCCCAGTTGGATTTCTCCACGTATGTTCGAAAAACAAACTGATTTCCTTTACTATGAATTTTGATTAGACCATTTTCATATAATAGTGATCTGTAGTCAAATGCGTAATCGAACAAAACACTACAAGTCTCGTGTGAGTTCCTGTGAACTTTGATACCCTGTGTTAAACCATCACAAAACAGTTCAGTCTTCTAAGAGCTTTTTTTTCTTCTTCTCGTTTTCTTTTCAATTTCACATAGAAGGTGTGCAGATTAGTGAGCAACATCCACTGCAACAACATCATGCACAAAAGATATCAAAGGAAGGGCAAGGCTTCAGTCCTACTCTATTTGACATTATCTTTATTGACAAATAAAGGCATTATTTGAACAACCGTAGCTTCATAAATATGTTTGCATTCATCGATAAGAACACCTTGACACTTTATCTTCAATTCCAGTTTCAGACAGATCAACCGTTTTTCTCTTCAGATCACCACAATCCAATCAACAACCTCGTCTTTCCAGATGGGCGAAGTATCCGTTAGCATTGATATGTACAACTCTACTTTCAAAAAAAGCATTTTTGATCCACTCCGAGCAACATTCATGGTGCAGGGTGTGCTCTGAAAGTAGTGTTAAAGCAGACGCTCTCAAGTGTCGTCCTCTAGTGCAGAGCAGCAAAGGTAATCTCCATCGTGAATGTCCAGTATTCCACGGGTCACACAAAAACTGGAGTATTTGGAACAGATCAAGCCTCTGCTCAAGATCACTAACACAGACCAAAAACAGATGACACCCCACACCCTGCCAGATTTTAAGGGACGTTCTAGAGAGCTGAAGGACAGCAAATGGCTCCCATCCCATAATGCCAGGGTTTAAGCCAAGGCCATGGGGCACCAAGTGTCCCCTCTAACGGAGGTTGCCACGTCAACTGTGGACGTCAGGCCTACATTCGTGTACAGACTCTCCTGGCCGTGATATTTCACCATGGATCCCGTCGTGCCTGGAACATCGACTTGGCCCACCAGCGTTGACGAGTTGAGCTGGATCAAACCAGAGAATGTGAGCATGACAAATCAAAAGCAAACCAGTCGTTGTCATGAAATGGTCTATTGGTATGATGCCTTAAAAGCACAAAGTGTTGCAAGTTTGATGAGTAATGCAGAAAAATAGTTTATCAAGCACTAGCAACTTTTTAGCTGTAAGGTTTGGTACATTGTTGACTCATTGTAATGCTGAACATTTGCTACACAAATGCAGCAAACAAAGTAAGGGTATAAACTTACTGACGTTACAGGCACCTGCGTTGATGAAGGACTGTTCTTTGTGCACTCCTCTGAATTAGAAGACGATGAAGAAGTTGGAGTCATGGGGACAGAACTACTTCCTGTGAATAATTTTAACCAGTTAGTTCTCACACACTTAACTCACACTTAACCTTGGTGGGATTATTCATTAAAGATTTGAACTCGTCTGATTGAGTTTTTGTTTCATTATTATTATTATTATTATTTAACATACCAGATGATCCCTTTGTTTTGTTCAAGGTTTTTGGTTTTCTTTTCCTTGTCTGAATACCTTCTTTCTTCATGGCAAGGGGTCTGGGCACCTAAAAAAATGAAATCAGATTTTAAAATACTGTAATGACACCTGTGGCTTTCCCCTGTTTATTTGAATTGTATATTTTTTTTTTCAATTGTATCAAATCTTGTTTTCATGCAACATCTAAAATAGCCTACCCCGTGTAACTTTGTGTAAAGTCCACACGCGTTGCACACGGGTTCTCCGTCTGCGTTTCTGCGCCACAATGTTGTAGTGCTGGTCTGGCAGTTCGCGCATGACAGGCCAATCCGCCTTGAAGACGACTGGAGGCCAAAGCAATTAACATTGTCATTAATTGATAATGATGAAGCTAAAGTCTCTTAGATTTATGAATCCAAAGTGGTAGAATTAAATAGATGTGGGCTGTTAATTTCTGGCTGATTAAATTAATGTTCAATTAATCTAAGTTTAAATGCATTTTATTTGAATCCATTTTTTTTTACTTGATGTTTAATGCAAAGTAAATTTTATAATCATAAACAATAAAATAAAAGGGGCTTCGATTGCACAAACATATTTGTAAAAATTGTACAATAACATATATGCATGCGCACTCTCTTTTTGTAGCCTAAACAATTAATGTTCAATGCATGCAAACTTGTCTCGCCAATACAAATAGCGTTTATTATGGGAGTAGACCTGTGAAGATGTTCCCAGATAACCTCTGGCTATTGTTTGAAATAAATCGGCAGGAAATTGAGTGGTTAAGTAGCTCATGAGTCGGTGCTCACCATACGCTTCTGAGGTTTAATTAATGGTCGGCTGAGTCCATTCATTTTGCTGTACAGCCCGCAGGCGTTACAGAGAAAGTGACCCGTGCCGTCGCGTCTCCACAGCGGGGTGGAAATGGAGCCGCAGTTGACGCACTCGCGGCTCTCCATCATGTCCTCCAGCAAATCTGAGACACAGACAGCTCCCCGTCAGTCAACATCACATTCACCATCAACTTCAATGTGTGCCAAATTAATTGCGCAGACATGACACATTGTAACAGACTAATAGTCTGTAATGACTTGGTTTCCTCTGCAACTCTTTTCTCTTAATTAAATTTAGACTGAAATGTCCACTTTGTTATTTTGTGTAGGCCATACTATTATTTACAACTTGTAATTACCTACCTATTTTTATTTTAATCGCAAGTATTTATATAACATGCACACCTGTAACACGGCCACTAATGCACAGCTATAATCAGAAACTTTAGCTATACTAAAAGATACAATATAGGCTGCAACAGAACTTCGTTGATAGCCTCGGATTTCTTTTTTTTTTGTTCAAATAATTTCAAACTTGTAAATGGCGTTATCGTCAAAAGTTTAATTAGACTATACACAGCTATCTGTCTCTGTTGTTGTAAAAATTCTTTGTGATTTGAACTTTGAACTTTGGTTTGAAACGATAGAATTTGTTAATTAAATGCATTCCTTTAAACCAGATAGCCTAGGCTATATTACATAACATACAGCAATATATTTTAGTTTATTAATAAAACGTTATTGTTTTTTTTCACACACGCATGGCAAAAGGTTCCACCTGTTGTTTCTGTAAAGATACCTATTTAAAAAAAAAAAAAAAAGTCCCATAGCTCGTGTTTTCACCTGTCGCCAAACAAGCTGCATATATATATATATATAAAAGGGCTAAGACATTTGATAGACGTATTACAAATAAATCACACAACTTTAATGTTGTGTTTTAAAAATCTTTCTCACATTGATCTATGTGTGAGAATGGCGCCATATTAAAACGATTGCACCCCGAAAATGTCCTGTGCCTTAACATTTAATCATTTAGCAGCTGTTTAACAAACAAACAAATAGGCTACATACATACATTTATTACAAATATAGTCTAATAATAATAATGATGATGATAATAATAGGTTCATAATAATAATAACTGAATTATTCACACGCTGCCCAAAAATGTCAGAGAAACATAGGTTTTGAAATTCACAGCCAAAGAAGATTTTTGACATGATGAACAGCCATAGCTTACCTCCGTTTGGCCCCCTGAGAGACAGCGGTGCGCTTCTGGACTGCAGGGAATGCAGCATGGAGTTCTCGAAGGGCCCCGCGGGCCACGCCGCCGGTAACTGTGATAGCTGCGGTGCAACATACGGAGGATACGGGCTTGTGTAAGATCCACTTATCGGCCGTGAAAGGTACTGGTCTCGACTGTTTACATTCAGAGGATTCGTATAGCTGGTATCCCTCGATGTGCCGTTATTCATTGGCGGACTGGGGGAGTAGTGGAAACGGTTGGAGGTATGTGGGCTTCCAGTGCTGTAGGATGGGCTCTCTGGGGCGGACTGTGACCAGACCGAGTGACTGCTGACCGCATGGCTCGACTGCGATGACGCGCTGGGTTGCAAGTACGATAAACTCGGTATCATCGTTCCAACGCGAGACGTCGGCACATAAACGGGAGAATTAGGGTTGGAGTGCATGTAACCGGCCGATGGCGTGTCGTTATAACCGGCCTGACTCTGGGCCGCGGCGATGGCCAGGGTCTGATACATGTCGGTAGGGTCCACAATTAAGCCTCCCTTATGCGTCTCCCTGGTGTGCCCACCTGAGATGATGAGTTTGTTGCCCTGGTCTAAATCCGTGAAGAGTGTAACGTCGTCAGAATTGGACAGGGCGTTGTTGGGATGGCCAAAGTGGACGTAGGAGTGTAGGGGCCTGCCCTCGGCGCGACGCGTTCCCACCGCGTCCAGGTGCGCCGGCGCCGGTGATCTCAGCCGGTCCCTGCGGTCAGTGTTCAGGTAGCTCTGCTCAGCCGGAGACCCTGGGCTGCTGCTGGACACTTCGCGCTTGACCATGGACCAGCTGTTATCACCCAGGTCCATCCAGGATCCCTTTTATTTCTCACAGTATGTGGAAAACACAGAGGCAGAATGCGCTGAAAATGAGAACATACAATGTGAGATACGTCGGGGAGAATAATATAAACGAGAAAAACGAAACGAGAGAACGCAAATATTTTACTTTTAGAGGATCTCAAATCATTAAGCAAGTTGAGTTTTAAGCACTTCGTTTTAAAACGTGCGCAACTTTTTCTCTTATAGCGGATGGAGAGTTTCACTTCAGAAAGCGCGCAACAGTCAAGTACAAACCTACTCAAATAATTCATGATTGTTGTGCCATTTGTAATATTCTAAATGTGAAAGTTGAGCTGCATGACGTGATTGACTGAACACAACGTCACTATATTCCCAGAAAACACATGCGCACGCACATACACACCCCATACAGGGCTTTACACTGAAGATCTGAATCCATCCGTGCCATGAGTCCTCCCTCTTGATGTAGCCTCATCATAATTACCACACACAAAAAACTCACTCAACGTAACAGATAGGAAACTAAACGTAATATGTCTTTGCAGAAAAGAGATAACCACTTGATAAGACCCACAAAAGATAAGAGAGAGAGAGGCAGGGTAAAGAAGGAAAAAAAACAATACCCGAAATGATTTAGGCTCTCCTCAGCTGGCACCAAACTCAACACCAAGACAAGTTTGACAAAAGCAGGAGAAGACATTTATATATGTGAGAAGAAAAAACGTCTCCACTGACCTATTGGTGCTTTGCCATAAGTTGGTGTCCGCAGGATCCAGCGGTTATGTGGTTGCAGGACTTGGAGAACTATTAGGAATGAAAGTTCTCTGTTCACTCGTGACGATGTTTAAGAGAGGAGGTGCCTCCTGTGCTCCGAGCCTCTGATTGGATTCCAGCTTGAGCAAACACATCTGCTCGATAGGGGTGCTGCTCTTCACTTTCCACCTTACTTAGTTTTGATGTCCTTGATGTCCAATGGAAAATGCGAGTCTTATAAATCCAACTACATTTTCTCAAAGGGACGGAACAAATTGTTTGGTTCACTGGACTTTTATAGCCTAGCCTATATATGTTTCTATGAAGGACAAGTGCAAGTTGGTTGAAATTGTAGCCTAATTTAAAGCAATCATTTCTAAGCAGTTCATAAGTGGCGCCAGCCTAATTTGCAGGTATAAAATGTCGATTTGATTTATAGCAGTTCTTTAAAAAAAATTATACTGCCAATGTTACACTCTAAAAAATGCTGGGTTAAATACAACCCAGTGCTGGGTAAAATAGGGACAAACCCAGCAATTGGGTTGTTTTGACCCAGCGGTTGGGTTACTACCCAGAAGGTTGGGTTAAACATTTGGGTCAAAACAACCCAATTGCTGGGGTTGTCCCTATTTTACCCAGCACTGGGCTGTATCTAACCCAGCATTTTTTAGAGTGCACAGTTTAAAAATGTAAGCCAGAAAAAATGCCTTTTCGATGACTAAAATCCGTGTCCAAATCTCAACGATAATAAGCTCTTAGGAATGCATTTTATGTTGTATTTTAATTGTGTAAAATTGTTTAATGTGAGGGTAATCACGAAAACAGAATGATGAAATCACATACTCTTCTATTTGTTTTGATGTTGAACTTTGTCTGTGCAATGCAAATTAGGCTCGTTGCTAATTAGTTCATCTAAGACGATGGGGGCATCGTTTAGGATTGCAAGAGATCCTACACAAACACCCAGCGGGCAATAGGCATTACTGAGTGCTTCACTTTGCACAGCAGATAATTCATTCAAGCAGAATATACATTGTAGTGTGACCTGATCAAGTATTGGAGGTTGTCAATTAGATTAATCATTTGAAAGTCTGTGACTCTTTTGGTGTTCAGTTTATTCGATAACACTGAATTATGATATTATTTGAGTTATGATTTGTTATTGCACAATCGAGTTAAACACCCATGCATGTCATAATTAAAAAAAAACGTAATATTTATTGATATGTTATATTATTAACGATCGTTGTAATAATACATTGATAAATCATTTCAGAACAGTGTTTGTCAAAAACAGGTATCTGAAGCCATTGTAAAAATGTTTTACAAGAAAACAAAGTTGCGTTGTTGTTTTATATGATGTAGGCTATTTATGACAGTGTATTTCTTATTATGCACCAGGGGTTATTATTTAAATAAATATATCTCGTCACTATATGAGGTAAAAAATGACTGTGCAATATAAAATTATAATTAAAAAAAATAATAATTTCATAGTTGCTTGCAACTGGAGTATTTGTCAATAGTTTACAGTCGCTATGAGGCAGTTTAGGAGCACGTGTAAATATGATCTGACAGATGAGCGGCTCTGCCATGATATGTCTGTCTCATAGTAATAATCAAAGACGCAGTGAAATCAAATATGCTTTCTTTCATTTAGAGAAACCAAACAACAATTTATTTTTAGGACGAAAACGGAACTTCTGGTTTAGAATTAAAGAAATGTAAAATAAATATGCATCTGTGATAATGAGAGCGTAGTGGCTGCGTCACTGTGAGTGGTCCGGCGGTAATGAAACAATGCAATAAACAAATCGCATTGTTGTTAACAAATAAATATAGGCCTAGGCATTATCATCATCGTCGTCATCAACAATAACAATAATGATAATGTTTTTTTGTTGTTGTTTTTTTAAGACGCAAAATCACATATATTTAATAAGGCCTATTTACCTTACAGAAGCCCTAAAGTGAACTAAAGCGAGATCATAAAGCCACTCTTTGATTATATGAAATATCGCGAGCATGGGTGAAATGTATTTCTCACACATTAGGCATATATCACAGTTATCACTGCTGTTCATTGAAATAAGGAAAGAACATTTAACATCACCGTCAATGAAAATAAACAGCTAAAAAAAAAGAAAACTGAATACACGTATCGAAACCACAGCCTTACAATTAATTACGGGAAGAAATGCTTCCTACAGTATATATGAAATATCTTATACTAGCCTATTTATTGCATGCCAGGCCACTACAAAGAGAGTCTTTATCAGGCTGCCTCCATGTACTTTGACCCCACGATGTAAAACGAATTCAACGAACACAATAAGGGACACAGTGTCTGTGCAAATATGGTCTCATAAGCCAAAGTGATCAATGGTTTTAGCGACAGAATTATCATTTTAATTCTACATTATTATTATTATTCGTTTGTGTTCTATTGTTGGTATAACTGTTTTCTTGGACAAGACAATTATCTACACGTTAAAAAATAAATAGATATATATTAATACTAATTGACATACCCATATATTATTGCATAATTACAACTACAGAATCATTTAGCTAGTTTGCGTTCTATCTAAAAAAAAAAGGCTCATAATTCAATGGTGCCATCAGATTATCTCTGTTTGATTAGACAGCTTCAGCAGAGTAAAGGGAAAATGTGTGCGATTGGCCGAGGTCATATTAGATATTTGCTCAAGGCTCATCAGGTTGCTTCAAACAATGTTTCTTGTAGACCAATCATTGCTAGATTCGTTTGCTTTGTGTTGTACATAACTAAAGTTGTTGCCGCATGAATGATGATGAAGTGATCAGTACTCATTAGCTTTGGTGAAGTATTGTAAGACAGGGTGTTGGCCGTTCCCTGGAAGACTAGTCATTATGTCACCAGAGTGCTTAGTGTCCCACACAAAAAAAAACAAATGTAAATATTAATCTCCCAATTGATCAATTTATGTTCTTATGTAGGCTATGAATTAAATATTAAAAGCTTGAAGATCTCAAGACTTTCAGGCTGACACTGGCAACTATAAGTTGGTTTTAAATAAAACTTATTTTTTTCCCCTACAAAACAGAACACTTGTGTTGCATCTTACATTTGAGTAATTCCCTCTCCTTCCCATTACATTCAAATCTGACCTATTTACTTATGGTTTACAACAAATGTTATGGTTTTATGCCTGGCACTGTCTTCTCCAGCTGAACTAAAAGTCAGAGACTGTCATCTATTGCGAGGGACAGTCAGAGGCATATATGTTGCTGTTTGCAATAGTAGATGATTAAACAAGAAGAGTAAAAAAACCTTTGTGTGTGTGTGTGTGTGTGTGTGTTGTGTGGTTGTGTGTGTGTGTGTGTGTGTGTGTGTGTGTGTGTGTGTGTGTGTGGTGTGGTGGTGTGTGTGTGGTGTTTGAGTTTATATAGGGGGGGAGTAGGAGAGGCCTGGGGTAGTAAAGGTGTAACAACCTTCCTCACAGATCTTTCATCACACCCTGTTGGAGTCATCGGTGAACGATTCAACGCTGATGACATCTGGTAGTTCATCTTGCTCTTGCTCCCTCAACATAATAGTAATCCAGTAGAAATGCCTAATCACTGTAGAGGAATTTCAAAAGAACAATGATGTATTCTTTTGAAGTCAGTTTGTTAGTTATATTAATATGAATGTCAATCATTTTAAATCACATCATTATTTCAATATTGTAATCTAATACATTTTCTGTTTTATAAAAAATCATATATAATATATAGAATTATGTCTTGAAATTTTGTGTATACACAAATGTTTTTTAAATTGTATTGTTACTATGGTTTTTAAATTGAATTGTTACTATATCTGATATGCTACTAAAGGGTTAGTTCCTATTCTGTTATCATTTATTTATTCATTGTCATGTCATTCCAAAGCTATGACTTGCTTTCTTCAGTGAAACAGAACATTTTGCATTAAAAAAAAACCATCGTAAAAGTGCTATATTCAAATTCTTCTAGCTCTAGGTGACAAACAAAAAGTAGATATTTCACAATATCTTGTTTGAAGGTAGGCGATGATTGAAAAAATTCAAATAATTGTTGCGCTAAACATTGATTCAGTTCACTAAAATCTTTGAATGATCCCCCCCCCCCCCCCCCCCCCCCCCCCCCCCCCCCCCCCCCCTCATCATTGATCTGTCTAGGTAGACTATCTGTGAGTAACAAATTGAATTTTGGTCTTTCCATCAAACAAAGCTTCAGAGGAATTGAAATAGGGTGCATAAGATATATGGACATTTTTTTTCATAAGTGTCCATTTTTGGATTGCATGGAAAAGAGTAACCAGTAGGTCATGATTCAAAATTTCTCTTTTTGCTTTTGCCCAGATAAAACAATATGGGTTTGGAGTCTAGGAAGGAACTATTCCTTTAATGATATTAAAACTATAGTGAAGTGTGTGTGAACATAATGAAGTTACATTTCATTGCCTTCAATGAGATGGGGGGGCAAATGACAAAAACAAATGTCACTCCGAAATTGCTAGTAAATATCACAAATAATTACAAAGAAACAGCAAGTAACACATTGAATTAAATGTGAGATTAGTAGACAGTTTACTAATATTTTCTTGTAAAATATACTCCAATAATCTTGAAATAGATGATCGTAATTAACGTGACCCCTGTCACTCAGTCACACAAACAGGCTTGACTGCCCAGATCTCAGGCCTGAGTGATGGAGCACGAGGCAGAATAGACAGCAGATAGTGTCCACTGCCACTAAAAAGCTGATTCAGGGAAAGTCACAGTCTGTACCACAAAGCTGACCTTCCCCACTAGACAAAACACAGCCACAGCCCAACAGGATGGAGGCTGATTGGATGGTGTATGGAAAAAACAACATGTCCCAAAGAACGTTAGCTTCATCGCGTTTTATTTTTGGAGGGCAGCGGTAGTAGTGGGTATAGACACACAGACACACAGTGGCTAAACAATATCGATTTCACTCTGAGGTCCTCATGAAGAGTTCAACGGTCAAGCACACACTGAGAACATCTTGCTCATACTGTTCATACAAATGGGCAAGATGCCCCAGAACCCGTCAGTTTGGTTTCAAGTGAATCCAAGTAATCCGTTTGCAAAGGCTATAGAATCAAAAGCAATACAGCAAATAAACTTGTAAAAATAATGTCAGTGTTTGTAATGATACTAAACTTGAATATTTATGCAAATAACTGATATTGTACCAGTATCAAAAAAAAAATTTTTTGTTTCTCCGTTTTTGTCATCATTGTGATATGTATTCAACAACAACGGCAATTATTTTCTTTTCTTTTCTTTTCTTTTCTTTTGTAATAGGGTTTGTTGCTATGCTATTTTAAAAAATGTCCATTCTCCAAATGACTTTTCCTAGGATAGTGCGGATGCTGGGGATGCTATTATTGACAATATTAACAATATGTAATAATATTCAATAATATTATTTTGTGTTATAGTGTTTTGTTGCTGTTCCCAATAAAATGTATGTACAGTACTTCTCCTAATAATGTTTTATGATGTTAAATTCTATTCGTTTTATCTTTAATTATTAATCAACAGCCATCATTAAGTCTGGTGTATATAGAGAATAGACAGGCCCTATCGTGCAGCTCAAACGACTAATGATTGGGACTCTTATCTGTAATCCAGCTCATCTTTCATAGGTCATCTATTGTGCTTGACTGCTCTTGGCTCTTCACTGCCTAACAGCCCATGGAAAACTGTTTGGATTCTGATTCTGTCTCTGGTCTCTCTCTCCTTTATCGTACTTTTTTGTAATATCTACTGTAACTATGGCTCTTATATTATTTTCACATACATTTTTTGTTATTATTATTATTATTATTTTGTTGTTTCAAAGGAGTGAGGCATCTAACAGAGAGCCTAATAGATCAATATTAATAGTAATAGTCTATACTGTAAATTTACCTGGTTAATAAATACACTTTCATATAATGTGACAACCTTTCCATTTTAATAACTGGTTAAAGAGGATTGCTTTGAGACCTTTCGTTTTTTTTGTACTGACTTTACCCTTCACCTCTACACTGTAAAAATTTGGTAACCTGCAATTAAAAGGCTATTTTCTACACCTGTGAACCCATAACAAAAATTTTTTTGTTGTTGTTGGTATACAGGGGGGGGGTGGGGTGGGGGGGGGTGGGGGGGGGTGAGGGGTGGGGGGGGGGGGGGGTGGGTGAGGGGTTGATTCAACAACATTAAATAATATTTTATATTTGAATAAAACCAGTTAATTTCGATTTTTTTTTTTCAGGAGGGGGGGGGGAGGTTAGGGGGGGGGGGTGGGTGTGGGGATAGTCTTTTGGTGATTATTTTTTTTAGGTGATACTGGAAAAAATGCGTGCCCGGTATTGATGCCGCCTCCAAGGACGGTTTTCCCTCTCTTTCTCCCACCTTTTCTTTTTCTTTCCATTTCTTTGTCTGGCAAACAAAGCTGTGCACTTGAGTTACGATAAGATCTCCCTCTGCTCCAATGGAGTGAGGTCCCGAGAAACATAGCCACCATGATATGGCACTGTTTCTCCTGTACAAATTCATCTTGTCCTCTTGACCTCCATGTACACACACACACTGCACACAATCCTGGTGTTGTCTACACTCTTAAAAATAAAGGTGCTTCAAAAGGTTCTTCAAGCGATGCCATAGAAGAACCATTTTTGGTTCCACAAAGAACCATTCAGTCAAAGGTTCTTTAAAGAACCATCTCTTTCTTACCTTTTATAATCTGAATAACCTTCTTTCGTCCACGAAGAACCTTTTGTGAACAGAAAGGTTCTTCAGATGTTAAAAAAATTCTTTATGGAACCATTTAGACAAAAAGGTTCTTCTATGGCATCGTGAAGCACCTTTATTTTTAAGAGTGTACTTACTGCCGTGAACTTAAACATGTTTGAAAACGTACATACAATACAGTTGTTGAGCCTAGTTTCTGTGGTATGACCAGGGTTTGTTTAGGCAGAAAATACATAAGCATTCTACATTCTCAATTATGCTTTTATCAGGTCATCAAACAGTCGAATGGAGATCATTCTTTCAGAACCAGCGCTGTACCAGGCACTAGAGAAGGACTCACTGTTTACTCATGGTTGGGAATGGTCTGGATCTGCTCCCTGCTTTGGAAAAAAGAAAGAGAGAATGAAAGATGTAATACTTTATAACACTAAAAATTATGTGTCACTCCTTCTCATATCTCCCAGACTGATTTTTGTTCCTTCAGCTCTTTTTCCCTGTCCTATTTTTTTTTTTCCCAAAAAAAAAAAAAAAAAAAGTGCCCAGGCTGCAGTGCTGCTGGGTTTTGTTGTGCTTGTTTTTGCAAAGGGGTCCAAGGTCTTGAAGAAGCGGAACTTCAGAAAGGGAGTCGTATCAGGCAGATCTGCTGTATATAATGCTAACATTGTGAAGAGGTTTTGAGAGGCGTGGGAGATCAGAGTTCTGTGCTGCAGACAGATATACAGCACTTCCATGTAATGTCTCTACAGCACGTATGCAGACTGTTAGAACTGTCACTCTTTAAAACAGAGTATTTTTAAAATCAATACCTTAATTTTAGCACGTACACAGCCTGAGGTAGGGGAGAAAAAGTGAAAACATTTTCACACAACACAAAAGGAAAGGTTGAACAGAATGTTCTTTTCCACACAATGCATCAGTTACCTTGGGCTGCTAAAGCTCTTAAAATGGAGGAGAAAAGAAAAACTTGTCCACATCAGTCATGCATTATATTAAAATATAATAAGTGCACAAGATAAAAACCATATGACCAAAACCATATGCTTTGTTTCATGAACAGCTCAAAATTGAAGTCAACATTTGGTGAAAATCTGCTATAGCCTAGATCTCAGTTCTCTTCTCATTCATGCATGTTTATATTGCATGCTTGTTTAAAAGTTGGTGCTTGAAGACCATTTGGAATAACATGAGGGTGAGCAAATGATAATAATTTTGGTGACTTTTCCTTTTTTAAAATGAAAAGGGTAGCAATGTTGTGTTTGTTTTTTTAATGTTACATTTTTTAACTTTAACAGATAACCCCTCAAATTATGGAATTAAGAATAAATGAGTGTAATGTCATTTTAAGGAAAAAAATTTATAAATCTGACCAAAAAGTTTGTTATGCAAAGCTTTGCACCAGCCGTTAGTTAAGATAAGGTCATAGTCATTATTAAAGTAAATAAAGTCATTATTAAGTGCAAATCTGCTATAGCTCTCAGATCTCGTTCATGCTTTTTATAACTTGATTCTCGAAGACAATTTGGAACAACGTGTACAAGTAAATGACCAAATTTTGGGGTGAATGGTCATCTTCACCATAAGATCCTCTTATTATCCTCTTATTAAGAGGTTAAGTACTTTTTTTGTTTACAAATTATTAAACAAAAAAAATGACCGACTTATAAACTATATAAACTATACTAGACTATATAAACTATATAAATTATAAACACTAAAGAAGTCATTTTTTCAGTTTCAAGTCAATCAAAACATACTCACGAAATCAAAGAACAGACATGACGTCATTTCAGAAAGAAATCTGGCCAAAACGAAGGAGCTTTGGGGTTCATTATGGTGGTTCAAAATGGCTTGTCATCGAAAGCTTTCCAGAAAGCTTTGCACCGGCTGTTAAACGCCTTTGAACTGCTATTGATTCGTGATGATCATATAATTGTTGGGAGAACTCTGGGGCTCCATGTTCATGGATGTGAAAATGTTTTGAGGATCATTTCTTCACTCATCTAAACATTGCTCCCAGTAGCATGGGTGGCTTCGTGATGTTCACCAACAGAATACCACTGCTCAGGTGTTTCTTCTGTTTACCCCTGAACAAAGAACTGCATGAGTCTTGAATAATTGTCATATAGTAGTACAAATATTAATCATTAAATTACAATTCCAATGTTTTTAAAATAATACTAATTATACGTTGTACAGCAGTGGTGACTTTCCTATATGACCAGCATCATGATAGCTGTCAGTCAAAGTCCCCAAAGAGTGCCAAAGAGTTAACGAGGAACCAGCATGATCTACTCCTCCCACCCCATCAAAGACCCCCTAATGCCCTAAACCTCCTCTCTCTCTAGCCTCTAAACTCTCTCCATTACTCCCCCTTGTCAGCCTCTGAGGCCTATTTGTTTTGATAGGCTGAGGCATAGCTGCGAGGCCTGGTCCCATTGGAGATTCATGTTTGGGGACAACAACAAGATGCAGACTGAATAAGAAGTCTGAAGAAAGAAGCAGGGGTTCTCTAAACCTCCGATAAGAAGATATGCATTGAGAATATAGGAGACGGCTAGAGGTGTCTTATCTGCTTTGTTGTGACCTACTCTTGCCTTGACCATTCAAATTGAGATGCTAAGATGATGTATGAAGGATTAGATTGGATGTTCTTATACGTCATCTTTGACACTATCTAATCATAAGTGGAAATGCTCTGATATGACTTTTACTTTTGAAATTAGGATGCATTAAGGCACACTGTGCAGCTAAGCCACAGCTCCAACATATTTAACAGTTCTACTGTATTAGGGTGACCATACGTGCCATTTTCCCCAGGATGCGTCCTGGCCAGGATTTCTATAATGCCTAAAATATCTAGGTTTTGGCTTTGTTTTGCGTGTGCAGAAACGTCGTGGTATGATATCAAAATACCATACCGACGGTCCTTATGCTTTCAAACTGCTCTCGAAGGTCTGTGATAATGTCATACAGCGATCGGTCCGCACACGCAAACAAAAGCCAAAACCTAGATATTTTAGGCAATATAGAAATCCTGGCCAGGACGCGTCCTGGAAAATGGCACGTATGGTCACCCTATACTGTATATAATCACTAAAGCAAATTCCTCGGATGTGCAAACATACCTGGCAATAAATCTGATTCTGATATATTTGCAGGCATGCACAGTTTTTGGTATGAACCGTTAGTTAAGACTTCTTTCAAAGTTTTGTCATCGGAACCAAAATGGAACATGAATTGGAACTCATTTTTGCCATTTCACAATGTGTCTCCGTGTTTTCTCATTCTTTATAAGACGGATCACATTATCCTGTTCTCCCTTACCTTTAGAAGTTGATCGAGAGATCCTGAGCTGTTGACAAAAAACAGCATTGACCAGACATTCTCACCTTGCTCACTTCAAACACCATCTCTAGGAACAATTGGCCTGCTTGTAGTGAGCAGCAGTTCCGCGTACCTGTGTTTACCTTTGGTCTGCAAGCCAAGTCAACAGTGGAATTCAAAGGGAACGAGAGCTCACTCTCCCTGTTACCATTGTGTAAAGCACCCCCCACCACCACCATTAAAAGACAAAGGGCTCACTGGATAAGCAAATGTAACGCTCACCCCAAGCAACCTGAGAAAACAATATGTGATGCTGCCACAGTCTTTCAGTACATATGTTGAAACCAGTCCTGGTTGAAAGACCATCAGTCAAATACATTTATGGAATTGGAACAAAAATCTCTAAGCAAGTATCACTATTACTTGTGCTCGTTTTTTGGTGAGAGGCTTATACCCTAAACTTGTTAATAATGTTAAAAGTCATTTTGCTAATATACTGTCAATTCTGGTGCCTTTTTTTTTGGCCAGTAAAAACACAAATTACCTTATTATTTATGGTGATAAGCAGTAAAATGACATTCCCAGAAATCCTTGTGTGACATCACATATGACTATATTTGATATAATTTATTAAATCTAGGCATCAATCTACGCCATTCGTAATACCTGAAATATTGTAACTTTTTTATGATGAAATTTCTAATTCTGACAACCGCAGCTACAGTTGTTGTTTTTTTTTACAGTGAGTTAGTTTGTAACTAACTCTGATTTGGTTGCAACATTAGTTCTTAGATCTGTGGCTGTAAATTACAGTTAACTATAAACCATAACAAATTCTATTTCCATTTAAATATGCAGAATTTTTTAGCTCATGTAACTTAATATTATTCAAAATAGTTTTTTCTAGAATACATGTTTCATGAACTGTTTCTAATATTACCAGGGTCTATAAATAAATACAATCACCAAAATGGAATATTTATGTGTTTTATTTCTGTTTAATTTTTTTTTTTTTTTCTGTATAATGCCAGTTTTTTGCATGGGGGAAAGTGCAATATCAGTGCTGAGATGTTTTTTCAAAATATTTTGTTTAAATTAGTGCTGTCAAACGATTCATCACTTCCAAATAAAAGTTTTTGTTTACGTAATATATGTGCGTGTTCTGTGCTATATTTATTATGTATGTACATTTGAAATATTTACAATATTTACATGTTAATATTCCATTATCCATATAATTTTATCTTACATAAAATATATATTAATCGCATTCAAAATAAAAGTTTTTTGTTTACATAATAAATATACACAGTATACGCACATATGTTATGTAAACAAAAACGTATTCATCAGTATTTCATGATTAATGGTTTATTAACCGTGATTAATCAGTTGACAGCACTAGTTTAAACGTCAAAATTATATGCATGTTTATGATAAAATGGGTTTAAAAAAAATGATTCTGTCCCTTGAAAATCTAAAAACAAAATGGAATCCAATGGCACATTACACTTTTTGTAGGCTGTGAAGCTGTCTATGGATAAGACAACACCTGTAGAGGACAAGGCCCAGGTCGCCATGCATCTTTCAAGAACATGAGGTGTCAATAAGTAACATGATTATATGGGCTAGTTAATATTTAACCGGACCCCAGGTTTGCGGCCCCCTAACAAAGCTGGGGGAAACAAACTTGGGGGGGGGGAACCCAAACCGGGCCTGCTGGTGCTGGTCCATGAGAAACCAAAAAAAACAGAGTATACATGAGGGTAAACACATAAACGCCAAGTGAATCTGAGTCAGTTGTGGGTGGGGTTGTTTGTCGACGACGGATATGGAATTTTCAGACGGGGAGTGGAGATTTTATTGGTATAAAAAAGGCTTTTATGAGCATTCAGGTGCAACTGTTGCTCATTTAGCCAAAAGGTAAGGAGTTATGGCACTCCTGCAACTCCAAAACACATTCTCTCACTCAAAAACACTAACACGCCTCCCTTGCCAGGGTCAGGGGAACACGATTAAGGACTATCTATCTCCCCCACTCCCCCATAATGGCCTTGTGGCTCCAGGCAGAGGGTGAGCAGCGCCATCCTTGACAGACACCTTCAGTGCACTCTTCCACCCCCCCACCACCCCACCAACAGCCCCGTGACTCCTGCCTCGGTGCTTTGATAAACACTGCCAGCGGGACTCAAACATGGGTCAGGATAACCTCCTGATGACCCAAAGGCTCCGTCTCATGTTGTGACACACACACACACACACATTGCTGACCAGGTCATCTCTACCCGACAAGCCACTTCACTGTTCTTATCAATGTTCGCAATTCAACAGTGGAGCTCTTTGCTTGAAAATACCGCTGTGTGATTGTTAATTGGTGGAAGATTACTTTTTCTAGCAGTTGATTTGTGGGCTTGATGTAGAACTGTAGAACTGGTCTTTAAAGGGATGGTTCACCCAGAAATTAACCTGTTTGACTATTTTTCTGCTGTGGTAACACATTTATCCATACAATAAAATTCAACAGCCTCCAAAATAGCACTAAACCACACTGATTTTCATTTTAGGAGTGAACACGGTTGAAAAATTCATCAAAATATCTTCTTGCGTGTTCTGCAGAAGAGAGAAATTTTCATTTTTGTGTGAACCACCAAAAGCTGAATTATGTATTTGTCAATATATCCTAAAGCATTCCAATAAGACAATTGTACAGGATTCTATTAGAACTTATTTATATTTTATCATAAAATTGGTCAAATTTATTTTATCATATTTTAGAGCCATTCCTATAAGATTCCCATCTAGGACTTTCTGTACAAAGGATTTGTTCTTATCTTGTTCATTTTCTTTGCAGCAGCTTGTTTACTGAGACAATGTACGTAAAAGAAAACGATTTAAATCGGAAAATTTAATTTTTGCAGACAAAAAAAAAATATTATATATAATATATATCACACTCTCACGGGGAGCAAGGGAACGAGGAAACGAGGAGATGCGGGAGTTGCTTAAAACCAATTGACTTTAATGATATAAACTAAAACAGGATACAGGTCAGGAACGCAGGAGGACATGAAGACATATAACACAGAACGCTCGAGACTTCAAAACACAGGGCTTAAGTAACAAGGGAGGAAACAAGGGAATTAATCAACATAACGAGGAAACAAGGGAAACACGGGTGGAATCAAATTAACATAATGAGGACAGGGACAGTAAGACCAAAAATGGGCATATGAGGGAGGGAAACACAAGACACAGTGTAGGCAGTTCAGGAGGCCATGGCAGAGCAGCCTCCTAGGCCGCGGCCCAAGCCCCTGCCTCTGTGGCTGGAACCCTACTACCCCCCCAAAAAAATACTTGGAGAGGAGCCCTCCTTGACTTCAGAACGGCCGGCATGCTTGACCTTGGAGCGGTCGGCGGGCTTGAGTGCTGAACAGCCGGCGGGCTTGACATCGGAGCGGCAGGCGAACTTGACTGTGGAACAGCCGGCGGGCTTGAGAAAGCCGCAGCCGGCGGGCTTGACTGAGGAACCGCCGGCGGGCTGGAGAGTGCCGCTTGGGGCCGGATGCTCTCCAGACACCGGAGACTTCCCTCGAGCTTAGTCCTGTGGTGTCCGGGAGGTCCACGGGGCGATGGTAATTGGTCCCGTGCCAGAACAAAGATTTGATGGTGGCGTCATCTAAAGCCGTCGCCATGGCGAGCCCGCAGAACTCCCAGGCATACTCGACTAAGGGGAGATCTCTACGGGCTAGGAAAATGAAGCGAGCGGCTATTTCCATGGCCGCGGGAGAAACAAACAGGGAAAACAAAATACTTTTTTAAAACGAAAACAAAACGGGGAGAAGGGGTGCTAATTACTTTTTTTGAGGTCCTGTGTTATAGTCTAGAAGTTTTGTATGAATGTAGTGGATCTCAGAACAGCATATGGACATGTATGCACAGTGTAAACAGAACTCTTGAACTGCAGGACTGCATTATGGGAAAAATTCTTTCTAAGAAATAGTCTTCAGCTAAAACTGCTTATTGATTAAACTGTGTTAAAGGCCTAGTCTATCTTACTATTCCAAAGGCTTTTTAACTCTGGAATATATTGAACAATTAGGAAATTAGATTTTATTCCAGGTGCTGAAATGAGTTTCATCTTGTAAGATTTGCAAATTTTATACACAGTCCTCAAGTGCGAAGGAAGCATCGCCACAATGACAACATGAAGATAAATGACACTTTCCATTCTTAAGGTTGCTTTAAATCACTTTGAACTTCCACCATTCCAAAGTTCAGCCTAAAAACTGAGTATATTATAGTATGGGTTAAATGCAGAGCACTAATTCATGTCGTCACTCACTCAAGATTATCAAAACAGTGTCAAAGTTTTGTAAATTGCACAAAGGGCAAAATATTCCTATAGCAAAAATGTTACAGACTAAACATTGAGCTCAGATTAAACCTTTTTGCATCTGGAAAAATATGACAAAAGTAAAGTACACACCGCATAAACTGTAATACAGAATCACAATGCTCCGGTCACTTGGACGTGTCTCAGATGCTGCTTTACAGAGTTGATTCAGTTAAACAGGACACACAACAACAATATGCATGAATCTTGTTAAAAAAATTACTTGTTAAACATAAACATAACAACTTGTTAAAAATTACAAACTGCTCAGGGGAAAGGAAAATGAGGGTTATACGTCTTTTTTCTTTCTTTCTTTCTTTCTTTCTTCTTGTTGTAAAGTTGTGTGTGGTGCAACTTGTTCTGCCTCTTTAAAGCAAAATAATAATAAATATATAATTTTGCAAATATTCACTGTTTTGATTAGCTCTAAATAAACGTAATAAAAAAGACCTCTCAATAACTTGTCCATATTTATACAAAGTTATATAGCAGTATTGTATAATTTGTAGTGTTATGCATGTATATAGAATTTTCTGGATTATATGACTGAAATCAAGATGATTAAAATAACATTTCCCTCAAATAAACATGATAAATAATCAAGTATCACAATACATTTTGAAATAGAATTTGTCAAAGTAAATTAACCTCAGTTCATGTCACACAAATGCTTAAGAAATGAGTGTTATAGATTCACAGCACTGGTGACCATATTTCTTTGTCTACTCTGAAATGCGGTTTTCCTTAACCTTCAGAAGTTGTCTTTGTCCTTTTATGTCACACTGGGTCTTGATTATGTCACATATAATCGCATTATCTGAGCAGGAGCAGCAGTCTCCAGAGCTGAAACACACACACACATACACATACACAGCCAATGCAGTAGCTTAATTTTCTTATCAGCTACCATGAGCTCAAACACAGTAAGGTCAGGAATTACGGTTACAGTTTCAGCAGTTCATTCAAATTACATATATCTCCTGTCTAACAAATACAATCATTGTTCAGTATTAACATGCCGCAGTGTTAATGCAAACTAATGCAACCCAAGGCTAAATCAGCCTAAATATGGTTCGTTTTCTTGCATGGAAAAATGGGGTGTTTTTGAAGGACAGGATTTTAAAAGTAACAGAAAGGAGCAACAGCCGTAGATGACAGCTAGATTCTCAACTATTTTCCAGTCTAACCATATGAGCTGTGGACCAACAGACAGCACTGAAACCAGAAGCACTGCGACCAGGTGTTTCATTCCCAGGCAGTGCAATAACCTTGACATTAGTAACGAGTTGCCTAAACTTCTCATGAATCACCATTGAGCTACATTTACAACTGCACACTTGCTTAGAAAGAATGCAATAACAGGAAGAAAAAAAATCAATAGCTTGATTTTTAAATAAATGTAAATTTTTAATTAGGTAAAATGTAAAAATTACTATGTAATTCCAGATATTTCATTTAACTCAAGTCGCATTTACTTATAGCGCTTTTTTTTAACAATACAGATTGTGTCAAAGCAGTAATGAACAGTAATAACAGTGTTAATGTTGTAGAATTCATCAAAACAAATTCAATTTAAGCTGTATAGCAGCTCAGCAGAAGATAATAAACCATTTCAATGTGGTGATGTCATTGACCCATGAAAATTTCCAGCTTGTCGTCAAACTATTTCGAAATGGTAACAGGAGGTGATTTAGTTCTAACCAACATGAACACAGCTGTCATAACATAGCCTGCGGGGGGGTTATCAAAAGGTGGACATTTTTGGTCACGGCAATTCGTACATATTTTATGAGGTGGCTAATTCATACAAATTCGTACAACCTCACTCGTAGGCTACAAATTCATAATAGTTTTTGCTAAATCGTACTTATTGTACGAATGACCTACACCTAACCCCGCCCCTAAACCTACCCGTAACTGGGTAGTCGTGAAAATCGTACGAGTGAGGTCATACGAATTCTACGAATTAGCCCCTCTTAACACTACGAATTGGTCGTAAAAGCGGAAACACCTGTATGACTGTTGCGTTTAGATTGTTATTGATTTCGATCCCTCAAATGGTCTATAGGTCATTATTCAGCTCAAGTCAGTTCAGTGTTGATTCATTTCAGTTCAATAACAGTGTCAGTTTTGCAAAGTTCATCAATTATGAAACAATTTCATTTCAGCCGTAAGCAGCTCTACAGAAGGCTATAGTGTCATTATTCTGTTCAAGTCAGCTCAATGTTGATTTAATGTAGTTTAATATCAGTGTTGATGTTACAAAGCTAGTGTCAGTATCCAGTTCAAATTTTGGTCTTTTGCGATAATGTCAGTGCAAGTTGAATAATACGTTGAATATGAATGTCTTTTAACTAGTGCTGTCAAAAGATTATTCGCGATTAATCGCATCCGAAATAAAAGTTTTGTTTACATAATATATATGTGTGTGTACTGTGTATAGTTATTTATGTATATATTTCAGAAAATATGCTGTTTTATATATTAAATATATAGAGATATATATATAGTAATAGATATATATATAATATATATATATATATAATAACGATTTTAATGAATATAAATATAGACAGTAAATACATGTAAATATTTTCAAAATATATGTGTGTGTGTTTATATATACATAAAAATATACACAGAACACACACATATATTCTGTAAACAAAAACATTTATTTTGGATGCGATTATCGTGATTAATCATTTGACAGCACTACTTTTAACATCACTAAATTTATAAATAAAATAAAAATGCTCTGCATTTATAATTAGTCAAAGTTTAAAATTTGAACTATCTACTGTACACGAGTGTTATTCCCTTAATAATTGATACATTCTAACTGTGCTAGCTCAGCTCTACAAAAAACCGAAACACTCACTTGTTAAACTTTTAGAAGATACTCTGTGCAAGGTCTCTTTACACAAAAGAGGGTTCAAAAGGAATACAAAGACCTTTCAGACAAGAACCAAAACAAGAGTGCATCTGTCAGGTGTTGCTAGCCAAACGCCAGCAGCCTTGAAGGGAGTAGACCGGAATGCAGGGGCACTATCTCGCCACAGAAGTAGAAAAAGCCAAGCCAAGTTTTCTTATTTTCTTTTCTCTTCGGGTGAGAGAATTGGTAGAGTAGAAATCAATATTCCAGAGTCCAGCCTTTTTTTGCCTCTACTTTTTTGTGGACCTATGTGAAACTTGCAGAGTGACCCCTGACAGAAGTTAATGGCTAACTGTGTTATCGCTCTTTACAGCCCGGGGTTGAACCCCAAATCAATAGATGAAGCACAAATATTCCAGCACTCAGCATTGTCCGTGCTCTCACCACATTTTAGATCGTAAAATATTGCTATGTTAAAGAAGTTCTGCTATGTTTATGCTTTCATTACCATTTCACTTTTACATAAATGTTCTTTTTTCCTCTTTAATTTAATACAGAAAAAATGCATGCATTCGGGGAAAACTTTTTATTTTACTAAATAAAATAAAATAACTAGGAAATAAAAAATAGGAAAAATGCCTTTGCAAGTTAAATCCTTAAAACAAATCTAACCATTTGGGACTGAGTATTCCAACCCCAATCCATAAATACCTAAGTCTGTGAGATATCACAACGGCTTTAAGCATTTGCCAGTGCACAGAGCTTGTGACTGATGCTAAATATATCGTATTGAGTCACTACTATCGCAGCTTATCACTGTCTAAAGTATCGTCTACGTGATTACAGCATGCACACCGAGTCGAAAAAAATGGAGGAGAGTTGAGAGGAAGTTTTGATGAATGACATGCTGTTCGGTGAACAAACAAGTATCGTCTCCAATCTAGAAATCAAAAGTACTTCCACCAGTTTACTACCCAGCCAAAGGTTGAGCTCAAGGAGCTTTTATAGAATTATTAAGTAAGCAATTATGATAACCCGGCGTTTTAAAGATAATAGAATGATAAGATTCTGCTGGAGACGCATTATCGCTCACCCCCTCGCGTCAGAAGTCAATATGTTTTTCTTGTTTTGCTCTTGTTTTCCCCTTTTTCTTCAATCAAATCAGTGAATGTTATGTCTGCTGGGCAAATGTGTCTTTATTTGTGGCGATCACCAGAAGCTCATGTGGACCACAGTGGAACTGAAGGAGGGTTAGCATGACCCTGCTAAGCTAGTGGTATTTTTATCAAAGCTCATAAACCTTGAATGACTATATATTGATAAAGACTGTTTAAAGTGTCATTGGAACGATAACATTTGCACTGTAAATGCGGCCCGGAGGCTCCAGCTCCAGTCGAGGCCCATTGATAAGCACACTGGCTCGATTCCTCACGGCATCCCCGGCGACAACAATATCCAAACTTCTACTCCAGTTCATTTGCGGAGTTCAGATTCTGCCATTGCTCGAGATGCTCAGTGTGCAAAGATATTTCGATGATAAAAACATTAATACACTCAAATGATTTTTTTTTGAGATTCCACAGAATATATTTTTTTATAGGAAAGCAATTTTGTATTATTAGTTAAAAAAAAAACTTACTGGCATAAAATTGGCACCAATATATTTGGGGATGATAATTGCTATTGCTTTTTTATTAATTTTATTTATCCTTTATTTAACCAGGAAAGTCCCATTGAGATACAAATCTCTTCTTCCAGGGAGTCCTGGTCAAGACGGCACCAACAACCTTAATATTTAAACATTAATGTTTGCATTTATAATGTATAAAGTGTTATTCATAAAACTATAGCACCAAAAGAAATCAAATAAAACTAAACAAAATAAAATAATACATTTTGTGTGCATGCACAGTGTGGGTGTGGGGAGTGACCTTTTTTTGGCTATGAGACAGTGAAAAATTCATATGAAAAATATGCAAATAGTTGAGCAGCATTAATTCATAACTATTCTGGTTTGCTTTGTGGTGAGTCATATTCCACAGAAAACAAATAAGTATGTATTCTACTCCCGCTGACCTCAGAAGTGGGCAGAATTTATGAATGTGTGCGTGTAGGCTACGCTACTTCACCTCGCCTCCCTCAACAGCTCACTGCTATTGAATCTGTGACAGCCAAAATGAAACCTTTAGATGAAATAGTAACAAAAATGAGGTCAATATAAACAGCTTCAACTTTTACATGAATAATACCAAGCAATTTTACATTCTAGATTTTTTCCATGAGGTGAAATAAAGTGAGCCTTATCTAAAAAGGTTCAAAAAGGTTTAAAAACAAAATTTAATTTACAGATTTTGATATATATACACATGTATTCATTGTTTATTTACTTATATAATTACAATAATTTTTTTTATCAAAAGGTGGACGTTTTTGTTCACGGCAATTCGTACATATTTAATGAGGTGGCTAATTCGTACGAATTCGTACAACCTCACTCGTAGGCTACAAATTCATAAAGTTTTTTGCTAAATCGTACTTATTGTACGAATGACCTACACCTAACCCCGCCCCTAAACCTACCCCTCACAGAAATCGTACAAAATTGTATGAGTGAGGTTGTACAAATTCGTATGAATTAGCTACCTTGTAAAATATGTACGAATTGGTCGTGAGATAGCATTGGAAATTTAAATGTAAAAGTGGAAACGCATTAGGACTGTTGCGTTAGATTGTTATTGTTTAGATCCCTCAAAATGGTCTATAGTGTCCTTATTCAGCTCAAGTCAGTTCAATGTTAATTCAGTTCAGTTCAATAACAGTGTCAATGTTGCAAATTAAATTCACACGATACAATGTAGATCAATAAATTATTTGAGCCTCAATTGCCCCAAAAAAGATTAGAATTCCTCATGCTCACTTTATTTAAGAGATCATTAACCAAGTACTATGAGAGACTTCAAACTCCCAGACGTCAGAAACAACAGATCTATACTGACTCTTTGCCATGCAGGGAGACTTTGCCTTCAAAGCTTCAGTGCTTTAGCATAGCTAAACAGAGCTTCAAAACGCAGCGTGCAGTAAGCTACGCCTAAGCTCCGGTTAATAAAACCAGTCAATGATGCTCTTGACTAATGGAGTCAGTATTTTGGCTAAACCCCCATGCTCTATTAGAAACACTATGTGTAAGGAGTCTCTGCTTGATGTAATCCAGAATACTTGAAAACGCTTGCAGCATGCCAAACCTAGAAACATATGGTCATCCTAAATTTAGCTTATAAAGTAAGCTAGTCAGTTTCACTCATGTTTCACAGGCGCTGCTTTCAAACTCTCCCGCACGTATTTGTGTGAGCCTGTAAGAAGAGCGTCAAAAGTTTCTATTTGCAACGTGTTTAACAGCGTTGAGCATCGTAGCCAATCACAGGCATGTCTGTTGAATGCAATGGCCAGTCAGAGGTGTTTAAGTTTGTCAGTGGCGCAATACCACCTAAATGCTTAAGTTTTCGTTTTCTACACGCTTGCAGATTATTTTGTGTGTTTGTTTCTTAAAATGTTGTTTGTTTGTCTAGTGTGAGCCAGATCACTACAATCAATACCTACAAATCACACACTAATCCAATGATTCTCCCTGCGAAACATTTTAATATAACAAGCTAAGCAGCTTATTTTGTGAAAAAGGAAAAAACATGTGGTTTCATCCAATGTTCTGTGACAGTGATTCAAAAAAAGCTTCAGTCTCTCACCGGAGCCGCTTAGGGAATGTAATATAACTTATTGGTCATAATTATGATTCAGCTCATGCGATCACAGAAGACGGGATGGCAGTGTCTAGAATTTTAGCAAACAAACTGAGATTTAAATATATACTATGCTATTAAACAATATCACATGTTGCACTGAATATATATGGCTATGATTTGACCACAAGCAATCACTGATATTCAAAGAAAAAGCACACTTGAAAGTCTATATATAGTGTATTTACAGTCACATCTGTCAGTCTGTCCAAACCTAAATTTATGGGCCATTCACACAGGACTTGTTCTTGCTTTCTGTCTGAGCTATTTTTATAATGGTTTGCCCATGTGCACATGCACCAGATGGACATCCTTGGTTGTTGCGTCACGCTTGGCTGTTTATTCAGCATCTCACATCATAAACGGCGTGTTTGTAAGATGCCATGTCAAGCTATAATTTGTTCAGCTTTGAAGAATGCAGCTTACATTCGTTTCTAGTCTGTTGCACTCTGTTATTTTATTATCTTTTTGAATGCATGAAGGCATCATGTGTGAACGGCTCCGCCTGCCCTTGGTGGTTTGATAAAACATGTGGCCTTTAGC